>QUSF01000065.1:790625-855831 GCA_003676055.1 Chloebia gouldiae | reverse complement strand
GTGGGGACAGATTTCACCCACAGAAAGCTTTGGGGGATTTGTGGGGAGAGATTTCACCCACAGAAAGCTTTGGGGGATTTGTGGGGACGGATTTCACCCACAGAAAGCTTTGGGGGATTTGTGGGGACGGATTCCACCGTTAATGCAGAGCTGCAGGGCAGGTGAGGGCGCAGCACGGGCTCACAGGGGCTTTGGGTGGGAAGGGACCTTCAAGTTGATTTAGGAGAGACAATCTCCACTGCCCCAGGGGGATCCTGCCCTGCCCAGCCTGGCCTGGGCACTGCCACACTGGTGGAGAGCTCCTGTCACTGAGGAGGGGACAGGGACAGAGCCCAGGGGTGACAGACACGGCCACAATGTCCCAGTGTGACAGACACCACCACCGTGTCCCAGTGTGGCAGACACAGACACCTCACACAGCTCGCTGCTGCTTTCTCAGGCACTTTTAAACATCTTTCCAACCGTGTTCCGAGCGCTGACCTTTGGCTGTGCACGGAAATAAATAGGCACTCACAGAACAACAGTCTGTGTGGAAAATAAAAATGTTGACATTAATAAATCATTAAAGGATTTTGATGCCCAACAGCAAGCACAGACCTTTCATCCCTTATTTCTAGCTCTGCATCTGGCACCTAACCTTGTGAAAACAAGAAGAAATTATTTATACTATTTTAGCATTCTGTAAATCAAGTGTTGCTGCGAGGACTGAGCTAATATTTTGAGAAGTGAGGATGGGGTTTGGTGTGTTTGCTCCATGCACCGGATCTTTGGCTGGTGGGATATCAAAAGGCCAGGATGAAACCTAGAGCAGGAAGGAGTCTGAAATGTAGGCAGCAGAAGGAAATAATTGAGCGGAGCAGTGCCCAGTTTGGCTTTGTAGAGGGAGAGTTATGGGCTGCAGTTATTGTGCTTTCTGTGTGGTGCTTGGCTTTTAAATGCAGATATGGGAATCCATCACAGCACCATTTGTTTGCTTGTGTCCCTCTCCCTGCACGTGAGAGGACATCGATAGAGCTTAACTGCAAAAATACATCCATCCACCCTCTGCACCTCCTGCACATCCATCCGCCCTCTGCACCTCCTTTATTAAGCTACAGACTAGCAAGGAAAAATAAAATAAAAAAATTTTTTAAAAGCCATATACAGCCACTTGTGTTTTAAAGAAACAGCAAACCCAGGAGCTACAAACCTTAACCTGATTTACATCCCTGGCAGAGCAGCACTCCCCGTTACAGCCACCTGCAAAGCAAGTTTATAAACCCACTGCCAGACCTGCCACTGCAGCTGAGAGGGCCACAAGGACTCCTATAAACAATATTTTATTGATTAGAACAGGCAGAAACTCCTGTTATTTACACCAGACTTTTTCCCAGCGTTTATCGATGTTCCTGAGGCTCGGAGGAGATGGAGAGAGAGACCTGGAAACTGAAACACACGGAGCTGGGCTGCTCCTGGAAACCTGCCCTGGGGGAAGCAGCCCTGCAGGGCCCTGAGCCCCCAGACCCATCCCTGGGGAGCTCTGATCTCATCCCACATCTTCCTTTCAGCTTTCCAACCATGATTTATTCACTCACTGGAGCCTGTTCCACCTGCACCTTGATCAGCATCCAAAATCTCTCCAAAATCTCCTTCTGCACCACGAGGCACCTGCTGCATCCCACTCCTCTGGAAGCTGCAGCACGGCCAGGGTGCAGCTGTGCAGGGGGAGGAGGGCACTGCTGCCACTGGGGTTTGCCTTTGCTCCCTGGGTTTTGCTGCCATCCTTTTCCCTGGTCCCTGGGTCCAAACTCCCTCCCTGAGCCTCTGATCTCCTGCCCAGCAGCCCTGGGAAGGCTTCCAAGGATCCCAGGTTTGGGCAGAGCACAGGAAGGCTCTGCCAGGTTTGGATGATCTGCTGAGGCTTATCTGAGCCTGGCCCAGGCTCTAGAGCCAGGCTCCAAGGCCCTGAGAGCACATTTGGAGCTGGAAATTCCTCTAACAGGATACCTCTGCACCTCTTCTGGGCGTGAGAGGGAAGCAGAGGATTTCTTCAGGGCATGGAAATGTGGAAAATAAGCAGAGAACTGCATGCATTTATCCTGAGCCCTGCAGCAGCAGGAACATTGCAGTTCCTTCCTGTAGCAGGAACATTGCAGTTCCCTCCTGCAGCAGGAACATTGCAGTTCCCTCCTGCAGCAGGAATTTTGTTGTTACCACGGCCACCAAAAATCTACTTTTTTTTAAACCAAAACCAAGATGTGATGTGTCATTAATGCACTGTTAAAAACACCCAGTCTGATTTGATGTGTTTTGACCCAATGTTTTATCACTAACAAGGCGAGGAGGGATTTTCTTACCACAGGGACTGTGCTGGGCTTTGGTGGAGGCTGAGTGATTTGATTATTGTGACCCACTGTTCCTCCTGCTGCAGCTTTTCCAGTGCAAACGCCCAGCAAAGGTGCAGAACAGCCCTGGGAGGGATCTGGGGGCCTCTGCCTGCTCAGGGCTTAATTTCAGCACCATTTGGAGCCTGGAGCCCTGCAAAGGTGATGCTTTGAGCTGTCACAGGGAGCAGCACTTAATGCTCAGATAGGGAGGCTGATTTTTCTTCTCCCTGCAGCCTGTAAGAAAATTAAATTCATGCCCAATGGGCCTAAACATTCTTGGTAGCACTGAAGTGCAAAATTGAGCTAATACCTTTCTGATGTTTAAACAAGTACTCATGATATTTTTATGCCCATCAAGAAGCAGCTCCAAAGCTTTCGGAGCTGCCATCGCAAACCAAAAGGGAGGCGAGACATAAAGGAAGGGAAAAATCTATTTATGGGTCATGGGGATGGATAACAGAGACAGGAAAAAATGCCAGAGTGGTTCTCAGAGCTTCCTCCTCTGCTGCAGAATCCCCTGGTGGGACACACGGGGGTGGGAGCTGCTGGGCCTGCTGGGGCTTCTCTTTTCCCTACCGAAGCAAATAATCCCTTTGTGAAAACGCAACACTTTCCTGCAGTTCTGGCCCAATATTCCTCTAGATCTTCATCTTCAGGGAGAAATTGTTCCCCATGAGGGAACCCTGGCCCAGAGAAGCTGCGGCTGCCCCTGGGTCCCTGGGAGAGCCCCAGGCCAGGCTGAATTCATAGATAAGCAAACAATGCCCATTAAAACTGGGCACAATCCAGGGAGGAAGGAGAGGTTTCAGCCCCATCCCACCTCAGCCTGTTGGAGCACATATGGGCAAAGGGATTGCAGGCAGGGAATCAGGAGCAGATGGGAGCCGGGCACTGCCGACTCCAGCAGATAAAAGACAATTCCAAGCAGAACACGGAGCTGCTGGTCACAGGCAGCTTCCACTTGGGACGTTCAGCTCAGCTACTGGGATGAAGAGCCCAGAGAAAAGGAGAGCTGGGAGCTGCCCCCACCCCAGCAGCAGCGTCCGTGCTGCGGTGCTGCTGATTCAGGCGTCCTGCAGCTCCTCGCAGACATGGGGATGAACCTTTGAATGTTCAATTTGAGCTGTTTGTTTCTCATTTCTGAGATCTCATTAAAATAATCTGTCCTGATTGTCTGGGGAAGCTATTTTTTGTTCCTCTAAACGGTTGCAGAAGACAGCAGAGATTAAAGAAAAGAGAATGAACCCTGGTGAGGCTGTGACTCATCAAATCCAGGCTCCTGCAGCAGCCCCTGGAATGTGGCAGGGACAGGGGCAAAACCCGGTCCTGCCCTGTCTGAACATGAGGTTTGAGGAATTTTACCTTCATTGATGTGGGATATGGACCATCCTCATCCCTGCCTGCAGGGATGCTCTCTGGGAAGGCAGGTTTTGTCCCCTCTCCAGGGCCACGCCACAATTTGGGATGAAAAGGCCCTGCCTCCCCATGCCAGGATTTTATTCCTGCACTCAGAGCCCCAGGCTGGAGAGGCCCGGTGCTGCCAGCACAACCAACCCAGGGAAAAGGTGTCTGGAAGGAATTTTTAGGACACAAGCAGTTCTTTTCTATTCCAGCCACATGCAACCTCAGAACTGCCAGGAATTATGAGGAAGTGGAAATTCCTTCCTCCATTCCTCCCCTGTGGCTGCCCCATCTCCCCCATCCCTGGCTGTCCTGGGGTTCCTACAGGAGTAATTTCAATTCCTTTGGGTTGCCATCCTGGCCTGGGCACCTGCAGCTCCTCACTCAAGCCCAGCCTGGAGATGAACCTTGCTGAGCTGCCATTCCCGAGGGAAAGCTCAGGGATTCCTGAGGGCACATCTGGGACAAAGCCTGACCCCTCCTGCGGGTGCTGAGCCCTCCCAGACCATTCCTGCAGGAAGAGCCCAGGACAGGCTGGGATGTCCCAGCTGCACCTCCGGGGCTCCCAAGTGACCACCCCAAACTGGGGCATTTGAGTGACCAAATGTCCAAGAGCCTCTCCCTTTAATTAAAACTCAGGGGCCAGCACCTTTCACTGCCAGCACAAAGGATTTCCAATTCTAACTCTATTTCCTCTCCTCCTGTCTCCATAAACCCCCAGAAAACGCCTTTTGTTTCAGTGCCAGGCTACAGAGGGGCTGTTTGTTCTCTGGCCATTTCAATGTCCCGATCAGTGACATTTTTAAAGCTACGAGAAAGGATTTTAATTGGCTGAAATGCTGATTGCCATAACAACTGGCTAATGAACCATCTGTTAGCATATGTAATATTTATTTATACATTTCAGGAACGCAGCTCGGGATCCGGCCAGGCTCTGCTGCGAGGGCAGGGCAGCCCTGGTGCAGATGGGCAGGGGGCACAGGGGAGGGTCCTCAGGGACCCCCCGAGCTCAGCCCTGCGGGTCAGCCTGGGCTGGGGGAGCCTCCCCAGCAGCACAGGGAGGGCAGCTCCCCCTCTGCCCTCTCCAGCGGGACCAGGGAATCCGGGAAAAGATGGATTCGGGACCAGCGCCTCGAACAAGGAGGGTGGGAAAGGCCTCCAGGGGCAGGGGCCAAACCCCGAGCACAGCAAATGTAACTGTGCTGCTTTCCTGCTCGCCTCCCTGGGCCGGGCGGGGACCCCAGCCCCAATTCCCCCGGCGCTGATCCCCTCCAGGGCTGTCAGCGCGGGCAGCTCGGCTCCATCCGCCCTGCCGGGCTCTGCTCCCGTCCGAGGAGCCCCGGGCAGGGCGAGGATGCTGCGGGATGGCGGAGATGCCTTTTTGGATGTATTTTTAGCCTGTTGATGGAGAGCGGGGAAGAAGGGAGCGGAGAAAGCCCCGCTCCGCAGAAGTCACATGCATATGCAAAAGGCTCCTAATTGCCCCTCTTTAGAAACTAATCATTGGGGATTTCACGAGGCACATTATAGAACCTGACATGCTTATTTTTCCTTTTATTATGTTTGTAAGCAGTGATCCTATTGAAAAGAAAATCAAACCCTATTTTTGCCAGTCACAACCATCTCCCTTTCTCTTTCTGCCGGCTTTATTTTATTTTATTTTCCTTTCTTTCCATCAGTTGAATAGAGCAGCATTTTCATGTGTATTAATTGCCCTGTAAAATGCCCTCGAAGTCATTAGAATTCCCCATTCAAAACTATTATCTGTGCCATTATGTCTTTGCATTATATTTATTTAAATGTGGCTCTTCTGAATTAGCTTATTTTTAACAGCTAGCCATGCCTGAAATATTGTTCCAGGCCAAGCTGTTCTCAAATCTTTTTTTTTTTATGATAACTTCATGGAAACTCTTAACGCTTTATCCCAAGTGGAATCACCATTTGAGGCGTTTAACTCTCTTCCCTTTTTCTCTATTTTCAGACGGATTGGAAGTTGCCTTGCAGATTTTTTCCTATGGAGCCCCAAGAATTTCCCCTCCCATGACTGCAGAACTGAGAGCCACGGTTCGAGCCTCTCACACCGAGTTAAACCTGGTGACTGCAGAGCTGGTTTAGAGAAAAATGCACCACAATTCACTGAATGCAAGGCCAAGTTCTTCTGTTACCTCCAAACCCGCACGCATGGATTTCCCACCCATCCTGAGGGGGGTTTCGGCATCCCTGCGGGAAGGTGAGGGGGCAGCTGGATTTTTGGGAGCGCTGGCTGGTGGAGGATGGAAGGCAGCGCTCCCTACCCCAGCAGCTGCTTTGTGGAGGTGTTTCCAGCTTGGAAGGGCAGGGCTGGAGCGGGAATTCCGCGTCCTGCCCCGTTCCCTGGCCCTGAGCAGAGCTCCCAGCGCTGTCCTCGCCTTCCCAGCCGCGGGCTGAGCTGCGAGCCCCGGCAAGGAAAGGGCCCTGTAAGACCGCGGAGCCGGACCCCAAAGCAGCCCCACACCCCCTCCTCCCCTCCCCTGCCCCAGCAGGGCCATCCCCGAGCTCAGGGATTCATTTCCACGCTTTAATGAGAGCAGCCGCTCCGCGTCCGCCTTCATTAACCGCGCCGCAATTAGCGCGGCCAGGGAAACACTCACTGGCCGGGGCGGCTGAATTTATCTCGCTCAAAACCAGGCTCAGCCCAATCCACCCCAATCCCAGTCCCACATGGCTGGGATTTGGGATGGGGCAGCTCCCCCAGCCCGGCCCTAAATCCATCCAAACCCCAGGGCAGCTGAAGAAGACCCTGACATGGTCTGGCACAGCAGGAACTCGGCTTGTCCCCTTTTCCTGGGCACGGAGCCGGGGCCAGAGGGGGCAGAGGGGGCAGAGGGGATTTTCCTGCAGGGAATGTGGGGAGCAAGGCCCAGGCCGGGCAGGACCCCCTTCCTTCCCCTGCACAGCCCATTGTTGTTTTTACAGCTTTGCACAGAGCATCAGCAAAATCTCCCCATTTGAATCCCATCCCTCATAAGGTTCTTTTGAATATTTAAGAGCGACAGCAGCGCTCAGATCCTATCTGCTGTTATATCCTCCTTCATTTCCTCTCACAGGGATAACGCTGACCCTCACGGGCCAGCACAAGTCTATAAAAGATGGACAGATACTCCTGACACTGCCAGGAGCTTCTGCTTCGCCATCCAGCCAGAATTCCCTGCAATTTTCCCCTTTATTACACCAGGATTGCTTTTTTACACCACAAAATGCCTTCATTACTGGGACAGAGCACAGCACAGGGGGTTTAACCCTTGGGAGAGTGACAGCTCCTGCCCTGGATGCACCCAGGAGTGCCCCAGGCCGAGTTTCCAGCTGCCATGGAAGGATCAAGCCCGTCTCTGGGGAACCAGCTCCCACCCATCACAAAATGCTGAGTTTTTTGCCACGAGGTGGATTTGGACAGCCTGGAGCTGACTGCCTCATTGCCAGCCCAGGTTCCAGAGGGGTGTGGAGCTTTGGGGTCTGCAGGGTGGGACATGGGCAGGGATGGCTGCAGCCACCTGGGAACTGAAGGTTTGCTGCCTTCTGCAGGATCCACACGAGGATCCTGGGCACAGGGACACAGGCAGGGACAAAGATCTGTCACTGACCCTGCCCCAGGACAGCCCCAGGGCTGTCCCCAGCCTCCCCTGCCCCAACCTGCTCTGCTGGGCCACCCCGGCCCTGCAGCTGCCTCAGGAGTTCCATGAAATAATAAATATCAATCACATTGGGCAGGATATTGATCTGCAGATTTCACTGACATTTACAAATAAATGATGTATTGCAGTTTTCATTTTGCTGGCTGGGCTGACCCTAATGGCCTTTACATAATTTACTTTTGATTAAAGAAGTGCTTTGACGCAGGGAACCAAAAAAAATAAATCGATACAATTATGAGATCAGCTTTCAAACAATGTGCTGTGGCAGGGGGGAAAAAGGCAGATCCTTTGAAGATGCTCACGTGGAGCTGTGATGTCTGAAGACATTTCAGAGATCAACAGATTTTCTCCTTGCTGGGAGCTGGGATTGGGCTGAGGGACACCAGGAGCTGCAGACTGATTTAATTGAAGGCCAGGGTCAGGAACGGTCCCCCCAGCCAGGTCTGCAAAGGAGGAGCAGCTCCACTGCCCCCTCCCCTGAACATTTCAATATTCAGCAGGGTTTGTGGTGCACACAATGCCCACTGCAGCTACTGGGAAGCCAACTTGGTTAGCAAATCAGGGGCTGGCATGAGCTAATGCGGTGCCATATGTTCATTAAAACACCACAACGTGCAAAAGAATGGTGACAGTAGGTTAAAGTCATATTCTGGTGAACAATATCCAAAAATACGATTTTTTGGCAACCGAACTGCGAGCATTATACATAATTAATGAGTGTTCTTGCACTTACTATGCCCTTGCATACAGGGAATAACCACAACCTGTTTGCATTTGTGAGGCATGAAAAACCCCCACATTCACTTTTTTTACTCCTCCCCTGCTCACGACTCCAACTTCTTTTGCCTTCTAAGAAAAGTGGGGAGGAAAAAGTGGGATTTTGGAGCTGCAAGTCCCTGAGATGGCGCCAGGGATATTCGGGAATTCGCGGGTGCTGCTTCCCTTCCCTGTGCTCTGAGAGCTGCAACAATTCTGCCAGGGAGGGGAAAAAGGGACAATAAATGTAAGAGAGGCAATCCTGATCTCTTTGCATCTATTTAGGAATTCCAGGGGAATTCCAGAGGGGGAAAAGCCCGCGGGGTGGGGAACCGAGGGGAGCCAAAGTCCTCCGGGAATTGCTTTTGCCATGCGGGCACTGGATGGAGTCCTGGGAAGTGGAAGGGGAGGGACACGAGGGAATTCCCACCCCTGGGGTGCCCAGCCCTGTCCTGCTCCCCAGGCAGGGAATCCCTGGGAATTCCGGGAGAGAGAGGATCAGCCTCGGTGCTGCTTTGTCGCGGTGACTCTGCATCCCTCAGAGCCAGGCTCAGCATCCTGCCAACCCTGCAGGGGTGGGCAGGGCCCTGGAGCTCTCTGTGCTCCCATTTCCCTCACCACAAGTCAGGATTGCAAAAAAAAACCAAAACAAAACCACAAAAACCCCACCAAAAAACCCAAGACAAAACAAAAGTCCCAGATCTACATCCATAAAATCAAATAAATACAAATGCAATGACTGATCTGAAGGAAAACAATCAACTGCGAGCCAGTTGATTCAATCTGCCTAATGTGAGGAGGTTGCAAACATCCCACTGTTTACTCTGACTTATTTTTTTTTTCCCTTTTGGCAGCAATTAAAACAAATAAAGCAGAACCACTTGCTATTCAATCTGAGGTCTGACTATACCCGGAGAATCAAAGCCAGCAGCAGAGAGATGGAAGACATTTGGCCCAAACCCTTTTTTGTGAGGAATCCTGTAAAATTTCCTCTTTGTAAACCCCATTTAGGAGGATTTTTTCCTCACTGGTTGCCCCCAGGATTCCCTCAAAGCCTCTGCAGAACCTGGTCCCTGCTGGCTGCATCCTCCTGTCAGGGAGTTTGGGGAAGCAGAAGTTGTCCCCTCACACCTCAGGACAGATTTTCCAGGATGGATTTGTGGTTCCAAACATCGTTAAGCTCAGAAATCCTGGCTCAGCGTCCCAGAGGAGGTGAAATACAGTCACTTGTGAGGAGAGAACCACAATAAAAGGAGAATGAACGCTCCCCAAGTGCTTCCTAAAACCAAAAATTTGCTATGCAGCCCGTGTACCCACGCAGTGACGGAGCTTTCTCGCTCTGAGCTGTAACAGATGGAATTTTCTCCCCCTGTCTCTCTTTGAGAGGAGGTGAACGGAGCCCTCAGGGGAAGAGCAGCCGGAGCTGCTGAGTTGGCAAGGCTGGTGCCAAGCAGCTGGCTCCTGATGGAGTGATGGGTCTGGCTGGGCACGGCCTCCCTGCCAGCCCTTGCAGGAGGAGAGCAGCAGCTCCTGGACGTGCTCCTGAAGGCGCAGGAGGGGAACAGCAGCGCTGCAAGGAGCTTGCAGCAAACGAGGCAGATTTGCTGTTCATTTATTGACGTGGCACCTTTCCTTTGGAGCTGCTTGTGCTGCAGCTCCCGGCTCCTCCTGAGCTCTGCGTTCCTGGGGCAGCCTCAGCAGAGAGGGGAAGGAGAACTGGCAGCCTTCACCAGGAAACAGGGAAAAGGGAAAAGCTGCTGATGGAAACAAGCGTGCTCTGGAAGGTCTCGAAGCTCTGTTTGAATATTAAAACCAATCTGTACTCACACGACCTTTACTTGAAACAAACACTTCATTTTAACCTCGTTTTCCAGGGATGAGGCAGAAAAGAGGTGGGATGAGGCTCGGAGCAGCGTGGGATGGTGCACGGTGTCCGTGCCCATGGCAGGGGTGGGATGAGTTGGGATTTAAGGTCCTTTCCAAGTCAACCTTTCCAGGATTCTGGGAGGTAGATGTGAGTACCTGACTTTCCCCGCCTGCGAGGTCACGATGCCAGCAGCACAAGGCTCTGCACTGCCAGCCAGGCTCTGCACCAGCACACACCTGAGCAGTGCCCAGCCAGCACAGGGCACTCCTGGCACAGCCGGGCACAGCATGGCAAACACTCCCATGGGGATTCAGCACTCACACGGGGAGAGCAGAAGAGTCCAGAGGAACTCGTGCAGCCCCCGGATTAAAACCGCTTGGCTCTGGCACCCAGCTCACTCCCAGCTGCAGGTTTTGAGCCAGGCTCCCAAAGCAGAACATTTCCAGCAGCAGCAGCTCCTCCTTTCTGGCGGGGCAGAGGCTCTGCCAGCCCTCCTGAGGAGCTGTTGGCAGTCTGCAATGTCAGGGGCTCTGCCCTCCATTCTCTTCCCAGTCACAACACAACAAAGCCGTTTGGGTTTGTGAAATGTCAGCGTGCCTGCCCGGAGCCCTGCTGCAGACAAGGTAATTATCCCTCCCTGTCACCCCTGCTCGCTGCAGCTTGCTGAAAATGAGCTGCTTGTACCCAGTCTGTCAAGCGGTGTCCCAGGAAATGGCTCTGCACGGCAGCTGCTGAGGGGAAACAGGGCAGCTCTGGGGACACTGGGGACACTGGGGACACTGGGGACACTGGGGACACCTGGGGACACTGGGGACACTGGGGACACTGGGGACAGGGGAAGGGTCACTTGGTCACCTCGCTCCTCCCCACTCCCTGCTGAGCTCTGGCCCCTGATACCAACCATAAGTTAATCAGGCTGCTGGAAAACCCCCATTTGAAAGGGAGGAAGAGCTTATCTTTCATTTTCTATGATCAGTTTTGCAGCGTGTTGATGTATTTATAGTTTTAATACCCACCCATAAATGCCCCCTAAGCAGGGAATATTGCACCTCTCGATTACTGTTATTGCTTTATTGCTCCTGGGAACCATAAATTAACAGCTTCCCCCAGCAACGCTCACAGGGTACAGAATTACATTACAATGTACATACACAGGAGCCTATTAAGGCACTGCCATTCCATAAAAGTCTTTATAGTTTTTAAGTGTACACCTCTAAGTGTTTCAATTAAAGAACTACATGCTCGCCTGGTAATTGCCCTCCCATTTGTGATAGGGCTCCGTAGCAGAAAGAGGAAGAAGCAAGACTAAAAGGTGGAAAATTGGAATATAAAACACCGAATATGAAGCTGCCATAAAAAGAAAACCACAGGTTTAAATTATGCTTATTAGAGTCGTTTGCACGGTTTAACTCTCGCTGCCAGGAATGCGTTTGTTTCTCAAAGGAAAACTCTTGCCACGCCGCGCTCCCGAGGCTGGCCGGGCACGGCCACGGGCAGAACGCGGCTTTGGCTCTCTGGATCCCCGGGGATGCCCCCGAGCAGGTCCAGCCCGGGCGTGCGGCGAGGCAGAGCTGTCGGAAGGATGACATCTTGTGGTAGGACGGCTCCGAGGAGCAGGGACTAATTAAAGCCGCGAATGGAGCCGCAGCAGCATCCCGCGAGGAGTTCGGGATTCCTGCATCCCTCCGAGCGGCGCGGGGAATCCTCAGGCAGCTCCGCTTCGGAGTTCACAGGGCAGGGAAGGGAATCCTCGGTGTGCTTAACCTCATTTTACTGCTAAGTTTGGAAGCAAATTGTCTTATTTTGACATAAGTGTGGCATCAGAACCAAAATTTGACTTTTTGCACCCTATGGAGATTCCCTGGCACCACTGGCAGTTCCTGCAGCATTCCCGTGTGGAATTCCCCAGGAATCAGAGCGGGATGGAAGGGAGAAGTGGGCACCCCTTGATAAGCAGCAGACATTAATTAGTGCTCCATTACAATGGAATTCAGCTGGGATAATGTATGGAGGCCACAGGAACAGTAAAGGGAAATTCATCATGGTTAATGTTATTACACTGAATGTCAGAGGAAGCAGCGATGATTTGCCACTTACTGTGGGATGGAGTGTAATCTAAAAGCAATTGTGGCTGGATCGTCTGGAACATCCACGTGGAGGGGAAGTGGCAGGAAAAGCAGGATTCACTCCTCTGCCACGGCTGCTTCCTGGGACCCTGGACTTGCAAGTCCAGCTTGGGAACCACGCCTGTGTTTGCCAAGGCGTGAGGAAAACAGATTTCAAATCAAACACTCTGTATTCATCCTCCCTTTTTAAGGCTGTAACACTTGGGTGTGTTTAGATTCTAAGGGCAGGTTCTGGCATCCTTTTGGGGTGACTCTGGAAAAGCAAATCAGCTCTTGGTGGCTTTTTCTCCTCCCCATCAGACATTTGTGTCTCATCCTCCTTCCTGGCAATCCTCTTCACCCACAGATGTTGAAACCTTTCCCAGTGGAGGTTCAGGTGCCCATTTGGTCAGATTTCCCTGCAATTGGGAGCTCTGGTTGGGTTTGGCTCTCATTGCTGGCACCCTGAGAGCAGCTTTTGGGTGCTGAGAGGCAGAGCAGGAATGATGCCCCAAAGGAATCATTTATCCTCTGGAATAAAAGCTTTTCCCTTCAGAAATAACAACTCTGCCAGATCCTTCTTGATATTTCTTCAACGGAAAAAATGCCTTTTCAGAGTTTAGTATTTGTCTGGATGGTTTAAAGCTTTCCAGAGCAAAACCCATTCACCAATGTTGTGTCTGCAGGATGCCCTGCACAGGGAGAGGCTTTTGCAGGGAATTGTGCAGGATTTATCCTGTTCTTCCCCACTTAGTGCTGGGTTTCACTGAGGACTCCTTGGGCACAGAAGTCAACAGGTTGTTGTAAAATCTCCCTCCTTTCCCCAGCTCTGTGACAGCAGAACTTCCAGGGGCCTGCTGTAACGTTGTCCTGCAGCAGTGGAAGCCATCCTCACACATCCCCTTTTGGAATAAATTTAAAAAAAAAATCTACAGGGATTTATTTTCCTTTAAATATCTATAAATCAGCATTCATCGAAGCACTATAAATTCTAATTCTTTAAAGGAAATAGTGTCTAACATTTGCAGCTGATTCCATTCGAGTCCCACACAGCTGCTCCAGGGCTGCTTTGTCATTGAAATAAAAACTCAGAGGTTTCCATTAGCTTTAGGTCTATGAAAAGAAATACACTTATGTATCTTTTAGAAGATTCTAAATAGTTATTATTTATTTATGCAGCCCTGGAAGCTTGCTAGGCATTTCACAGGCACGCAAGGAGAGCTCAGACTAAACCACAAACAAATAAATCCAGCAGAGAAGAGAAGGGGAAACAAAATTTCTGCTCTCAGTGTTGTCAGTCAGTGACACAGTGCCCTGCCTCTGCCACTTCTCCCTAGTTTTGTCTTATTTGCAGCCGCTTTATCTTTTCCAGCACCATTCAGGCCAAAGCAGGGCCACCCCAGGGAGGAAAGGGATTTCTGCAGGAAGGGCAAAGGTGAAGTTCAGGGGAGGTCAGGAATCAGAAAATCAGGCTGGTGGGGCTTGGGAGGGACTGGAAGCCCACCCAGTGCCAGGGCAGGGACACCTCCCACTGTCCCAGGCTGCCCCAGCCCGCCCTGGGACCTGAGCTGGGTGTTTCAGACCTTCCCTGTCCCTGTGCCCAGGACGCCACCTCTGCCACAGTGCAAATGAAGAATCCTTATTTTTCGTTGTTTTTCACTCCCTTTCCCGTTTAACAGCTCCAGGTCTCTTCCCCGCTGTCATGCAAAATAAAACTCCGGACTAAATTCTCTCCTTTTCCTTTGAAGGAGCTAATGAGAGCCAGGGTGACATTAATGGATAATTAAAGGCAGCTCTGATGAGCCCAATAGTTGCAATTTCTCTTTTCAATAGAAGAAGCCTTTTTGATCCAGGTCATCTTTGGTCACCAGCTTTAAAGCTGTAACAATTTCTCCAGGAGCACTGTCAGAGGCTGTAAACTTTAATGACCTTTTACTTTCTGGGGCCTTGTTCTTCCCTAGCTGTAATTAAGCAGGGGTGTGTGTATCTATACATTTAAAGGATAAAAAGGATTCATATTACATAAAAATCATCTCCGTGCTCACCAGTACAAACTTCAGCAGGCCAGACTCAGCTGTGGCCAACAATCCAAGAGGAGTCATTACTGTAACTAAATTAGACCGTTTGTTTTCTTTCCCTCAAATCGAATTGTGGAGGAGCTGCTTTATTGCAAAACAGACATTAAAATTCCAGCTAGACCTCCGAGAGAAAGTAATTTCTATTTTATCAGCACTGTAAAGCTGTCTTTATGTTCTGAAGCAGGAAATATTGCAGGGATATTTATAGCTCCAGCACCAAAGCCAGTTTGAATAGAAATGTTACTGCGGTCGGCAGAGCTGTCACATTGCTCAGTGGAGCAGGGAATTTTAGTGAATTTGTGAATTACCCTTTCAGTCTTGACAAGTCTTTCGGCGAGCCTGGTGTGTGTCTGGAGCTGCTTTGTGCTTTCGGGATAATGATTAAAGACTGGGATTGTTCAGGAGGGGATCTGCTGCTGCCTCAGGGATGATCTGCTCCATCTCCGGGGAACCCCCCCCGGCCTCCCAAACTTTGCTGTGCCCCAGCAGCTCAGCCCTGGGCTGCCCTGCTCCTCCTCACCAGCTGCGTCCTCACCGCAGGTCCTGCATTGCTCCAGGAATGCAGATCCCACGCTGCTGGCCCATTTTTCCAGAGGATTAACAACTTCTGTCCTTCCTGGGCTGCGTGGTGCAGGAGGAACTCTGCTCCATCCATCTCAGTCCCCGGCCAGCTGAACAAACTGGGGCCTGCAGGGAACAGCATCGTTTGTCTTCGCAGACTTTCTGCCTTGGTGGCAGAGGCTGGGGAGTACCTCGGGTTTTCCTCGTGTCCGTGACCCCCCTGGCCTTTGTAATTAGCCAGGAGTGCAAATGGGAGAGAATCTAAACGAAATCCTTTCTGTCCTGACTAAAGCCATCCATCCTCACCCTCGCGGGTCGCTGCAGAGAGCCACGGCAGAGGCTCAGCCCAGCAAAGGTTCCCGTCGTGCTGGGGACAAAATAACCTTTATTGTGCTGCTGGAACACAGAGGCAGAGCCCAGAACAGCTGGAACGCCAGGCTGAGCCTCCCAGGCTGGCTCAGGGGTGGCTTTACCAGAGGCAGGGAAGACCTGGCAGGTCTGGAGTGCTGCAGAGCCCAGCCAGAGCCGCTCTGTGTCCCCAGACCTCGCACCGGCTTTGCTGGGAGGAGGAAAAACCCTTCAGCACTGCAGGGCAGCGTGTTTGGAGTGTCAGCAGTGAAACAGATCCCCGAGTCCTCACAGGGCAGCAGCTCCAGCAGGAAATGTTATCCTGATGGGTTTCCACTTTACTCTGGGCTTGATCTTTTGCCTGATTTGATTTTTGTTTCACTTTGCCATTTCCCTCTTTTCACCTTTCATTCTCCTGCTTCTTTTTCATCATCACTCTCTTCCATAAATCTGTCTTCTCCCACCTCTCTTCCCTGTCAACCCTAAAATTTTCCAAATTCAACCCTAAAATTTTCCAAATCCCACTAAATCTTAGTCCCACCAAACACCTGTGAACCCCCCTCCCTGTCCTCCTCTCCCAGATGTCTGGGTTGGTTTGGGTTTTCCTACCTTACCATCCTTTTTCTGTTATCCATTTTTGCCACGTTTCATTGCTGATGAACAACACCCCAGCTCCTACCCAGCTCTCCCTGGAGCCTCTGAGCACCCCCAGTGCCATTTGCAGGTGCTGAGCAAGGAGCAGGTTTGTACCTGGGGCTGAGGGGGCATCAGTCCCTGCATAGTTAATGTAATCATCCTGCTGCAATAAAAGCAGGAGCCTCCTGCTCAGCGGCCTCCACTGGATGTGCTTCCCAAGGATCTGATAATCATGGGTTGTTTGAAAGGAATTTAGCTGCCTTTTCATTCTCTGCCTCTTTCTATCTCCACTCCATGAATTTTCTCTTGTGTTTAGCAGAGCCATTTATAAAATCCAGATTCCTATTGATTCCAGGGAGAATGAACATTAATGTACTCCCGTGTCCATCCCTGTTCTCCCCCACATGGCAAGGAAAGGTTTGTGTGATTTTCTGGGTGTGCTGCTGCCCTGCAATCGAGCCAACAATCAAGTCACACTAAATTAAACACAGAAATATTTCTTCTCCTGGCCTACTCCAGGACGCTCTGCCAGGCTGCCCCTGGGGAAGGCACGTCCCTCCCTTAGGTCAGGAAAAGCCAAATTCATTTGGACCAGGAGTAAATTTGTACCCAGGGAGCACCTGGAGACCATGCACCAGTGAGAGCTGTGTGCTGCTCCAGGGGGTTTGAGGTGGGACCTTCCGTGCCTGAATACATCCAGAGTGTGCAGATACAGAATTCATGGGATCACAGGAGGGTTGGGATTGGGAGGGGCCTTAAAGCTCACCCCAAAACCCAAACGTACACATATCCACGTGTGATGGGAGTATAAACACACCTGGGAGTGTCCCAGGCCAGGCTGGAGCAACCTGGCACGCTCAAGTGTCCCTGCCCGTGGCAAGGTGTGGAATGGGATGGGATTTAAGGTCATTCCAACCCAAACCCTCTTGGGATTCCCTGTGAACGTCCAAACTCCTTCACCACACTCCTCTGGGTGCTCTTGGGGAACTCTTCCTCATGAACAGTGACCAGGAGCTCTCTGCTCCCAGCAGGTCCCATCCAGCCCTGCCACAGGAAAAGCTCTGGAGAACGAGGAATGGAAGATGCCACAAAACCTCTCCAGATCGATTGCTGCAATTATTCCTTGAATAACTCCCCAGCCATTCTTCAGGCCCTGCCTATTCCCACGAAAAGCTCTTCTGAGCCCAACCAGAGGCTCTCCAGCTTTAGGATTTACAGCTGATTACAGACAGAAGATTTAGGGTCGCACCCTTAGGAAATTCATCAGTAGATCGTGGCGAAGATAAAGAAAAATATAAAGGACATTAAGATTAAAGGAGCTTATCTGCTGCTCATTACTGCTCCATCCATTTCCTGGGGAGCTGTGAGAAGCCAGCCTCGCTGGCCCCTGGCACGCAGCCCCTCGTCCCCTTGTCCAGGGTGACATTCACAGAGTGCCAGGCACCAGCACGGGAGGAGCAGGGAGCAGAGCCTCATCCTGCCCGCCTTCATCCCGGCTCAGCCCCTGCGCTGCCGGGGAAAGGGATAACAAAAGGGACAGGAGGGTTCACAAGCTCATAAATATGTGACAAGCAGCCTTGTCTTAGCGCTGCTTTTAGCAGCCTGTGGAACTGCAATTGATGGCGTAATAGACTCCCAAATACACCGAGCCCATCAGCAGCTCTCTCGTTTTTATCAGACCTAATTTCTGTGCTGACAAAAAAAAAAAATTATCAGCGAAAGGCAAAAACGGGAGCTGTTTGCTACAGCATTAATTTTAAACATCTGGAATGGGGTATAATGTATGCAGATGTTTTGTAATGGAGACAGGTTACAAGGAAAATCAAATATATCGTGTGTTGCCTCTGCTCGTTAATATAAATTGACATCTGCTGAGTCTGGAGGTGAGCTCTGTGTTCTCCTGCCATCCAGGCTGGAATAATGTTCCATCTGCTGTGCTAATGCAGCTGAACATCCCCTGTCCCTTAAGTCATCCTTGATAGGAACAGACCTGGAAACGCTGGTCCAGATAATGCCGGGCTTATAGATGGGCCTGATCTAAATATCTCTTACAGCACGTGCAAAACTGCTGAAAAATATCAGCTCAGGCTGCCCCAGCCGAGCTGGAAAATATCTCATCCCCACACAGCTTTCCTGCTCAGATGCTGAGCATAATTTGGGATTTATTTCCCGAGGAGTTATTTAGCAGCAGACAGTTGGAGGCTGTGTTCACAAGTCCAGGAATAAAATTCTGCTCCAACCTGTTAAACCATAATGGGCATGGTGGGCCCACATGAGGGATTCACACACAGGGAGCCTTTTTCCCTGCATTTCTGACATTTCCAGGGTGGGTTTGTGGTGTTCAGCTGAAAACTGGGCCAGCAATAGCGG
The DNA here is from genome assembly GCA_003676055.1 of Chloebia gouldiae. Lineage (NCBI taxonomy): Eukaryota > Metazoa > Chordata > Aves > Passeriformes > Passeridae > Chloebia > Chloebia gouldiae. The sequence goes on along the minus strand of QUSF01000065.1, from coordinate 837,672 downwards.
TGATAAGGAAATTAAAAATAATCAGATTTGATTAAATTCACTAAAAATGAGAATTGAAGGAGCTGAATTTTTGTGTTTGAGGCAGGGACTTGCTGACTTCAGCCAGCTCCAAGGTCAGGAATTCCTGGCACCTCCCCAGTCTGGAACTGTCCAGAACCCTCCAAACCTTGGAGATCTTCTATGGAAGGAGTTCACCATGGGATGCTCCTTCAGACCTTGGCTTCCCTCAAAAATCCCTCCCTAACTCAGAGAAACTTCTGGGAATACATTCCAAGGGCAAACCCCCATGACATCTGACCATGAGCACTTCGGGAAAGGAACAGGAAAACCAGAGGGGAGCAGGGAAGCACAGCTCTCTGGCAGCCCAAATTCCCTTTATTTTTGTTTCTTGGAAACCCCTCCAAAGCCACACAAACCCTGGCCTCAACCTAAAACATCACCGGGGGTTTTTCTCCTCATTTGCTTTTAAAAATTGTTCTCTGATTGAATCCCCAGGGATGCTGAAGGCAGGAAAATGTGCTGAAACCCCTAAATGAGGCTGTGGGGAGAACAGGAGCAGCCCCACTCCCACGGGAGGAATTGGGTCACATGTCAAACATTTCCAAACACAAGTGGGGGGGAAAATAAGCTCAAGGCAACTCCTGGAAAAAAAAAAAAAACAAACCTTTGGGGACTCAATGAAAAATTGCCACCAAATGAAAGCATTACAAGAAAACAGATGGAGAGTAAGAGAGGAACATCAAAAAAAATCAAATGACATGTTTAAAAGGGCAAAACATCAATACTCCCCAGAGAACTGATAAAATGTGTCATTTGAAAGGATGCTGTAAAGCAAAGAAGTCATGAAATGCATCATGACTATGAAAGGGAATAAGAGAAAAAAAAAACCCCAGCACCTGCATCTACCTTTATAGATGGTTTCAGCAGGCAGGAAATTAGATTTGATTTCCAGGCTGGGTGTATATCTATGTAAATACATAAAGGCAGAGGCATTGCTGCTCACAAAGTCTTGAAGTCATTAGAGGATGTCAGGATGTGACACAGGAATAGTGGCAGGGTCTGTTCAGTTCCCTTGATGAAAGTTCCAGGAGTGGCTGTTGGTGCTGAGAAATCCCTAAATCTGCATTTCCTGGGTTTGTTTCCTCCTGAGCTGGAGGTGCAGGGGGAGGACACTCAGCCGTGAATCCACAGGCAAATTGAATATGAAAACTAATTAATTAAAGCACTCTGATCATTAAATCCAATCCTGGTGTTTACCCACAGGATCTGTGGGAAGATGCTCTGACCACATTATCCAGAGTTTAAGAAATGAGACCTGAGACGTTTCAAATATGTGCAAATTTACCTTTTTTTTCCCCCTGCTAGAGGGATTAATTCTTTCATTTCTTCTGTGTGCAACACTCTTAAAAGTCAAACTGAATCCTTCACAGGAAAAGGATTAGGGCAGTTTAGGTGTGATGTTCAGTGCAGCTCTGTGTTCATCATCCTAATTTATATCACCAGGACCCGCAGCCACTTCATTAATCAGCTGCAACAGGTGCTAAGCACTGGAAATGAGCTATAAAATCATGTTTAAATGTGGCTGTTCCCCACCCCAGGTGGGAGGAGATGTTCAGAGGAGCAGGGTTTGACCCAACAAGCAAATCCCTCCTGTTGCAGGTGGCTACAGGCACGGTGGCAGCCTGGGGAGGAGATGGCACAGAAGTTCAGGGCAGGAAAAGTTCTTGCCCAGAGCAGCTGTGGCTGCCCCTGGACCCCTGGGAGTGTCCAAGGGCAGGCTGGAGCAGGCTGGGACAGTGGAAGGTCCCTGCCCATGGCAGGGGTGGGATGGGATGAGCTTTAGGGTCCCTTCCAAGCGTGATTCCAGGATGGAGAAATTCAAAACTGCACAGACAAAGCTGCCTGGAGCTGCTCTGCACGGAGGAGGGAGGGGAAAAAGCAGAGTGATGCCTCATTTCTTTGTTTTTCCCTTTCATCACAGGGATGCAGCGTTTGCAGGGCAGCCAGCTGCTCTCCCTTCACTGGCAGTCCCTGCACGGGGCAGGGATCAGAGGGGCTCAGCCCCCAGGCCAGCCCTGCTGAGCCTCACAGCACCTGCCCTAAACCCCCCTGAGGATGCTCAGCTCGTGCCTGGGTGAAGGGGCTGGGATATCTGGCAAAAGGAAGCTTTGGGTGGATTGCAAACAAATCAGAAGTATTGGGTCCCCCTGGAAAATCAGCTGGGTTTGCTGATAATGCACCCGAGCAGCAAACAAAGGGAGCAAGGGCAAATGCAGGACTTGGAGTTCACATCCAGGGCAGGGAAAATGGCAATGGAAAGGACTGGAGTCTGCATCCTCTTGGAAAATAAACAAATAATGCTCAGGAGCTGTGGATTCTGAGCCACATGCTCTGGGAGCGAGCTGCAGTAATGAGAGCCACTTTTCTCCCTTCACAGCTATTCAATGAGCTGCCTCCCCTCTTTTTCCTTTAATTTTGGAATAATTGCCTGTAACCCATCGGTCACAGGAGAATGAATCCCAGCACTTTCTCTTTGAAACTTCCTGAGTGGGTTCCCAGCTGGCAGGGATTCCTGGAGGGATCCCACAGCTGCTCCCTGCCTGCACAGAGCAGGATCTGGCACAAAGGCAGCTGCAGAGTGTCTGAGGATGCCCCAGAACCGCGGGGCACAGCCTGGAGGGGCTGGGGTGGTGGGCACGGTCAGTTCTGCCCAGAGCTGGTGGCTTTGCCACCTCCCTGGACCCCACACCAGCTCCAGGCAGAGCTCCCTGCAAGGCTTGGTTCTCCTACACCAGGAAAAGGCAGTTTTATAAAAACAAACCCTTATTCTACAGCAAAATCTCACTTGGCTCCTGATGTTTTCATTGTGTCTCCACCTCAATTCCAGAGTCAGCCGTCCCATGCTCCCAGGACTCCTGTGCAGAGCTCCAGTACCCTGCTTTTCCCTGGCCCCACGGGGGCTCCTGCAGTGAAGGTTTGCCAGTTCAGCACGGGAAGAGCCTCCCTGAGCAGCTCTGGATCCCTGACGTGCAGTGCAGGACCCCACAGCCCCAAGGAAAGCAGAAAATGAGCAGCTCTGCCCCTCGGATTGGGAATTATGGAAAGCAGGGCTTTGCTGTGGCTCTGCTGCCTGGATCTCCCAGCGCAGCTCCACGCTGCAGAGGAGATGAGATGTGAAACTCGTTTGAAACCCAATGCCAGCATGGACGTGTTTCACTTCAGCTCTGTGGAAAGGCTGCTCCTCACATCTCTCAGCAGGGCTGAAAGTCCCAGCCACCACTCCAGGGATGCTTCAGAGGGGGATTTACACACCTGGAGCACAGGTCCAGCTTTAAAGTGCACTTACCCATCATTTATTGATTCAGATAAGCAGTCACTGCCCAACTCTGCTGCTCTGGTGCCTGAAGCACCCTTTGCCTCTGAATTATTGAAATGCAGGAAGTTCTAAATCAGGTGACAAATCTGCCAAGCTGCAGGCCTCCACCCGTGGCTCTGCATCTGCTTTCTAGGCCAAGATCACTTGCCAAGGAAGTGGCAGCAGTGGAGATAAGATAATGAGGCAGAGATTGGTGCTACCAGTCCAAGGTGGAAAATCAGAACCAGGAATTCTAGCAGAGATCTGTTTCACTAGAACTGATTTGCTGACAAGAAAAGCCTTGATTTTTACAAATACTCACTGGGAAAACAAACACCTCCCCCAAATTCTGCCTCAATTCACAAGGTTTTTTCAGGGCCAAACTTCCACTTTATTCACCATGCCTGCTCCTCTGGCCTGGGAGAATCCCTGCAGCCCCTCTGCTCGTGTGTGTCTGACTGATATCCTGGATTACAGAGCTAGGAATTCATTTCAGCAGCACAATTCCACCCCATAAACCGTGCTGCTTGTTTTCAGATGCCATCATTTAGAGAATGTTCAAGGGAATTGTAGAACAGGATTCACTTTATGATGCGGATGAAGTCGGCGCTGAATTCCAAATGAGCTGGGTACCACATGCTAAATTGTGTCAGCAACACCTCAGTGAGCAGAAATATGAGCTTTTCTCTGTCTCTGAGACACCTCTCCTCGAGTGATCCATGGAGTGGCATCCTTATCAGCCCAGACAGAACAGAGTAGATTTGATGACAAATCTGTCACTTGAGCAGGGTTTGAGATGCGTTTCCAGCTGGGAGCAGCCAGCAGGTGGAACAGGCTGTGGGCTCAGATCAGCACTCCTCAGGGCTGGAGTTTAGATAAGGCATTAAACCCACCTGCATCTCCCATTCCTGCAGAGATTAAACCCACCTGGAACCCCAGTTCAGTTTGGGATCCAAGGTTCTGCAGCACTGGTGATGAGAAAGAAGCAATGAAACCACAGTGGACAACCTTGGATGGCTGCACTGCCCTTCCCCAGGGCTGAAATCCCCCAGGCACAGGAGCCTGGGGTGAGACAGATCAGAGCACTCCCCACGTCGTGGCATTTGCAATATTTCATATATTCAGAGCGGGATGGAGCCGATCAGAGCACTCCCCAAGTCGTGGCATTTGCAATATTTCATCTATTCAGAGCGGGATGGAGCAGAAGTGCTAAACCCAGGCTTAGCTCCAAGCACCGGGGCTGTGTTTGTTGAAACCCCTCTCAGGAGCTCGGGATTTGTGCCCTGCTCAGCTGAGCAGAATTAATCCCTGTGGCCCCTCGCAGCCACCAGCAGATCTGAGAGCACAGCCAGCTCTGACTTCTGAAGTTTGTGCAGCCAGCCAAGGAAGGAGCCAGGTGATTGCATCTGGCATGAAAGCCAGAGATTTGCTCAGGAAGGCTTCAACCTGAAGCACCAGATACAAGCAATTGATAAAAGCAAGGTGCTTTCATGTTGTTTCATCTCCCCTGTCCCCTCTGCAGTTTGACAGAGCAGCCCCAGGACAGAGACGTGAGCTGCCTGAAATTCCCCCAGCACTGCCTCACGCTCCACGTGTCCTTTGGGCTCTACCCACTGCTCTCAAAAGAACATATTTTATTATCTCTCAATAAAAGCCAGCGTGGTCAAAGCAGCCCGTGCTGCAGGCCAGCCTGGCTGATGTTTGTGCTGGGATGGAGGTGGGATGGGAGGAGGCACAAATCAGCTCTGCTGAGCCCCCAGACAAGGTTTGATGAGCCAGACCTGGCTCCTGAGGCAGCTCTGCTGGCCCAGCCCGGCCTTGGCACCCGGGAAGAGAAACTGAGGGGAAATATCCCTGCCCAGGCTGCAGATGGAGGCAGGGCTGTGCCAGGGGCTCCTCCCTGCCCAGATCTGCAGCCAGCAGCTCCATTTACCCTTGTGGGACCTCTGGGATGGGCAGGGACCTGCAGTGGGGTGGGCACGTTCTTCTCTCTCAGGAATTTTCACAGAGGGAAGAAAGAGAAAACAATTTCTATTTCTGCTCCTTGTTTTCCCATGTGGAATGTGTTTGGAGAATTGTTTACCTGGGGTGATGGCTTGGTTGGATTCTGTGAGGATTTGTTTGAGCTTGGTGGCCAATCCAACCCACCTGGGCTGGGCTCTCAGAGAGGGTCATGAGTTGGGAGGAGTTAGATATGGTAGTTAGAAAGTAGTTTGTAGTTTTATTATCTCCTTTAAATAATATATTAATGTATTATAGCATAGTTACAATAAAGAAATCATTCAGCCCTCTGAGCTGGAATCAGACACCACCATTTCTGCCCATGGGATTCACCAGTATTTCCAATCCTGCAGGCCTGGCTGGAGCCAGGACATGGTGGGACAGGAGAGCAGCTGCATCCCCCTGCCAGCTCCCACATTTCCCACACTGACCCCAAAGGGATGTCAGCCCTGCCCCACAGGACAAGCTGGGCTGTCTCACCAGGGCCCTGCTGGCCCCTCTGGACTCTGTTTTTGTGGCTCTGTTGTGCCCACTGCTCTGCTCCAGCCCCTCCTCAGGAACAGCATTTCTAGCAGGACTCTGCAAATCCCAGACAGGGAGACTGTGAATATTTCAAACTTGTCATGTTCAAAAGCTTTATTTATGTAAAAAAAAAAAAAAAATCTAATTTAGTGCAGGCTTTGGTGACAAGCTCTGGTGACAAGGCCCAGTCCTTGCCAGGAAAACACTGATGAGAAAAAGCCTCTCCCAACTTCCTGGGAGCTCAGTGACTGCAGGCTCTCCCTCAAGGGAATGTCAGTCCCAGGTGTGAGCAGAGCTCTTCCCGTGACAGGGGTTTGATCTCCACAGAAATCTTTGAGTCTGCCTCCAACACAAGTGATGATAAAACAAAACTTAACCTTTCCCACAGCAAAAGGCAGGCGGGTGCTTCTCAGAGCTGCTCCTGGCTCTACCTTGCTCCTTTCTTTCTAAAATTAAGTGAAGCTGGGACAACGGGCATCCAATCCTTAATTCTTTCACCTCCCCTGGGGATTCAAATCCAAGTTTTGGCAAGGCAGCACTAGGAAAGGTCCCCAGCACCTCAAAAATGCCCATTTTACCTCAGGGCCAGCCCTGCCCCAGCTCCCCCTGCCCTCCACCCGCAGCTGCACCCCAGGGCCACCCCCGAATTCTGGCAGGAGCCTCTGCCCTCCCTCTGTGCTCCTAAACGCTGACACTAACGAGCACACCAGAGGGGCCGCGTGCCAATTAACCATCCTCGTTAGCTTAATTAGGGGACACGTGTTTTTAATCACAGCTAAGAATGGGGAGGGAGTGAGGAGCTGATTCAGAGCTGTGTAAAGTGCTGGTGTCAGTGCAGGCAATTTAATTTCAAAGTTAGAGCAAAGGTCTCCACTGGCTTTGGCTGCTGGAGAAAACATCCACAGGGACAAGCCTACATGTCACAGCGGGGACAGCCTGTCCTGGCTCTGCAGGACACCAGGAAACACCAAACCAGCCTCCCTGGTTTGGTTCTTGGGCTGGCATCAGTCGTTCAGCAGCACAAACACATCCTGCTAGAAGTGCCCCTCACCAGAGCTCTGCTCATCAGAGCAGCAGCACCAAATCAGAGCTCTGGCAAAGGAGCTGCAGCTTCCATTCTTTGTCATCAGGGGTTGTCCAGCAGGAGAAACACAGACCCTCCTAAAGGGCTTGATCACAAAAACTCCAGATGGGAAATTTCTGCCTCAATCCCACAGAAACCCGGACAACTCTGTGCCTCCATCCCCTGGATCAGCAGTTGTTGTTCCTCCGTTCATGGAGCCCCAGCTTTCATTTAATAGTGTGGCTGAACACATTCCCTTTGTCATCCCAGCCTGACCTTGCCTGTGGAAGCTGGAACAGCACGTTCTGCAGCATTTGCACAATGCAAGAAACGATGACATTTACCAGCAATCACAGAGCCGGGAATGAAAGCCCCAAGGTCTCTGGAGCAGGAGCAGTATTTATGCAAGTGCTGAAATGAGTGGTTTCAGGCAACACAAACAACCAAATTGAACAATTGGCAGCGGGGCTCCACAAAGAGAGGTCACCTGTGATGGAGCTGGGTCAGCAGCTCCGAGCCTGCCCCCACACTGCCTCTGCAACCAAACACCTCCCGAGCTCCATCCAGCCCTCTGCTCCCTCTTTACTGAGCACATTAAACAGCTCCCCCAACTTCAAATCCACCTGGAAGCCAGTCACAGCCCAGACTTCCACAGCCTGGCCATTCCCACTCACCACCAGAGCCTGGCACCACTCAGTGGACACTGGAAATGACCGGGCAGCTTTTGGGCAGGAGAGGTTTAAGGACCAGCTCTGAGCAGCCCTGCCCCAGGTGTGCATTTTTAACCCTCCCAAAAGTCCATTCCCCTCCCAGCCAGCCAGCTGAGCAGCTCTGCTCTGCAGGACCCCCTCTTTCCATCCTCCAGGAGAAGCAGGAGCTTGGGCACGTCCCTGTCAGGCTGCGGGCACAGGGTGGGCACTGCAGCAGCAAACCCTGGTGGGCTCCAAACCCCGGTGGGCTCCAAACCACCTCAGAGCTGCTTGTCACAGCCTCGTGCTGACCTTGTCACAGCCTTGCTGTCCTAACAAATTCGGAATGTGCCGTGTGAGAGGAGAGATCCTGCTCCTCCCTCGGTTTGTGCTTCATCCTCCTCCTTCTCCCACCCAGGGAAGGCTGTGGGCAGCTCAGGGTTGGGAGCAGATGGATTCTCTAACCTGGTAAAGTGGAATATCCAGGGGAGGAAATCAGCAGAAACCCAGCCAGCTCTAATGGCTTTCATCTGTTACGTTTGCCTTCTCTCACCGATCTAATGCCCGTGTTTTTGTAAGAGAGGAGCTCAACATCACTTTTATTTTTTTTCCCAGATTTATGAGTAATACGCAGCAAATTGGGCAAATCACTCATGCAAACAGTAGCTCTCCAATTCTCAGCAACATTCATCTCCAATAAAAATGGCATGTGGAATTTTTTAGAAACGTCTCAGCCCAGCTATTGATTTCACCTTTAGAGGAGCAATTAGAAGATATATTTGTGATGTCAGTGTTGGTGTTAATGAAACATCTCCTTCCCTACTCAATATTCTGCTTATTTTCTTGGCTATAGAACCTGAAGGAAGTTAAGAACTGTAAAACTGCTGCAGGACGAGCTGGTGAGGGATTACAAAACACAAAATAGTGTTCCATTCTGACTACGAGGCCAGGAAGTCAAGGGCCAAATGAGTCCATAAAAGCAGATATAGAACAAACAATGCACTGGGGGAAACCAGAAAAAATTATTCCTAATTTTGAGGTTTGAATGGCAGCTGGCAATACCAGGGGTGGTCAGCAGGACAGGCTGAGGGGCTTGGAAAGGAGCTGAAGCTCACTGGGAAAAGGACAAAGGGAAAGAGAATAATTCTTATGAAGAATTAAAATAGTTTAAACATTTATAGAATATGAAATAATTACTGAAAAGATTAAGAAAAAGAGGGAAATTGTTAAACAAATAAAATGTCTACAAACAAGCATGTTTCTCGATGAAATAAAAGGATTATGGCAAAGCCTGCCTGTGGAAATTGATAAAAAGCCTTATTCCCAATTTTCCCTCGATCCGTTAAGAGCCAGCCATGTGGAGAAATTATTAGTAGCTGTAATATCTCAACCTGTATTTTTAATCAGTCATTCAAATTAATGCAAAGCAGATGGAGTGGACCATATTTTCCTAAATCACACACATTAAAATATGTAACTGAAGTTTTTGAGCTTGGGACTTAAAATGTGCTGCAGCCACAGTCCCATGTTCACTACCCAAATGTCCCAAGGCAGGGGCAGAGAAACACAAAGTCCTAGAATGGTTTGGGTGGGAAGTGACTAAAAGATCACTTAATTCCACCCCTGCCATGCCAGGGACTCCTTCCACCCTGTCCAGCCTGGCCTTGGGCACTGCCAGGGCAGCCACAGAGTTCCCAGAAGAGGGAGTTCTGTGCCATTGATGGCACATCTGGAGTGTCTCCTGTGATTATTAAAAATCAGCTGCCACTGTCCAGGTCAGGGAAGGTTTCTCCCCTGGAAGAGCGGCCAGGCTGTGGGGCAGGTGGCCAGGGCAGGTGGAGCCAGGAGATGGGCAGGGGTGGCACCTTGGGCACGGTGGCATCTGGCCAAAGGTTCCACTGGGTGACCGTGGAGGTCTTTCCCGTGGTTTGGGGGATCGATGAGGAAAGCCAAAACTGAACCATGGACACTGTCACCCCATGTGGGAGAAGCACCCAAACTCATCCAGACCCTTTCACCTGAGGGATTTATTTGGGAGCTTTGGACTAAAGGAGAGGGAGGTTATTTTCTCCTACATTTCCAAGCTATTTAATGATCAGAAACTCAAAATTTCCACTTCAAATGTTAATGGCTTTGCTTTCTGATTTGCAGAAATTGCCATGTTGATACGCTAAATGGTGAGTGCTGAGTGATGGAAGATGAAGATGTGCACTGCGAAAAAATGAACTGAGATGGGGAGGCTGTGCTAAAAAAAATGAGTTTGAAGGATAAAATTAAGTCTCCAGTGAAAAACAAAATTATTCATGCCACAATATTTCCTGCTATTCCTATCAGAAAAGCCAGATAAATTCAAAAATGGTTCAAAATTCTGTTTGCAAGGAAAGCCTTCTCATGGAGACCAGCACAGTGTTGCTCTTTAAATTAAAACTTCATCGTTTATATAATGGAATTCAAGACATGTTATGATCTAAAGTGCCCCTGGCACTTATTGCAGTATCCTTTTCAGAGCAGTCACTGCTCTTCACCCCAAATACAGATTTTCCTCCCTGCTGGAGTGGGTTAGGGTTTGTTGGTTTTGGCTCTGTTTGCACTAACTCCTGCAAACAAAAACCAAAGCTTTTTCCCCTTTCTCGTCCGTTTTGATCTTTTCCGAGCTGCCATCCCCAGAGAGCAGCAGGGCTGCTGCCCCAGGCCAGGCTCCCCCAGAGCCGCCGTCCCTCCTTTTGCAGCTCCCAAGCATTCTCCTCCTGGCCCAAGGATGGATTTCTGCGGGTGAGTCCGGGTGGGCAGGCCCCGTGCAGGGTGTGACGAGCGAGGTTTGGTCAGTCGGGTGTGCAGGGACAGAGCGGGGTGAAGGCCGGGTTAATCCTGCAGCCGCGGATCCCAGCCAGCCCCCGGGCTGGGATAAATCCACGGGCAGGCGGCCAGAGGAGCTGTGATAGCGAACACTGACTGAGAATCTGCTCTGCTGTTTCCAAATAAACGAAAAAACCCAGCGACAGAAGGCTGGCTGCGTGCGTGAGGGGAGGGAGCCGGGAGCAGATAAAGCGGGAGGGAAGCGCGAGGTCTGCAGGGGTTTGTGATGGATTACGTTGCATGTTTGAACATAATACACATTAAGGCTGCAGACACTGATGCTTTGAGTGGTGTGAAATTCCATCTAATGTGGGTTGTTTGCCTGACACAAACATGTTTAACACGAGATGGAACAAAGGCGAGAAAATCACAGCAGAGCTCCTGAGTGATGCTCGGGAAATTGTTTGCTCTTCCTCCCACCGCCCAGTTTGAAAATGCTGCCTCTGCTCCAGCCCCACGCCTCTCCCCGCTCATGGGTGAGTAAATAAATAATTCAGAGAAAATTTCAGGAAAAAAAAAAGCCAGCACCAGAACTCGGCACAATAAAATTGATGTCTCCATCCAGTGCCCAGGCTCCTCGTGCCACTTAAGGAAGACAAATGGGAAAATGCTCCGTGCTGTGCTCAGCAAACGGCAGGGGTGGGGACAGGACAGGGACAGGGACAGGGAAGGGATGGGGATAGGGACAGGCATAGGGACAGGGACACAGACAGGGCCAGAACCAGCCTGGAGCAGGAGCACCGCCCGAGCTGGGCTGGGGGTGCTGGTACCCTGCTCCCTGACAGACACAGGCAAAAGTAACTCACTCTGAAATGGCAGTTTGAAGGGGGAATAAAAATAAACCCACGGGAGAGAGCTGAGACTCGTTAGCAGCCCGGCCACAGGATCTCATTGTTAATTAATTATGATAAAGTTTATTATGCAGTGCTCAACAACAGCCCGGGCTGTGGGGCTCCAGAGCCAGGAAACATCACCACAGGCACTGCAGAGGGACTGGGGCAGGCAGGAGTGGGATGAGGGAAGGGCTCTCTACAGCCAGGGAGCAGCCAGGATCTCAGCAGGACAGCAGAGATGCTCATGGTGCAACCCTGCACCCCTTTTCCTTAGCTCTGCAGTGCTGAGGTGACTCTGTGTGATTCAGTTGTAGAAGGAGCTGCAAGTCCCAGCAGCCAGAGATCATCCAGAACTAAAAGCTGCTTGGCAGTTAAGCCTCAGACCCAACATGCTGCAATCCTGACAATGTAAACTCTTATTTCAGTGCCAAAATGGAAACCGAGCTGGTTAGGAGAGCTTGTCTTTGAATTTCGAGTGTCAAAAGTTTGGTTTCCAACATCCCTCAGACTCTGGCCTTTGGTTCTTTGCTTCTGGAAACCAAACAAAGCCCAGCACCCCCAGAAGGTCCCAGGCTGCCTTAGGGTTGGAGAATAATTTATAAATATTGATTGTGTGCTGGAGGCTCAATCTTGCGAGGTGCTGAGTACACACACAGCTCTCTCTGCCCTTTGGACAGCCTCAGAGAAAGCCCCTTGATAAATGCACCACTCAGTTATTCCAGCAGGAGGAAGTGCCAAGTGCTGTTATTGTTCTGTCCCTTCAAACAGGAGAGCAGATTTATTTGGAAAGCACACACATAGTGGAAGTTGCAAGGTAGAGGTAAGACATTAATTATGTCTCAGCATGAGAGCTCTGACAGATTATGGGCAAACTAATTAAAGTCTTTAATTAAAATACATGGTCTTTGCAAAGCTCAGGCGAGATATGGACGAGCTGTCCTGGGGAAGGTTGGAAATCACCTTAATGGAGGTATCCAGGAGCAAAGAAAGCTCCGTGCCTTCCCTTGGATCTGCAGCAGGAGATCATCGGGATCCTGGGTGCTGGGGTGGGAGTGGCTCAGCCCAGAGTCCAGGGGGACCCCAGAGGGGCCCCAGAACCCAGAGGGGCCCCAGAACCCAGAGGGGACCCCAGAGCCCCAAAGGGGCTACGAGAAATCTGCAAAGGCACTTCCCACAGGACATGGAGTGACAGGAGAAGGGGAATGCCTTAAACTGAAAGAGAGCAGATTTACTGATATCAGGAAGAAATCCTTCCCTGGGAGGGTGGGAGGCCCTGGCACAGGTGCCCAGAGTGGCTGTGGCTGCCCCTGGAGCCCTGGCAGTGCCCAGGGCCAGGCTGGGCACTGGGGCTGGGGCAGCCTGGGGCAGTGGGAGCTGTCCCTGTGTCACCAGGCTGTGTCCCTGCCCAGGGACTTTGATGCTGCAGTGTTTTTTTTCTACAGAGATGCCATTTGAAAAGCTCTGTTCCCAATCCTGGAAAAGTGCCCCACTGCAGATCCTAAATTCCAAACTGGGAAATGTTTCACTTTTTAATTAAAGCGAAGCTTCTGCTTTTCCCTTCTTTGTTCTCCACCAGAAAGCACAACATTTGGGTTGTAAAGACTAAGTCTCAATTTATGTTTTATCATGAGAACCTTGGCTTTCAGACTCCTTCTATACATTCAACTGAATCTTTTCAACTGAGTTATGGTTTCTATTTACATAAATTACCATATGAAACTTGTTAATATTTCCTGAATGTCCCTTTTCATAGCACTATTAGACAAGGTTCTGTGCTTTTGTTTGGGACTCAGTGTCAGCAAATCAGAATTCATGACTGTGATCAGTTAGGAACGGAACAAAATAATTTATTCCCTAACATACAGTCTGGGTGTCAAATAATCCGTGCTGAGAAACGCTATCTGAAATCAGCAGAATCTGATCATGCAAATGGCAGAAGTGTCAGGGCTGGAGCAGGGGGAGCTCCTGATCTGCTGCCATTTGCACTTTAAATGAGCTCAGGCTTCCCTGTGGAAGGAGCAGGCCTGGAAATTGCCCTGGGCTCGGCCTTTTATGGCCCCACCAACAGCAGGAAAGGAAAAGGAGAATTTCACCCCTTCCGAGGAGTTTGTTGTGGGATTTCATCTCCGAGTCCCTGCTGGGGAAGTTCTTGATCACTGGGGGAGGCAGCAGGACCTGAACCTCAGCAGTGGAGTGGATGGAAAGGTGCTTGGCTGGCTGTGGGTGTGTTATCCTGGAGCTGGGAGCTTGGGGAAGATCCCCAGCATCCCCAGCATCCCCCAGCTCACCCCAGCATCCCCCAGTTCATCCCAGCTCCCCCCAGCATCCCCAGTGACAGGGTGACTGTGACAGGTGACACCTCTGCAGGTGACAGAAGCCCCGTGGAGAGGCTGCTCCGTGTTCCAGGCTGGACCCATCCTCTCCTTCCACCCCTGACTCCTTCCAGGCCTTGTTTATGAGAAATCAGTTTTTCATGCATTACATGTGGGGGTTGATTTTTTTCTTTTTTTTTTTTTTTTTTCTCTTGATAAAAGCACCCTCTTCCCAATCCCTTTGGGAGAGCTGAGAGCCTGTTCCCATTTCTGCTGCTTGATGGTTCTCACTCCTGGTTAATCCCTTCCCTGGGATTTGCTGTTTCACCCTGCCTGCATTGGATCAGGGAAAGCTGGAGAGGAGGAAAACAGGCCAGAGTCCCTAAATGGGTGAGGGGATGAGCTCACCTGCCATCTGCAGCCTCTGGTCTTCCAAAGAGGAAACTCAAAATCTAATTAATGAGCTGAAGGACAGCAGCTCCCAGGATCTACAGACATTTCTTTGCAGCTTTGGGGGCTGCCAGCTCTAGGGAATAATTTCCTTTTGCAGACTGCAGGGGATCCAGGTGCAGAAGGGATTTCTTGCCCTAAAGGGACTTCCCATGGGATTGCAATAAAAATCCCTCTTGGTTCTGAGCAGCTGGTGGCAGATGAGGCCCTGCTTTTCCCGGGGTTCCTTCCCCTTTCCTTGAACAGCAATTCCTGCTGCTCTGTGGGAGCAGGAATCACTTTGTGGGAGGGAGAAACTCTGAATCATCACGTGCACCACAAACTCCTGGTGCCAGCAGCCACAACCTCATCAAAGCTCTTTGGAGAAGTGCTAATAGGAATCGGGGTTTTAAATTGATGACTCAGTCAGGATTATTCAAAGTGATGCACTGAAATTTGTTTTCCTCAGATGTTGAAGCCTCTCTGAGGGCTGCGGAGGCCCAGAACAAACACGGCAGATGAGAGGAGTGGAAATTCCGCGTGACTTTGCTCCTTCACCTCTGGAAATATTGTTTTTATCTACACACAGATGAGCAGGACTTTCATTCCTGGGACCTCGCTGCGCTCTCAGAGCTTCTCCTGGTTTGTTTGTAGTGCCAGTCAAAGCTGGATCTGTGCAGTTTTCTTTTCTCTGCTTCCATTAGCGCTGCCCTTGGCACCGAGCGAGCAGCTCCTGGCCCTGGAGCAGGGGGTGAAGTGAGGACTGGGATCTGGAGCACACTGAACGACAGGGAATTCTTCTAAGCACAAATCTCATTCCTTTATGAATTCCTGCCATTTGGGCACTGCATTAATCCAGCCACCATTCCTCTGTAATTTATGTTCAGGCATAATCTGGAACATTGGAAAGGAGAAGTGTTTTATTTTCAAAGGGAAGCGAGCCATTCATAAAACATTATATTTTGACATTTTCTGGAGAATATAAAGGGGCTCATTGCTCTGATTCAGGCCCTATCTGCATAATTTTTCCTTCCCTCACCACAGGTAAATCATGGTTAAATATTGAAGCATTTATCACCTGTATGTTTTCAAGCCAAACTTTGTATGAGCCCAGGAGAGGCTGAGACTTTCTCGAGCACAGGCCTCAAACTGCAGAAATATTTTGACCCTCCAGTTGTGCACCATGAAATGAAGATCCTGGCCAGCTCTGGCAGGAAAACCCCCCTGGGATTGTTTTCCCAGGGAAGGTCCCAAAGCAGAGCTCACAAGGCTGGAATTCTGCATGGATTCCACCTGCACAGCGCCCAACGTCCCCTGAGACACTCAGGGAAATAAATACCATTAAAGAGAACATTTGGATGCTCAGTCACCCCCACACAGCCCCTGCCCTGTCTGCTGACCTGCTGTTCTCCAAGTTTAGTTCTCGGTAATGCTGAGATGTTTAATTTGGCTGGGAGTTATGGGCTGCATGCTCAGCTGATGGGGAGCGGGGTGGCTCGGCAGCAGATGCTGACACGGGATCACATCTTGTTGTTCAAGTTCCTGTTCAGCAGCTCTGCAGTTTGTAAATGGTAGTTAATTAAAAATACATATTTTACACACTAGAAGCTCTCAGCCTTTCACAAGTGAAAACATGACAGAATGAAAAGTGTCTGCTCCTCTGTCCACTTCCATTTCCACCCCAAACCGTGGCTGGGGGCCAAGGAAATAAGTGAAAAGGAGCAACGCTGCTGTTTGTCACATAACATCAAACACTTCCCTTTGTCTCATCCTCCCTTTTCCCTTCTGTTGTCCTAATAAATAAAATAACACTGTGGGGATTTGGATTTGCAAACAAACCATGCCTGCAGTTGGCTGTGTCTCCTGGAGCAGCCAGGGAGGAAGGTTCTGCTCCTCCACAACCACGAGCACACAGAAAATGCATACAAATGATTGCAGCTGTCGCTAGCACGACTTAGGAGTAAATGCAGATGGCATGAAATAATATTCACAAACAGCTAATAGAATTTTAATGGCTGTAGAAAGAAAATAAAATGAAAGACACTGTGTTTACTTGGGATGTGAAGGGAGCTTGGAGCGTGTCAGTGCAAGGAATGAGTCACTTTGGACCTTGCATTTTCCCACATTCAGAAGTGGGCAAAGCCCCTGGGGTTTATTTATGGGGAGTCTAAATAGCAATCAGAATTTGTGAAATGTTCGAGGGTGCATCTGCATAAAGTATGATGTTGGCATTATGCAAATGTCATGTATGATGAATGAAATGCATCAAATGTCTTGAGGACACCCAGATGTTAAAGCTACCAGGATGCCAGGAAACATGGAAGGAGGTGAAGAACATGATTTCTTCTTGAGTTAATTGATTCTCATGTTCCAGCATCACCTTCTAAACACTTCCAATCGAGAAGCAAGCTCCAGTCGCAGTTCACTTGCTGTGGTTGTCTTTTTCCATCATCACTCTCAGTTCCTTTCCCCAGCCCAGTCCAGAACCACCCCAGCCTTCCACAGACTGGGAAGGTGCATTTAAAAGCTTTTAAAAGGAGATTTTTCAAAGGAGCTCATTTAAAAGGAGATCCTCTCCTCCCACACACCCCGGTGTGAGCTCTCACTGCTCCACAGCTGCGCCTGGGGCTCTGCTCTCTTCACATTTCTGTCCTGAGCTGGGCAGCAGGGCCCTGCTCCAGCTCCCTGCAGGGCTGGTGGGAGCTCAGTGATGGAGGAATTCCAGCCCTGGCACACAGAACGGCCCCAGAAGCACCGGGCAGATGGGGCTTTGCAGGGTGGCTCCTCCTTGTGGGTTTAGAAGTAGACATCATAAAGATCCATATGTGCTGAGCAGGGAAATTTATGGCAGAGTAAAAGCCTGTCCTAATAAAAGGATCAGAAGCTGTGCCTTCGACTTAATTTGGATGTTATTTCATGCCCTGCGCTGAGCACATCCAGTCACCTTGAACCCTGTTATATTTTGTTGTATTTTCACTGTACAGACAAAACAAAAACACCCTCAGCCTTTTTTTTTTTTTTTGTATTTTCACTGTACAGACAAAATAAAAACACCCTCAGCCTTTTCTCCTGTGGAGCTGAGAGCCTCACCCTGATGTCCCAGAGCTGGAGGGAATTATCTCCTGGCCAGCACCAAATTCTGCAGCTCGTGGTGCGAGTGAACTCCCAGGGAAAAATGGTGTGAGTGAATTCTCAGATAAAAATGGTGCAGGTGAATTCTCAGATAAAAATGGTTCAAGTGAACTCCCAGGTAAAAATGGTGCGAGTGAATTCTCAGATAAAAATGGTGTGAGTGAATTCTCAGATAAAAATGGTGCAGGCGAATTCTCAGATAAAAATGGTGCGAGTGAATTCTCAGATAAAAATGGTGCAGGTGGATTCTCAGATAAAAATGGTGGAAGTAAATTCTCAGATAAAAATGGTGCAGGTGAATTCTCAGAGAAAAATGGTGCGAGTGAATTCTCAGATAAAAATGGTGCGACTGAACTCTCAGATAAAAATGGTGCAGGTGAATTCTCAGATAAAAGTGGTGCAGGTGAACTACCATAAAAATGGTCCATCTCTTGTAGCCGCCGAGGCCCAGCAGCAGCAGCAGGGCCAGGGCTCCCCCTGCTTTGCTGAGGGTGATGGATGAGCAGCTGCTGGCTCTCACTCACTGGAGAGGATTTCTGCTGCTCTCGCTGCCTTTGGGGCAGAGGCACAGCAGCCCTATTCCCATCCTCTTCCTGCTGAAGAAAAGGAGATTTATGGCCACGAGCAGGGCCTGTCAGTGCAGTTTCCATGTGCAGAGGAGCAGGAGGCTGCAGCAGGTGGGTCCCAGAGCAGATGCTGAGGATCCACACACAGCCAGGACCTGGCTCCGGCTGCCTCTGCCAAAATCCTGAGCGTGCCAGCAGTGGGAGCAATCCCTCTTTGGCCCAGAGGGGAAAGATTCGGGGTAAAATGCCTGAAAGCATTTCAGGAAGTGGCAAAGCAAATGTGTGATTTGTTCTCTCCTGGGCCCAGCAGCAGCTGTGGAGGAGAGGGGCTGAATTCCACCTGCCCAGGGTGGGATCCCTGCAGGAGCATCCTGGCATGGCCCGGCCTGGGAGGGACCTCAGAGGTCACCCGGTGCCACCTGCAGCCGTGCATGCAGCTGCATCACTGGGATGTGCTGCCCAGAGTTCTTTCCTTGTCTGCTGAGGCCTCGGGTAAAAGTCAGCGAGCTCACAATGAATGAACGTAAATCCCCCTGAACTTCAGTGCTGCTGATCCTACCGATGTGGCAAATCAGCAACTGTCTGGCAGTGACAGATTAAAACTGATAAAAATAATTTTATTATTGAGCACATCATTTGATGGTGTAAAAATGGGATTGTGAGAGCCAGTTCCAATGATGGCTATTGAATCTGCTCTCGGTGATGGATAGCTTTTAAATGCACCAAACCTGTCCACCAGCTGAAATTCATAATAATTCTTGGAAATGTCCCTATTAAAGGAGCGCTCACACATAAATACACATTTTTGTCCGACAGCAGAAGTATTCTGCTTTAAGCACCAATGTACCTGCTCGTGCCTGCTCCTCAGGGTGGCTCTGGGGCTGTTGCTGTCCCTCAGAGCTCACAGGGGTCACCCCCGGCTGCCTGAGACCCCCGCAAGGCTTTTCAGAACCCTGTGATCCACATGCAAGAGAACAGGCAGGAATGTAATTTTCCTTGCAGCAGACCCTGTCAGACAAAGTGATTAAAAGTCCATCAGTCAGTGCTGCAAGAGGGGGCACTGCCTGTGGAGGGGATCAATCGCTGCTGCCTCACAGCCAGCCCCGATTCCCGGCCCTGCTTGCAGGATTTCTGGCAGCCAGGGGCTGTTATCCCCCGGCAGCGCTCAATCCCATCGACAGCTGCCCTCAAAGGTTATGGATTCCCAAGGAGTTCCTGGAAATTCAGCTCTGAGCTGTCACTGGACTGCTGCAGCCTCTCTGGGAGGACAGTGAGGCGCACAGCCAGTTCTGCCTCTGCAGGACACCAGCTCAAAACCCAGGAGCGAGCCAGAGGAGCACAGGGACCTGCCCTGATGGTCCAGGCAGGGCTGGGTGCTCCCACACCAGCTGCCTCGGTTTCCCCACTGGGTTTGGGAGGAATCCCAGACTGGTTTGGGTTGGAAGAGACCCTAAATCTGCCCTTGGCCCCTTCCTGAGCACCTCCTGGGCTCTGATGGAGCCTGAGCTCTTCTCGTGGGACAGGGGACACAGCCAAAGGGCCTCCCTGCTCAGAAGCCACCTCTGACACCAAACCCCAACATTCCTGACTTAACTCCAGCCCAGATTTCCTCACTCCCGTTCAGCACTTACATTTTATCTGTCATTAACAACACAATGGAGGAAATATAGTGGCAATAAGATAAGAACACGTGAAATTGTTCTTCCTCTGACTGGGGACTTCCTCGCTCTTGGCTGATTTGTGGTGTGGCTCCCTCCGTGTATTTCATGGGTGTGAGGCTGGATTTATGCTGCACTGAGCCAGGGCAGGGCTGAGACTGCCTCTCCTTCCCTCTCCTCCTCCCAGGGCAAGAATCCTGCACCCCCCCGATGCCTCAGATATTAAACACATCATTCTGCCCTGATCGAGTGCTGGGGAAATCAAATTTCTGCAGTGCCTGACTCCTGTGTGAACCAGCTGAGCAGGAAGGGAGAAAGAGGAGAGGATCAAGCACTGAGGAGTGCCCATTTCCACCCCATTAGCAGTTTTGGGCCGGAGATGATAAATTTTAACTTCAGCGGCGCAGATTCCAGCATCTGCTCCATGACAGGTGTGTCAGAGCTGCCAGATGGACGGCAGCACTAAATAAAGGGTAAATCCCACTGGCAGGGCCAAGAGCCTCCTGAACTTTCCCTTTGTTTTCCCTCATTTGATTTCACATCTCCAGACTCGGCAGCACTCTCTCAACAGCATTTAGCGAGGAATCTCCTTCTCTTTAATCCTTTCTCTTATCTCCCCGGGGAGGATGAAAGCTAAATGATGTTAATCTGCTAAATATTTCTGATCACTGAGAGTGCAATAGAAATTACCACCCCGACTGGGAATTAATTGCAAAATCAAATGGGCTTGGAGAGGGATGTCAGCACCTGAACATCCTTTCTTCTCTCCCAGCGAAGGACAGCTCTGGAATTCAGGGTAAAACCCCCACAAAAAAACTGAGCACCAGATGCTGGGAGCATCACAGCTTTCATTTTTGGAAAGTTTGGGTGCTCACAAAAGTTTAGTTGTACCAAGAATAAATAAACACTGGTTGTTCTGCAGAACCTCAGAGTGGGAGGAAAGATCAGAGCATTCTGGGAGCAGGGCCTCACAGCCAGCAGCCTGGCCAGGCTGGGGAGCAGCTTTCCAGGGCAAAACCCTCCAAATGCAGAACTTCAGGGCAAAACCCTCCAAATGCAGAACTTCCATGAGAAATTCTGAAATATTTGGCTTAAAAATATTAATTTGGGGACTGGGGAGGGGGGGTTAATGAATTTCACACTCACAAAGTGCTGTCAGATTTTGGTGCCATCTGCTTCTGCTCCAGGCTCTTTTTTCCAAGGCGGTTTTGCTGCCTGGAGCCTCTGTGAGAGCCCAGGGAGCAGGAGAGGAGCAGCCCTGGTGCTCGGCCTCCAGGGCAGCCTGGATCCACCTCCCAGTCTGACACTGAATAAATCTGCAGCCAATTTATAAACAGCAGCAACGCTGAACTGCTCTGGTGAGGGAAAGGGGGAAGGGGAATTATATCGGGGGGGAAAAAACTGGTACATCACATGGCAGAGCAGATTCCCACTCTCACAAAGATTATTTTGCACTTGTTCTGTGCTGTATTCATTTTCTCTCTTTTAATCCTGAAAAGTTGGTAGAGGAATTGCTTCACCCACCAAAGCAATGGAAGCAGCAAAATCCTCCCACCACCAGAAGGCAGGAAGGAGGAGGCATGTAAGGCCAGTTATTGGATGGAAGAAAAGGAAAAGAAAAAGAAAGAAGAAGAAAAAGAAAAAGAAAAAGAAAAAGAAAAAGAAGAAGAAAAAGAAAAAGAAAAAGAAAAAGAAAAAGAAAAAGAAAAAGAAAAAGGTTCTTGGGCTTGGTCACTCTGTGCTCAAGGTCTGCAGCCCTGTCAGGGCCTGTCCCACCCCTGTATCCACAGTTTACTGCAGGCAACTTTCAGAGACCCAACAAAATGGCAACTAGAGACAAAATTATATCCCAATTAACTATTTGTTACTTCAAATGTCCCTGAAAAGATCCTGCCTGGTCGCTCACCCTTCCTTCAGCCCCCATCAACCCCGACCCTCGAGGATGTGGGGCTGCTCCAGGAGCTCTGGGGCCCAGCATGCCCAGCCCAAGAAGGAAAACAGAATTCCTTGCCCAGGACAGCTCAGAGCCGGAGGGATTTTGTCAAAACCAGCCTTGACTGGTGCAGAAGGAGCACAGAAACCCCCGTGGTGCCGTGCACAGGTGGGTGCAGCGTCACACCTCCTTTTGGGCAGTGGCAATGTCCATTTCTGGAGGAGCTGGGAGAGAAGCAGCAGCTCTGCAGAGATTTGCTTGAAACGCACGAGGGTTTCCAGAGAGCTCTGTGCTGTTGACCCCAGGTGGTACATCCATAACTCCTGCAGCAGGGAGTGCACACAAACCTTATCTGGAGACATTAAAGAAGGCTGCTTGACATTGAAAATCAAATTGATTTCTTGCCAAGATTTCACAAGGGCATGTGTGACAGCAAATGACATGCTTAAGCCTTGCAAGAAGAAAATAAACATGTCCAATGCAAAAGCCATCAGTTTCTGTGCCAGCTTGAATTATGCACATCTGTAGTGATCTGACACCCAGCGTGCTTGGCAGCACTGAGGGTGCGTTGCACGAGCTGAAGGAGATAAATCGGCTGGAGCAGAGCTCGCTGCCTCGTGTGAGGCTGCAGAGCAGGCAGATTTCAGGCAGTGCTGGCCACTCTCCCGTTCCCACTCTGCTGGGCAGTGACAGCTCCTTGGGAAGCTCTGCTGCTGCCCCTGCGCTGCTCCTGCTGCGCTGCTGAACAGTTCCAGCGCTCACTTTCTGCTCTCCTGCCCCTGGGACAGAACCCCCCTCAGGCAGGACCAGCCTTTTCCCCAAAAGCCAGGAGCTGACTGCTCGAGCCCCTCTGATGGGCAGAACAGCCAGAGTTCATCGCTGGCTGCAAAGCTGGCCGAGCAGGCCCAGGGCACCACAGGGACCCTGCACACAGGAGACCTCCCACCCTGAGCTCTGGGGGTTTGGGGTCCCTCTCACCTCCCCAGTGCCTGGGAATCCCTGTTCCCACTGAAATGAGGGCAGCAGGACTGCCCACCATGTCCTGCTGGGTGTCCCCAGCCCCCTCTGAGGTCACTTCTCTTGGAATTATTTGTCAAATCCAAGCAGAACCCCTTCAGGCCAAGCACCCAGGAGTGCATTTCATGCCCACCCTGGTGCCAGTGCCCTCGGGTGCCATAAAACCCCTTCCCATGTCAGCACCTGGAGAACAGAACCCAGTGTTTGATCCCCTGAGTGCTCCCACCCCAGAGATTGATGGCAGAGCCACCTCCCACCAGCCCTTTTGCTGCATTAAGAGCAAGCTTCTATTGCACAGCACTTTGATCCATTTGTGTTTGTTTAACTCCTGGGTTCTGACAGAAGAAGATGGAGAATCTGCATAATTAATAATGACCCAAGCAATCTCCCCTAATGCCTGCTCCGAAGCCCTGCTCTCCCTGGGAGAGGAGCACATCCATAACAGCGGCAGACAGGGAGCAGGCTCCTTCAGCCTGCTGAGGTATTATTCCCCTGGCACCAGCAAGGGGTGCTTGCAGCTCCAGCCATCAGCTGGAATTGCTCAGGTCGTTCATAAATTCTTCTCCTTGCACAAAGGGAGCGCAGGGGCGGGGCTGCAGCGGGAAGCTGGGCGTGAGGATGGAGTTCTTCACCTGTTTTAGCTCTGCTTCAGGAATGGCACAGTGCTCCCGGCCCCAGCTGCCCTTTGGGTGCAGGATAGGTGACTTTGGGCAGCCCAGGTCACCGGCACCTTAGTGTCACCTGCCCAAAATCCCTGTGGAACAGGCAGGAGGGATCCTGAGGCCCCCCAAATTTAAACACCCACAGCCCCTGGCCATGAAGCGGGTTGGGAAGGGGCCTGGGAGCTCTGGGGCTCTCAGCAGGCTGGGGCTTTGTCTCCTGCAAGGAAGTAAACTTGTAATTCCTGCTATCAGAACAATGCTCTTTGCCAAATCAGATGAAATGCTTGTAAGAGGGGCTAATCAGATTCTACATTAATGAGAGGAAATATGAAGCTAATCAACACTCAGGCAGGTCTCTAGGCTGCAGGCCTATTAAACTTCATAAAAAATTAATGACTGAAAGAGCAAAATCGTTTGTAAGGGGTCTCCAGTGGCACGGGGAGCTCTGGAGCCCCTCTCCCCTCTCGTTACTCTGTGTTAGCCTCAGCCCAGCCCAGCCCTGCTCTGCTCCAGGACACTCCTGATGGATTCATCCCTCCTCACACCTCCCACCCCACTGCCACGGCAGCTTTTCCACTGAAATTATGGACATTTGTACCCCACCACTCCTGGGACTGGGCTGGGAGGGAGCTTAAAGCCCGTCCCAACCCACCCCATCCATGCCATCCCATGGACCCCATCCCATCCCACGGATCCCACCCCACTCCAGCCCAGCCCTGGCACGGTCCCAGGCTGCTGCAGCCCTGCCCAGCCTGGCGTGGGACCCTGCCAGGATGAGCCAGGAGCTCTGTGGCTGCCACAGCCTCACCTGCAGGTCCCAGCCCGGAGCTCTCAGCTCCCCTGCCCCCTCCAGCAGGCCGTGCATCACTAAGGAGATGCAAAAACGAAGCTCACATGACAGTGAACTGTGCAGGAATGGAAACAAGGACGGCTCCTCTGCCTCACATCTGTTGAACGTAAAAGGAGCCTCGGCTGAATTGGGCTGTTCCAGCCCAATTTGAAGCAGACAGGCTCAGCCTGCCCGGTCCAGTCCCTTCCTCACAGGCATTGTTCAGCTCTCACAACAGATCACTTCCAGGGATCCTCTGTTTGCACTGCTGTGGAGGGAAAACAATCATTTCTTGGGATTTTTGGCCGGGAAAAGAGAAGACCATTAGAGGAAATCTTCAATATTTAATGCACTATGTAAATGAGATGTGTAAGTACATTTGTGGTTCGGAGCAGGAGGAGGAGGAGGCACATGCCAAGTGTGAGGAAGACATCTGGAGGTTCCGTAATCACTGCTCAGCACAGGGCTCCAGCAGACCCTGGAGGCCAGCTCTGGAATCCCCCCGTGCCTCAGTGGCTCTCAGGGCCTCAGCCCTGGGCCTGTTTAGAACTTGAATTAATCAGGTTTCAGGGCTGGCGTTCCTGTGCTCAGTTCTGAGATGTTTCCCTGCACTGGGAGCTCCCAGCCGGCAGTGACCCTGACTCAGTCTCTGCCTGGGGCTCTGCAGGCCCCATCCTCTGCTGCCCTGGGCTTGGAGAAATCCTAGAAATCCTAGAAATCCTTCCCCCTGCAGAAATAAATGTCTGCGTTGCCCTTTGGGATCGGTCCCGGGCTCACAGCGAGGTGCAGAGGAGGCAAAGAGGGTTTTCTCTGGCCCAGACACACCAAAACCCCCCAAACCTGCTCCAGGAGCAGGGAAAACTCAGATTACTCTGGCAGTTGAGCTGCAGGACCCAGCCTGTGCCCCTGTGGGTTTATTCAGACAAACAAGCTGTGGGTGCAGTCTCAGAGGGGCCTGGGCAAGGTAAGAACAAGGGAGTGATGGATTCACCCTTCCTCTCCCTTCCCCTACAGGATTGGAGACAAATTCTCCCCTGGCAGAGGAGCCCTCAACTACACAGTGGAGATTTTGGGAGTGCAGAGTTGGATTTCACAGATGAGAGGAAGCAGCTGCTGCAGGTCAGTGCAAAGACAGATCTAAAATTCATCTTTCCTGACTAACAGCTTAAAGTGCCTCTGTTTAAAAAAACATGCAGCCCTTTGGAGAGGCAGCTTTACCTCTCTCACACCTCGCTCCTACAGAAGATAAACCCAAGATGAAAAATTTATTGGAATGCAAACTGTGCAGGTGAAGTGCTGGCTACGACTGCAAGGCAATCAAACTGCTGCCAGTGTCTGCACCCCTGCTCCCTCCAGCAAAACACCCGAGATGTTCAGCAGCCTCAGCCCCCTCACCTGGGCCTGCTGGCCCTGAGCCCTGCAGAACAACTGGAAAGAAGAAATCTGGGCTTTTCTTTAACCTTTGGTGATAACGTTACCCCTGACCGAAATACAAAGTTGTCATCCCCGCAGCCTAATGGCCTCACCTTGCAGAAAACTGCAAAAGGACAGAAAGAACCAGAGACTCATCAATCCCAGAGCGTCTGGGGTTGGAAGGAGCTTTAATGCCACCCAGTGCCACCCCTGCCATGGAGGGACACCTCCCCCTGTCCCAGGTGCTCCAGCCCCATCCAGCCTGGCCTCGGGCACTGCCAGGGATGGGGAGCCCATGGGACAACCTGTGCCAGGCAGGAATTCCTCCCCACGTTCCCACCCAGCCCTGGCACCTGGAAGCCATCCCCGAGTCCTGGCACTGCACAGTGTGAATAATCTCCACTTGTGCCCAGCTGGGCTGGGAGCTGTGACCCCTCTCTGCTTTTGCAGTTCCTGCCCTGCTCTTTGGGGTTATTCTGTACCTGTGCCAATGATGGGCTCCTCAAGCACTTCAAATTCCTTCCAAATTGTCTTATTTGGTTATTATTAAATGGCAGAGAAGCACTGAGGAACCTCTGCTTTTAAAGGGAAGCAGCTGGGAATGACCAGCCCTTGTGGGCTGATGGAGGTTGGATATGCTGGGCTGGAAAAGGAGAGAACAAAGCAGGTGGGAACAGGTCGTGGCAGCTTTTGGTGACCACACGGGGAACACAACACCATCAACAAGAGATGCAGCCCTTCCTCTCATTCCTTATCCAAGTGGTCCCTTCCAGGCTGCCGCTGTCTGCAGGGCAGGGGAAGGGGCTCTGTGATCTCACACCAAGGAAGGAGCTGCAAAGAGCTCTGAAAAAAGGAAATAAATCGATTGCTTTGGTCCCTTTATTCTGAACTTTTCCAGGCAGGGGGTATTTACTGCTGGATCTCATCCTGTTACTGATACTCACTTGGAATGCACTGAGTGGAATCAGCTCGTTAGAAATCCAAGCAAGGCATTCATGTGGTTTTTTCCTCTCTTTTGGGAATCCTCTCCTGTGTAAATAAGACACATAATAACCCTTCTCTGCATTTTACACATGTGCACAGCTTTTCAGCCATAAATGTCACAGTGCTGCTGCAATTATCCCCATTTTCCAGCAGGAAAAAAGGGAGCACAGAAGGGTCTGATCCACAAAGGCTGGCTGTGACAGCTACATTTGGATTTTTGTGTGCAGGGCAATCTCCAGGCTCCCCCCCTCTCCTCTGGAACAAGGAGGGCTCTGGGAGCAGCATCCCAACCCCAATTCCTGCACTCCTGGGATCAGAGGGGCAGAGGGATGGGGAAGGTCCCTTCTCATGGACAAGTGACAGGATGAGAGGAAAGAAAAGGACTCAGCTTGGTCCAGGGGAGGCTTGGATTGGATATCAGGGGGGAAAAACCTTCCCAGGAAGGCTTGTAGAGCACTGGAAAGGTCCCTCAAGGAGCTCTCTGTTTTCAGCTGACAGTGCCTGGGATTGAGCTCCATTTAATTTCTGAATTTCCACAAAGGCCCTGTAAGTGATTGTGATTTTGCAGGAAGAACAGGGTCTCGCCGTAGCTAACCCCCAGAGTATTTTAATCTCTAAATCAATAAAATCCATTAAACAAATTGCTCTCCCCCCACCCCCCGCCACGCATCCCGTCCAAAGTGAGTGGGTTTGCCATTATTTATTTAATTTGGAGCCTGTTGCAGAGCTCTGCTGATGGATTGAGCCCTTCTGCTGCTGCAGTTCAGCTGTCAGAGGGCTGCAGCAAAAACCCGGGTCTGAAACTTCGAATGGAAACAAATGGCCTGCAAATGCAGCCCTCGAGGAGGGGAAAAAAACACCAAAAACAACTGTCCACAAAAAGCCTGGGATGTTTGTAGGGCTCAGCCTTTTCACTCTCTGTACGTGCAAATCAGAAGGAACGATTAAAAGCAGCTCTTCTCTTCGGAAAGGTTAAGTGTCTCATCTCACACAAAGGAACTCTGTGCACCAGAACTCTCCAATCCTGGAGTGAGATCAAGTGCTGGAGTCTTGATAGCAGAATATTTAGTGATAACGAATGAATATCGGGGAGGATTGGAAATATGGAGAGCAGGCAGATGTGCTGCAGCACTTGGGGCTGCATTGACAGCACGGAGTTGGAAACTCACCAGTGGAGAACTGAAAAGAAAAAGAGAAATAGTTGGGGATGGATGAGTTTAGGTGAGGGTGGCTCTTTACCAGGCTGGGGAGATAAAGAGATGAAATTATTTCCCATCTCCCCACACAGGGAATTCCTGCTTTGTCTGGGTCCAGATGAACCAAGAGACAAAATCTCAAAAATTAAAGCATTGAAGCATTGTCATAACAAATAAACCCCGATTTTGGTGTGTTGGCACGACAAAAGAATTCCAGACATCTCTGATTCCTGAGCAGAGCTGTCATCACATAAAATGCCATCATGTGGTTCCAGAGCAGGATGGATGAGGTCTCTGAATTTATTGGACAGACAGACATTCTCTAGTGAAAGTTAAATGAAGTTAGAGCCCTTCTGTAAACAGTTTGCAATCCCTGTATTCATTAAAGTCAAAAGAAATTGTGCTGTTAATCAAGTCTTCATTTTAAAAGGATCAGAACTGGACCTGGCCTGTCTCCCCCACTTTCTCCCTGCTTCTCCAGTAATCACAGACCAACCTTGTGCAAATTAAAGCCTAAATCTGCCTTTCTGTTTAACTGAGTTCTGCTCAGCTCTGGCCTTCAGCCACGGTACCACTGGCAGAGTGTGACCAGGAGATCTGGGGATGAATTTTGTGCTGCTTTCCTTTGGTCCCTGAAGCAAGGGATGAGTCCTGTCTCCTCACACACTTCTGTTTGTCTAAGATATAAATTTTCCTGCACCATCTGAAGCACTGCTGCTGCTTGGGCCTTGCTGGCTCTGATATTCCATTTATTCCTTGAAGCATTCCCATTTTACTGCAAGAAGGTGCTCGCTGGGGGGAGGCAGCAGCTCCTCAGGCTCCTGAAGTGCCTCCAGCATCTCTTCATCTGCACCAGGAGCGAATCCCTGGAGCTGCTGCTGACCCCAAAGTCAGCCCTGCTCCACGGGAGCCTCAGCCCGATCCCTGCAGTGCTGGGCAGCACCGAGGGCTGGGGGCTTCATTTTACAGCAGGGCGGCCTGGGGAGGATTTTCAGAGATGGGCTCTGTCTCTGAAAGGCTGGAGCAGCCCCAGCTGCTGCCACTGGCTGGAATGAAAGGTTAAGTTTAGCCAAAAAAGGGAAATGGTGGCTTCCATCAGCGAGTGTTCGATTGCAGTGACATAACAATGTTTGGGTTGGGAGGAACCTTAAAAATCAGCTCACGCCATGGCAGGGACACCTCCCACTGTCCCAGGTGACTCCAGCCTGGCCTTGGCACTGCCAGGGATGCAGGGGCAGCCCCAGCAGCTCTGGGCACCTGTGCCAGGGCCTGCCCACCCTCCCAGAAAGAATTTCTTCCCAATATCCCATTTAAATCTTCTCCAGCACGATGCTGGGCTGAGGGGAAAAAGCAAGAAAGGACCACAATGAATGACTTTGCAATTATCTCCAACCCTTTATGGCAAAATTCTGTAAAAGAGATAAAAGCAGACAGCGAAGCCTCAGTGAAGCAAAAGGGAATTTTACCACATGCTTTAAAAGGCCTGGAATTTCAAATGGAGTCTGTAAAAGTTAAATTGCTCTGAATAGCAATGCTGTCTGTCCAAATTTAGCAGGGCTATCTGAGCCCACAGCAAGTGCAGTGGATTCAAATAATGACTCCTTCCCACTTTGGGAAGCATTAATGCCTCGGCTTGACAAAGAGAGGTTTTTTGGTGATTGCCTTCACTCTCACCCTCTGAGCAGCTCTCAGCATCCCTCCCATCCTCCTTCCTGCTGGACTTGTGCAGATTTCCCTGCACGTGTCCCCTTGGCCCCATTTTCACAGTCACCGTTTGATTTCACGGAGGACAGCGGCTCTAAGGCAGAGGAGGGCAGGTTTAGGTGGCGGACGGGACGTAAAGTGTTTGTAAGTTCCTCACAGCCCCTGGGCTGCCCGGCCACCCTGCTGGGGCCGAGGCCAGCGGCTGTGGCGGAGGGAAGGGAAGGGAAGGATGGGCCCTGCAGGGCTGGCTCGGACAGGACACGGTTCCACGAGCTTTGGGAACTGAAGCCCCTCACACTCCTGCCTGACAGAGCCAGCTCCTGCCTGTGAGCCGGGAGGAAGGGGGATTGAGAGGAGGATGCATTGCAGAGAGGTGGGAGCTGGCAGAGCCGCCAGAGCCAGCTGTTCCTGGGTGGGCACAGCTTTCCAAACCCTCCCACCCTCTGGCTTTTCCACCAAGCAAAATGGAAACCACGGCAAGAGGGGGAATGAAAGCCAGAGCTGGAGAGCTGCTGCTTCCTCGCAGAGTGTGAGGGGAGGGATTGAAGTACAGGCTATTCTCTACATGAAATAAACACCATTAAGGCATCCATTAACCTATGGGAGCCTTCAATTAGATCAGTAATGCTTTGAGGGAAGAACTGTTTCTGATGTATGCTTGGAGTGAATAATGAAAGATTGGCCCCCAGGTACTACAGCCCTATCAATAATAAACATTATTACTAAATAATAGGAACGAAGACTTGGAGTTAATATTTAAAATGTGCATGAGACCAAGGCATGCCCAAGCACATTTCACGCTTATTTTAATTGCCACCAGACAAATAGAATGAGGATGGCTGTTCACTCCAAAGGGTGTGATTCTGTTTTGCTGAAGCACTCAGAATTTAGCGTGCTATTGTCAAGCCTATTTGGAGTAAATTGTGGGGAGAATTGCAATGAGAGCTGTAGTTGCCTAGCAAAGGTCTAAGATTTCCATTTGAAATTAATGTGAACTGTTTCTCTGAATCTGGCATATGGGCTTTGAGAACCCCTGCCAAGATGTCAAGAGCTAGACTGCTCCCCCTCCAACTCCAAAAAAACGCTGGCGGCAACTTTCTCCTGGTGTTTGGGCGTTTGTCTCTTTGGCAAAACAAAAACCTGTGGTGGGGCTGCAGAGGCCAGGCACGGCCCCAGGGCTGGGGAGCAGCAGGGACTGAGCTGCAGCCCCTGGGAGCTGCTCACCCTGCAGGGATGTCACCTCAGGGTGCCCAGCTGGGACCCCCGCACAGCTGCAGCTGCAGCCTGAATTCCTGAGCTGCATCCAGAGCTGCCTGGGACCGCAGCTCCTTCTCCACAAGCACAGCCTGACGTGGCCCAGGTGCTCGCAGGAGCCTCCTCGGGACTGCACAAGAGCAGCCAGCCATGAACAGAAATCATCATTCCAGTTATTCCTTCTTTTGGGGTGCCAAGGCCGCTGCGGCTGTGACCAGGACAGGCCTGAGCTGGGATTTTCTGGCTGCGTTGGCACCTGAGGAAGGGAAGCTCAGCCAGGCCAGCCACAGCCCCGGGCTGTGAGTTTGTGAGCCCCAAGTTGGGCAACTCCCTGGAGCAGTTCTGTGCCAGGAACCAGACACACATTGGACTTTTTCTGTCTTCAGCTTCTGTTTGTTGTTACCTTATCAAAACTTCATCACACTGTCTGCACCAGGCTCTGCGTGCAGGAAAAACAGCACAAAAATGGCTAAAAATCTCTTGTTGCAAGGATTTTTAAGTCTAATCAGAAACTAAGCTACCCAATTAAGAAGTGACACCTAAATTGTTTTCCTAAATTGTTTCCAGCAGCCCAGGCTGGGGACAGGCTCTGGGGACAGCGCTGCCCAGGCAGGGACACACCAGGGGAACCTTTGCTGCTGGGGGAAACAGTCTGGAGGAAGGAACAAACCATGCAGACACACAAAAACGTTGGCTTTTTTTGTTTAATCTGACTTGGACTCTGCTGAATTGGTTCATTGTTTGTGGGGGAATCTGAGCAGAATTAATGATTGGCGCAGGCAGGAAGAGGCACTGTTTGCAAATGCAGTGGCCAGACATTCTCCAAGATCTGTAATCTAATTTAGCTTGGAGAGTTAATGATTTTAATGATTTGTTGTGATCTCAAAACAACTGTTAGGAGATAAATCTACATCATTAAACCTATTATGATGTTTTGCTTCATTTAGCAAATGGTGTTTTTTGTTCTGAAGACGCCCACATTTTAAACAAGCAGAGGGTCAGCTGCTGATGGTGAGGAACAATTTGTTCCCAGCTCCCTTGGAGACTGAAATGAAAGGTGTCCTTGGGAAAAAACTAATTCCTCACAAATGTTATTGACTGTTTTCCTCACAGCAGGCTTAGCTGGAGCTGTGATGTGTGTCAGTGTGAGTGTCTGGGACCGGCAGACAAGATTCCTGCAAGCAGCCCCTGCTGGTTCAGGATCGCTTGGTGGGAATTCCAGCTCCTTCTCAAGGAATCCCACGGGACTGCCAGGCTCTGGGAGCTGAGCCTCAGGCACCCAGCAATAGAGAGATGTCAGCACCAAGGAGCCCTTTAGGAGCTGCTCAGCTCTGGGTGGGGAATTTCACCCCTGGCTTTGGGAAGATGGGTCCACGTCCCACAGCAGGGCAGGCCGTGAGCCCTCCTCCTGCAGGACCTGTCCACAGGGACAGCAAAGAGCCACTGGCAGCTCCCACGCCTGCCATTCCTCCTGCACCTCTCCTCTGCTCCACCTCCACCATGGGGCCATGGAATGGTTGGGGTGGGAAGGGACCTCCAGTGCCACCCAGTGCCACCCCTGCCCTGCAGGGACACTTCCCAGTGTCCCAGGTGCTCCCAGCCCTGTCCAGGGACATTCCAGGGATGGGGACATCTCCAAGGAGGTTCCCTTCCTCCTCAGGAGGGAAAGGTTTTTGTAGGACTGGCACAGAAAATGCTCATTTAACGGAGAGGGACTGATCCCCATCACTGTCCCACGGGCACAGACAGATCCTGCCACCCCTGTGGCTCCAGTGTCCCCCCAGCCTGTTCTGTTCCAAAGCCTTCCACGCCGGCTGGGAGGAGGAGGGCAGAGCAGAGAGGGCTCTGTGCTTGCTGCCTTTCTGTGCCACTTATTTACACAGCAGAGAGCAAACAACCAGCCCCTTTCCCTGCCAGCTGGAGAAGTCTATTACAATCTGACTACATTTGCCTAAGCTAAATATTTTATACCTTTCAAACATGATGCAGAGGGGGGGGGGGGGGAACCCAGTTCTGTAAACAGCAATGTCTGGTGTTTTTTCTTGCTCAGCTGCTTTTTATTCCCTGGGCATGGAGGGGAATTTTGGTTCTTCAGTCTCATTCAGCAGCCACCACCAGGAGCCTTCAGCCTGGCAGGAGTGTCAGCCTGGCACAGGGCACATGAGGAGGCAGAGGAATGCATTTGTTTGTGGAAATGCAGCACACACAGGGGCCTGAGCTCTGTCCTTGGAGCCTTTCTAATCCCAGAGCAAAAACTTGTCACTTTAATAACCCAAAGCAAATAAAACCCAAAGAAAATTCCTTTGCATTGTGTTTCTTTGGGGGAAGCCTCTTTCCTCAGCTCTGACTATTGGGAATTTATTTTATTACCCACTGTGACATCTCCAAATGCAGCAGCTGAACCGTGCTGGGATAGAAAGTCACGTCCTGCCCTTGTGCACTGCTCTCAGCCCCAGAAATTCCTGTTCCTAATCCGAGGGAGGAGGCTCTGGAGCTATGCACACCCCCCGTGCTCCAGACACACAGAAAAGGCTCTGAAGTCCTGGACATTGTCCCCACCTGGGTGGCAGCTGCTGGCCTGCAGCTCCAGACAACTTTGCATTCCCTGTTTTACGAGGAAAGCCTCAAAGTCCATAAAAACCCCAAATCTGGACACTTGTATTCTGTATTGGAGAGCGAATAAACAAACAACCCTGCCAAGGAAACAGAGATTTTCAAGCCTGGGTGGGAGCAAATACTTGTATAAAATAGTGGAACTGGGGGTTCTTTCTGATCAGAAGTTTAGCTGAAGTTCAAGGTCATTTTGGTGCATCCAAACCTTTCCTCAGCACCGGGCCATTAAACTCTGGGTGGGAATTTGGGCACAGAAAACATCTGGTGCCACACTCCGAGTCAGTGCATGAAGATGATAAAACACAGCTGAAAATGTGCCAGTTCTGTGGTGGTTGTTCTTGCCAGAGAAGGCCAGTGAAGATGGGCTGCTGTTTCATGGGGACACTCCCGTGATTTCCCATTTTCCTGCCTGAAATGAGACCCCCTGTTCATCATTCTGGCCACCATTCCCCTGCCAACTGTTGCAGCCATGCCTGGCTGTGCTGTGATATTTGGAAAGTGCCCTCCAGGTAGAACAAATGTTGGTTTATTTGCTGGATGAAAATTCGTTAAATAAATCATAGCTTCATCGTGGCACAGGAAATTAGCAATAAGCTGTGCCTGGAAGGTTGGACATATTGTACTTCAAAATAAGCAGGAGGCCACTTTGCAATTCAAAGGAGATATATTGGGAAATGGGAAGGCACATCTGTTAATCATTTTTCCCAATACCCAAAAGGTCCCAGCAGAGCCCTGCTCCAACACTGAGTGCCTCTTTTAAATTAACTTCAGTGCCTCCTCTGCCAGGAGAAAGGCTTGGGAGCTTGTTCTGTGGGAGCCCTGATGTCCTTGGCTCTGTTGGGAGTGGGGCTGGGCTGTCCCACTGGGGGAGTCCATTATTATTATTATTATTATTATTATTATTATTATTATTATTATTATTATTATTGCATTCCCCTCTCTCTCAGCACACTGTGGGCCCTTATTAAGCTGGCAGGGCTGAGGCCTGGGGCGCTCTTTATTTGACAATTCTGAGTTTCCCTGGAAAAGAACCCATGGAAAGGCTGCTCCTGAGAGCTCCCTCCAAGTGACATCTGATGAGTCTAAATAACAGGTTTGTGCACTGCTAATGCTCCAAACATTTTTACATTTATTACAACCTGTACAAAGCCTTTGTTCCTCTTCCTGATCGTTTCCCAGCCCTGATCTGCCTGGAAATATTGCTGGAAATATTTCAGCAAGCCTTTGAGAGGGACGCAGGAAGCTCAGACCCTTGGCCTGTTTGGGTTTGCTGTTGGTGTCAAATGTACTTTCTCCACGAAGAGCCGAGACAGGGACTGTTCCCTCTGCAGCTCTTGGGGCAGGCAGTGGATTTACATTTCTCCCCACCAGTAATGAGGGAAATCGGAGAGCTGCACCTCCCCATGTTTTCACAGAGCCATGGAATGGTTGGGTTGGAAGGGCTCTCAGAGGTGTTTCAGTTCCCAGCCTCTGCCTGGGGCAGGACACTTCACTGGGGCGTTTTATGGAGAGAGAGACTTGAACAACTTCACTGGAGAAGCCCAGAGTCTGTGACAGACCTGGGCACGGAATCCTCCCTCCCCATCCAGTGCCAGCTCTCACAGCTCTGCCACCCCTCCCACAGTCACGGGGCTCCATCTCAGATGACAGCCAGCAGCTATCATTATTTCTTTCACCCTTAAACTACCCAGAGGAGGAAAAAAAACGGTGAAAGAAAGGCCAGAGCAAGTTCAGCTGAAGCAGAAGTGATGCTCGTTGCTGCAGGGCAGTCTGAACTGAACTCCAGCGTCGTTTAGATAAACAAGGATTAATTATCTTTCTGTTAGTCTGGGAGGCAACTGATAGCACATATGATTAAATTATTTCGCAGTTACAATTTTCTGAATGCTTAACCAAGAAGCAGCATAAAGGTAGTGGGGATTATTTTAGTATCTTGCAGAACAGTTTCATGTTCAGAATATTTTGTTTTACTGTATTAGCTTGTGTAAACTGTGGCGCTGCGTGTTTCCTTTTGCTTTTATTTGCCCATTGGGTCGTTTACTTATTGGAATTGAAGTCAGAAGTGGTTTGCTCTCCCAAACAGCTCTGAATTTCTAATAAATATGTAAATAACGTGTCTCTGAGCTGCTGCCCTTGGCATGTGTGGCTGCATTATCCTCGGCGGTGGCTGGTCTGCTGCGAGCACACACTGGTTTCACTGGGAGGGAACGTCCGTGCTGGAAGCCCTGCTGGGGTGGGGGCTGCAGGGCAGGGGCACCCCGAGAGCTGAGGAGGGGACAGGGGAGCTGGGCACAGCAGGGGCCAAAGCCCCCGAGCTCCCCGGCACAGGGTCAGCTCCGGGACCTGCTGCTGGC
The DNA here is from genome assembly GCA_003676055.1 of Chloebia gouldiae. Lineage (NCBI taxonomy): Eukaryota > Metazoa > Chordata > Aves > Passeriformes > Passeridae > Chloebia > Chloebia gouldiae. Next base: position 802,297 of record QUSF01000065.1, on the reverse strand, counting down.
CCAGCAGATCCAGATTGTTCCAGCAGGCAGGAGCAGTGAGGTGAAGTGCTGCTGCCTCAGGGGAAGGGCAGTTTCAGAGAATCCAGCGAGCCCTGGATTTTCCCTGGTGGCTGCAGCACCCTCAGCCCCCCAGTGCAGCTCCAGCAGGGACTGGGAGCACTGGTGGGTGCAGGCTGGAGCTCGCGGGGAGGGAGCAGAGGGGACAGGGGATGGGACAGCCCAGGGCCAGGGACATCAGCAGCAGGGTGGAAGCTGAGCTCAGGATGGGGAGATCCTGAACTGCCTCCCTGGGCTGAGGCTGAGATGGGTGGGATGGAGAGGAGGCACCAGAGGAAGGCTTATTTATTAATTAATTTATCTATTTCTCTATCTATCTATCTGGGGGGAGAGCAGAAGCTCACGAAATTTTCTTGCATTTAAGCACTGAGAGGATGAACCCCTGAGCTCCCCAGGTGCTGTGGACCCGAAGGTGCTGAGGGCAGGATGCAATTCCACCCCTAGGAGCACTTCCACCTCTAATGGGAGAAGAAGGTTTTGTGCTCCTGGTGCTTCATCAACAAAACGCCCTCCTGTAGCCACTTGGCCTTTGGAGATTATTTTCCCAGGGAAACTGTCATCACGCAGCTGATTAATTACTCTAATAATCATAATTTTTTTTTCTAATAAAACACTCTCTTCCCATTCATTAACTACATTGCAGGTAGGTGACAGTGGTAATTATTCTCTGGGAGTACTTCTGAATTATCTTTTCTAATCCAGCCTGTGCTGACATTTTTGAGAGAAAAAAACATTTTGTCTCTCTTTCATGAGTGGGATAACATTTGAATATGCAAACAGTGTCAAAGCATGCCCTCAGGATGTTTTCCTGAACTATGATTTATGAGCTCTGGCCATTGCATTTGCTATCATAGACCCAGAAAGGTCATTAGACAAAGAGGTTTTCCCTGCAGGGGTCCCTTGCCATCTTTATCTTCTGATATTTTAATTTTTTTTCCCAAGCTTCATGCAGGAGAAGTGCTGTGAGTTCCCCCATATGCTTCTGCTGTTTATTATTTATTTATTCATGAGGGGGAAAGTCCTGTGCAGTGCTTCAGGCACAGAAATCCACATTTCCAAAGCTTTCGGAACAGATCTGGTCTGTTCAGATCCCTTCCCTGCACACTCCCCAGCCCCTCTTTTTTTTTAATTTGTTTTTTTGAGTGGCCCACACTGGACAGTTTTCTCAGTAGGGGAAGAACCCACGTTGAATCAATCTTGCCTCACCGATTAAGGAGAAATAATTAGCTTTGTGTATATATCAGTGTAAGTGGGAATGTTCACCCAACATGTGTGTGTGCAGGAAGTCTCTGTGTGCACCCCAGCCTGCACAGCTGGCTGAGCATCACCACATCTGCAGGAGCTCCTGCTGGCAGCAGCCTGGGCAGCCAAGGCCCAGCAGCTTCCAGGAGTGACTGTCCGTGGTTATTTACTCCAAAATCCACAGTTCCACCCATGAGACCCAACGGGAAACACGTGGATATCAAATTGAAGAACAGCTGAAAAGAACAGTGGGTGTGAGCGGGCTGCAGTGCCTTCAACCCTCCCAGGCCCTTTTTTCCCAACTCATCTTCCTTTTCCAGTGGATCAGTAACCTCTAACAAAAGATCTGTCCTTTCTAATCATGCCCTCCTCGTGCCATCCCCTCTCCACACAAGCCCCATCTCATTTGTTGAGCCCAAGCAGGAGCCCCAGGGCTTTGGAAAAGTCTTTTTTCAGCATGATTATATTCCAGCCCAGCCTCTGCTGCCCCTTCCCTTTCGACTGCCACTCACCATCACCCAGCTGCAAATCCAATGTGACAACAGAGCTCGAGATGTGTTTGTGTCCATGCAGCAAAAATAAAGAAGGGGTGAAATGAATATTTCTGTGTGCTTATTTGTAAAATGATAATGGAGAATCCACTGTTTGCACAATTCCTGCTGCACCTGATTGCTTTGCTCCTTTAGTCGGGGTGCTCAGAACAGGTGACTGACACAGAGAGACACAAATATTTGCTGTGGCAGAAATTTCCTGCACAGCCAGGAATCAGTTCCCCTGCAAAGCGTCCTGGCTGCCAAACTCTGCTCTTTCACTGTTCACTCTGAATGTCTGGGCAGGTAAAGCTTCAAACAGCAAGGTCTACTGTAAAATTTCTGTTCCTTTCTTATTTTTTTCCCTCTTGAGTTCAGGATACCTTACCCACTTTGATTTCTCTTTTGCTACAAACCCAGCTCCACTGAAGCCAATGAGAACTTTCCCTGTGGGAGCAAAAAGCCATTTTTATGTTAAATTTAGACTAAAACCGAGTAACCCCTTTTGATTTAAAAAAAAAATGCACTGGGTACACCACAGGTTTGAATTCCAAATCTGACAGACCTTGGACACCCTCTCTGTGATATATATGAGCTATACATCAATATATATGAGATACATACATATATGAGATACATCTAAGCCCACATAACTGTTGATTCATGAGAACTGTCCTTACACCCTGAAAACCATGATTGGGATTTATTTATGCTCCCACCTGGAGCTGGAGCAGCTCAATAATGGAGTAATTAAGTGCAATTTTATATATGCTAGTTGATTTAATAAGCATATCACAGTCAGTTATAGAATAAGCAGTAAAATACTGCGGGGTGTGTAAAACATCAGCTGTAAGATGAGAACTGCGTGTGAGGGCAATAAAAACCCAGATGTTGTTCTGTATTTCCATTGTGCCTGTGCCCCTTGTGACAAGAACAGGGCCACTGGGAGCTGCTTCCTTTGGAAGCCGGGAATGGATCCCTCAGAGCAGCCAGGGATTTGCTGCTCTGTTTGTCAGCCCTCAGCAGCACACAGAATCACAGGATATGGTTCTGTGCAGGTGCTTTTATTGAGAGCTCTGGGAACCAGGGGTACAGACCCAAATCTGACTCCCACATGGCTTTCGAGCCAAACATATTTTATATTTTATATTTTATATTTTATATTTTATATTTATTTTATATTTTATATTTATTTATTTTATATTTTATATTTTATATTTTATATTTATTTTATCCTTATATAACTTACATATTAATTATTAAACTTATATTATTCTGTTCTATACATTGATTTTATTCAAGCACGAGTTTCTCGTGATCTTTCTTAGGCCCCTGACCACAGTTTCTCGTGATTATTCTTAAAATTAAACAGTAATTATATTTAATTACTAAACAATCATCACATCTAACAATTATATCACTTATCATGTACTAGCTACACACGTGCACTTCTAGCAAGGTACAAGGCCTACATGTACCCAGGGTGTATTTTTTTTTTCAGGACCTACTAAGCTTAATTTTCCTTTTAACCCTAAATCCCTGTGATTTTAAAACCCTTTTACTGTCATGTTGTCAGCAGCACGACAGGACAAGGGGGATGGGCTGGCTCTGGCAGCCCTGCTGGGCTCAGGGCCATGGCCTGGTGGCCACACAGAGCTCAGGACAGCCCATGTGCCAAAATCCATTGGCACATCCAGGGATTCCTCAGCACTTCCCCAGGAGCGGGCAGTCCCACCCTGCCCAGCAGAGATCAGCAGGTGATTTGCTGCAATTTAGGGTAGGAGAGACTCACAACCCCCCCTGCTAAATGAGTTTCTCTCGCTAATAAAAGGTTATTGTGAGAAGTCGAATGGAAATGTATTTGTGTTTAACAATTAAATGTAATTGGCAAGTGCTAATGGCTCTGTGATCGCAAAACTGGGGGAAAAAGCAAAGAGGAAGAAACCAGTTTGAAGGGACTTTATCTAATTTCATTTTAATTAGATCCTTTTTCTAACTGAGTTTCTAATTTTTCAATTAGCAATTAGCAGCTGCAACTCATTCTGAGCGTCACGAGGTGCCAGAGACACTAATTACACCACAGGAGTAGGAGGCTGAAAATGAGAAATAAAATTATCCATGAATGTTATTAGAAGAAAGGAATGATTACATTCCGTAATAATATACTGATGTGAGCCTAATTAGATTGAAGGATTGGGGGGAAAAGAGGAGATTTAAAAATGGAGTCTATTTAGGAGCTTACAGGTCACCTCTTTGGCATTAATAGTGATTAGGTGTGCATGGCCGGGGGCAGAGGCAGCGTGGCAGCCGGGCTGAGTCCCTGCAGGCCCAGGGATGCAGAAGGACCTGCTGGGCATCTCCAGATCTCCAGCATCACCTCCTGTCACCCCTCTGCACCTTTGTTCTGCCACCCAGGAATGGGCAGGGATCACTCGCCTTGTTTTGAGAGCCACAGCTGAAAGGAAATACAAAAATCCTTTATTTTTCACGATTATGGGGTTACAGCAGTCCCCACTGACAGCAAAGCTCCACCCAGGCCCTGAACTTCCCTCAGGATAAAGGAGAGTCTGGGGGGATAATGATTTATTCCCAGAAGCAGTGCAAACCCAGAAAGAGCCACTTGACAGCAAAGAGGGAGCATTGCTGTGAACCCATTTATCTCCCCACTTAAAGCACACCAATTTTTCTTTATGAATCAATAATCTCGTACAGTTGATTTAATAAAGGGAGTGACCTCTCTCCAGCTCCAGTGTGCACAACCTGCAGTCTGGAACCACTTCCAGGGACCCCAGGAATAAATGATTACATTCAAATGTGGTTCTTAATAAAATTTATGAGCCCCCATTCATCCCAGTCCCCTATTTGTCTTTATATATCTCACAGCATTTGCCACTAATTATATTCCTCTTTATAATCTGGGCTCCCCAGTTAAAGGCTGTAATTGATAGCTTCTGGAAATCATTCATTCCAAAATGGAATGGACCAGAAGGGTTTGTCCCACTGTTCTCCCCCCTTTACTCCTTTCCCTCTCAGCTTCCTCAGCCCCAAAACTCTTCGGAGCTTATGGAAGATCCAGTAACGGGTCTATGATAGGAGAGGGAAAAGAGCAGTGAATTTATCCCAAATTCTTCCCCATCAGGTGAGAGGAAAGGATGAGGAGAGTGCCCAAGGAGCAGGACAGCAGTTCCTGCCTTTCCCTGGAGCCCCCCACAACATTCCCTGGGGGCCCAGGGTCCCTCCCTGTGTACCAGAGACCCTCCCCATGTACCCAGAGACCCTCCCCATGTGCCCAGGGACCCTCCCCATGTACCCAGAGACCCTCCCCATGTGCCCAGGGACCCTCCCTGTGTGCCCAGAGACCCTCCCCATGTGCCCAGGGACCCTCCCTGTGTGCCCAGGGACCCTCCCTGTGTGCCCGGGGGCTCTGCAGCCACAGCCAGAGCCTGGATCCCATCTCCTGCTTGGGCAGTGTCACGGATAAAACCAGCCTATAAATTAATCTTGCATTTAGAAGCTGGTTAATAGTTCTGGCCCATCATCTCCTGCCAGAAATCTGCTGCATCTGCAGGGCTTGAGGGAGTAAAAAGGAAATAAAAAAGAGGGATGAAGTACTCAGGAGCACTCTGCTCTGGTTTGGAGCTGCACAGGCAATATTTCCAAGAGCACCACAATAAATTTGAAAGCCTAACTTTCAAAAAAATCCCGTCAATCACCTCAGGCACCTCCACTCCACAGTCATTTAAGACTTCTTTAAAAAATGCAAGAAGTCCACACGTTAGCTCTACAAAACAAGGCAGTTTCTATCTCTGTCCTGATTTTATTTCTCCATGAGGACATTTTTATTTCTCCTCCTTCTTCCCTGTGGCCATCAGAGCCCCCTGCCCAGACACCTTTGCATTTCACTGCTAAAAAGCCTTGTGGCACTTGTGCCAGCAAATCTTGGGAGTTTGTGTTTATTCTCGGGAGCATCGCAGGGCCTGCAGAGCCAGGCCACGAGACTATTTTAAGGAAAATCATCACTTCAGATCCAATTCAAAAGGCCTCCAAAGCTCCAGGAGGCTTCACTTGTCACACAGATAAAACATGTAAATAAACAGATGCTTGCCTGGTGGGCTGTTTGCAAAACAAACGAATGTTTTTTCTAGAAGTGCTCCTTGGAAGGGGATTTTGCAGGATCCAGGCTGGTCCCCATGGGGGGACATCCCTCACTCCCTGCCTGCTCGCCACTCATCCAGCCCTGGTCCTGGACTTGTTTTTCTCCCTCCCAACCTTTGAAAGAGCCACACATTCCCAACAAGAATTCCCTGCCCCTCATCAGCCACCAAGCCAGCAGGGAAATCCTGGCCCGTGCCCAGAAGTGCCCGAGCACAGCTCCCGTTTCCACCATTTACAGCAGCCAGGCCCAGAAGGATGGCCCTGCTCTGTGCCTCAACCATCCAGCAGCCAAGGGGTTCTGTCTCCTTCTCTTTAGCAAAAAACCAGTCCCATAATCTCGTTATCTCAAGAGAGTGATGTTCCTGCAGCTCTGGGCCTGCCTGGGATGCCATGGCTCTGCTGAGCCCTCTGCTGCAGCCTTCCTCCACTTTTATGTACTGCTTTTAACTAACTTCAGTGGCAAAAGAATGTGTCATGGAGTGTTAAACTTTATGGAAATTCTCCTGGAGAATAACATCATTTCACGGTGCATTACTCCACAATGACCTGGTATTTGAACAATTAATTTTTAAGGTGCAGCCTTTCTCTTCCTAGGCTGTGTTTAGTTTTTTCCTAAACCATCAACAAGGCCAGGGTTCCTTTTCTGTCTCTTTATGATCTGAGGAGACAGTTAAAACCTCCCAGCATGTGCTGCGCTTCCACAATTCATCATGCAGAATATTCTGTTTGAAAACAGAGTGAGGAAGGGGAACCAAACTGCTCCAGGATTTACCTTAATTATTTCTACCTCATGAATCTGCTGCCATTTCTCAGCCTACCTTATTTTCTGCTGAAAGTCTTCCAGACTTTCCCAGGATGCACTGAAGCCAATCTGTTCATCAGAAAGTGGCAATCTGCTGTGAGCACTCACTTTTGGGTCTGGCACATCGCACCCAAAATATTCCCACTGCTCCGTGGGCTTTATATTCCATCTTTCCGTGGTGCCCTCACACAGATTTCTCAGGTTTAAAATCTATTTCCCCCCCCTCCAATCTTAGCAGCCAACTGCCATCAAACCACTGTATTTCCATGGGGCAGGACGAGTGTAACCCAACTTTTCACCTAAGAAAATTGCTGAAATTTTTCTTTGACTTTATAATTTTTCCACATCTGCAATTTCTATAAAACTGTGCAAAACAAAGATCAGCAAGGCATTAGAGCATGTCCCTTCCAACCCATTTGATTTCATGGGGGAATTAATCAGGCTGAGAAATAACTCCCTTAATGTTGGACATTATTTTCTTCTGCTACACAAATCTCATGGCTTAGCTCTGCCATCTGCATATTAAATTTGGATGTTTTGGTCTCCACTCCCTTCAGGGCCCCCTTGCCACCCTTCCTCTGCAATGGATGAACTCTGTGATGCCTTTCAGAAATTTTGGTCATCACACCTCCAAACCAGGAGGGCAGGGGGCTCCCAGGGCCAGACCTGCATGGATAAATCTGATTTTAATGCCATTCCCCTCAGGGCAACTCCAAAAAGTAGCTCCAGATTTGCCCCGTGCCAGCTGGAGCAGGGACAGGAACCACCCTGGGCCAGGGCTTGGCAGAGCCAGGGATGTCCCCTGGCCCTCAGGGAACTCAAACACACACGAGGCTGGAGCTGGAGACTCCTGGATGCCCCAAACCATTCCTGTCCTGCCAAAGTTGAGTCCAGGGCTGGAGCAGAGAAACGAGAGGTGGGAAATATTCCCGTCATGGGAAAAGGGAGACAAGAGTCAGGAGGAAAAGTCTCTTAAAACAACTTGGCCTGTGAAATGAAGATGTTGTCTGTCACCCAGGGAACGTGTTAGGCTGGGTAATTATTCCCAGGCTATTCTCTGGCTCCACCAGCCAAAACATTCACATCAAACTGGAGCACACGGAGCCTGTCAGTCACAAGCCATTTTTCAGTCTCAGTGACTTTTGATGAAAAATGCAATTTACAAAAAGGAATCAACATTTCCCTTGCAAGACATCAATAAATGACACTCTCGGAGATGCTCCAGTACCTTATAAGCACTGCAGCTCAGATCCCTTAAGCATTTTCCTTATCTGCTGGGATTTTGGCTGGAGCAGTTTCCTGCTCTCCCCAGAGCAGAGTCACAGGATGGAGCCATGTACAAGGGAATTGTTCCTGTCCACGGGGCCTCCTGCTATGGGGACTTTTAGCTCGAGTTAAATTGACTCTGCTTCAGCTCTGCAGCTGCTGAACCTCCCTCCCTCCCCTCCTACACTGACAAGTGGATGCTTGGAGCTAAAAGACAGCCAAACAAATCCCTGGCAGTGCAGCCCAGGCTGGGCTGTGTTTAACTGGGCAGCTGCCCGGGAGCAGTGCAGTTCTTCCAGGACAGCACAGCCCTCCCTGTCCCTGGGATGAGGGGGATGGCAGCAGCATCCCTCAGTGCCCCTGGGCACCACCGACCCTGCCAGCCCTGCCCAGAGCTCGGGGCTGCTCCTGGACCAGCTTCCAGCTCCTCAAAGTGGGGCTGGCACTGCCCCAAAGACCCCGGGCAGCCCCTGCCTCTGGGGTGAGCGGCTGAAAGGGAAGGCAGGGCGGGAATTCACCCCCAGAGCCGGGTTCTGAACAAAGCTCCCGGCCCTAAATCCCACCCTAAATCTCACCCGGGAGTTTCTTTTGTGTTTCTGCCTCCGGTTGTGCCGGGAATCGTTTACCCATCGACTTTAACTGCTAATACAGTTCCACGGAATGCAAAGGATAAATCAAAATTACTGGATCATTCCAACTCTGTCTGAGCCGTTGTTTATGTGGCATTTTTCTTCTCCTGCTTCTGCTCGGCGGCAGAGACACCATCAAATTATGATATAGTGCAGACACCCACCAACATCTTGGCAAAGTGCTGCCAATAAAACCCAGCACGGTTAATTATTTTCTTAGTTATACAAAGCATAAACGCTAATGAAGAGAAAAGGCTCTAAGAAAGGGCAGGTACAGCCAATCATCGGATGAGTGATGAAGAAATGAAATCACTTCTAATTAAAATAAGAAAAAACCCTCAGAAATGCCTTTGCCTGTGTCCCAATGGGCACAGTCTCCCCTCAGACAAACAGGAGGAGCTGAGGCATTGATCAGGATGGGACGTGGGAAGGGGCAGGTCTGGGGGTGCTGTTTGTGCAAGGCAGAATTCTATTTAGACCAAAAAAAATAATTTAAAAAAAAGAAACCACCAAAATTATGGAAAAGAATCCATGGCAAGAACAACCATTTTCCCACTGGAAATAATCCTGATGCAGGGTTTCACCAGGCACGAGCCAGACCTAGACTGAAACTCCAGACTGTGCTGAGAGGGACAGAGGCATTTCCTGAGAGAAATAAGGAATATTTAGAAGTAACTCATCCTGCCCAGCCAGGAGCTGGAATCTGGCAAAAGGAAAGGGAAGGGAAGCTACAATGGAAGGCAAAAAATTAAAGCCCTCTCTAAATCAAACCCTGCTGTTCATTAATCCCAAGTTAGCACATTAAAACAAAGCAGCAGTTGATGAATACCCCTAAGTAACACCGGGGGCTGAGTGAGAACTCGATGTTAATGTGGTTGATTTTGCAGTGCATTAATGAGGACCCAGCCTCCCTGCTCCAGGGATGCTCCTGGGACCCTGCTCTGTTACCCAGGATGATGGAGAAGGCACTTGAATTTACACATCTCAGCTGAGGATAACAGCCATAAATGTGTTTAAGGTGAAGACAGAGCTTTCAGGAACTTCCATAAAGATCCTTCAGCAATACTGATGATTTTTTACTGATGTTCACTGGAAACAGAGATTTGCCAATAATGGAGTTCAGCCTCTCTAGGACACACCATGAAATTTTACAGAGGTATCCCTCTGTCAAGCACGCAGAGCATCATTTCTGGCCAGCACCTGGTGCTGAATAACCAGAATGTTGTACAATTTCTCTGTGGGGAGATGCAGATGTGGGGGAAATGGGGATAAGTAGCAGCACTAGTGGATATTAAAATCCACCAGCACAGGACTGGGTGCAGCAAGAGAGCTGGAAGAGTGAGTGAACTGAGCCAAAAGCCAAAAAGACAATTGTGAGCAACGTGTCATCATTAGTGTGGAGTCTCTGCCCGTGACTCCTGCTATGGATTTCCAGTGCCAAGATCTCCGTGCTGGCATGTTGAACAAACGAGAGTGACAAAACTCAATATGGAAATTAAGATCATTAACGTTTTAACCAAACTGTCGATATTCTGAAAATTAGCACGTTCCTGCCAAAGAATGGTGCTGGTAAGGAGTTGGGGCTGCTCTCAGTTAGCACTGCAGCCAGCCTGTGCCCCTGCCCACACCCTGTGTCCCCAGGCCATGAGCTGGCTCAGGGTGGCAAAGCCACCCTGGATTTCTTTGTGGGGTGGTGCCTTTGGGTTTCACTTCTTTGTTTCCTTAGGAAACTCTGCCCCTTGATTATCCTGAGCTTGCCACTGCCACTAGTTCACCAGTGGAATCTTGAGTTTCTGTTCTCCATATCCAGACTTTTAATCCCAGAATGTCACAGTGGTTTGAGTTGGAAGGGACCTCCAAGATCCTCTCGTTCCATGGGCAGGGATTGCACCCAGTAAAGGGTTTTTGTTTCCCAAGTGTTTTTTGCTCTGTGGAGTCACTTCATTGCAATCCTCACACAGATTGTGTCCTGCTTTTTTTTCCTGAAAGGGCTTTTCCACAACTTTTTTGGGTGTCAAAGGCCATTATAACCAGCATTTTCAAGTTAATTCTTCTATTTCTGACTGCTATAATTTGGAAATCTCTGACTCAGCTGCAGCCATCAAAACCAAAGCTCCAGTAAATGTGATTGTGTGCAGGAAGCTGACAGTGATCCTAACAAAACATGATCATTAAACATCTCCAATAGCAATCCAATAAAACATTTCCTTGTGAAACGTGTACCAGCAAATCTGGAGTCACTTTCACATTCTAGAGGCAAACAGAGCCACGTGCTTCTCCATCAGCTGATATTTCCTTGTTTGGTTGTGGGGAGCTTTTACAAGTGGGGCAATCACTTATTCATTAGCACAAACACCGAGTTTACATGCTGGTCTGTGCCTTTTATGGCTGAGCTCTAAAAGCTGGGGAAACAGGCTGTTCCTGGGTCTGAACTGGGGAAATGGGCTTTTCCTGGGTCAGAGCTGGGGAAATGGGTTTTTCCTGGGGCCTGACAGGCCCTGCAGCGAGGGTGGCACAGCTCAGCACAGGTTCTTTATCTCTGACATTTCCTGCAGTGACACAAGGTCAGGCAGGCAATGAACGGCAGAGCAAAGCCATGAAAAATGGATATTAATGAAGTGTGGCTATGAGTAATAATGCCATAAGCAACCTCTGATAACAAACACATTCCCCTAATAACATCTTCAATTACCTTCATTAATGTCTGTCCATAGCAAAATGTGCAGTGCAGCCCTTCAGGACCACAGCCCCAGCAGATCTGGAGCACACTTTAACTGCCTCCCCCAGCTTATCCAGGAAAGTGCTCCTTGATGGATGGCTCAGAGGATGATAATATGCATTTATCATCATTTTTCAGCACCATATGCCTCCGTCCTCTCATCAGGAACCTGGAACTGGAGTGGGATTGCCTGCACTGCTGGGGAGACGGATGGGCTGGGAGAGGCAGCAGAGCCTGCCTGGCACACAGGAGCTGCCAGGGGCACTGGGGGG
>QUSF01000065.1:775374-786058 GCA_003676055.1 Chloebia gouldiae | reverse complement strand
CCAGTGCTCCCAGTGCTCCCAGTGCTCCCAGTGCCACACACCCAGTGAGCTGCTCCACGGGCTCCCGTGTCACAGACCCAGCTTTGTAGGCTCTGCCTTAGAAGGATTAAAGCTCAGCACTCAGATCCTGTGTTCTGTCTCTCCTAATCCAGCAATAATACCCCGAGACTCGGAAGAGAGAGAATAAAGGGGAGGGGGAAATAAAAAATAGGCTTTTGTTGTAAGTTCTTGAAAAGCATGGGTGGGCTGGGAAAAAAAGGGCTGCTCCAAACTCAGCCCTGTGAGCAGAGCATGGGGTGGAATCCTGGGTGAGACGAGAGCAGAGGAGCCCTGGAAAGACAAGGCACCTACTCTGGCAGATGGATGCAAATGTGCCTTTCAGTGCAGGAGAACAGTTGATTCTAAGGCATGAAATCAAATTAGTGCATCTGCAGCTGCCTATGTGTCATCCAGCTTCTTATTTTACACACTAAAGACATTTTTTAACCTCATGTTAGCTACACTTCTCTCTCTCTTTTTTTTTTTTAGCTTTACACTCCAGGATTTGCAAAGTGCTATTGGCAGGTATTAAAATGAAAGCTGGAGCAACGGTGCAATCTGTCTCCTCTCCCATTGTAAAGTGACAGAAATCTTTTGGAGATTCATTCACCAGCAGGTAGGAGACTTGGAAAAAAAAAAATTAAATCCCAGCCTCAGCTTCATCAGGAAATGCAAAAGGTGTAAGCCAAGAGTGGATTGTGGAATTTTATGGGATCACAGGATGGTTTGGGCTGGCAGGGACTTTAAAGATCCTCTTGTTCCAAGCCCTGCCCCGTTTCTTGATCACATTGAGGACTCAGCCCAGAGCCTCTCCCTCCTGCCAGCGTCTGCTCCAGGGATTTGGGACAGTCCCAGCAAGGCTGGGGTCAGGGACATCCACCCCAGCACGGGGATCTGGAGCCAAACCGGCTGCCTTGGAGAACGCCTCATTTTCATTCAGCGTGGCTGAGGAGCAGGGCAGGATCACGTGGCTGCACACACAGAAAAAGGGTTTTTTCCTCGTTACAGCCCAATTAAAGTTATTAGCTGTCCATAGATAATGTAGCCCTGTTACACCACAGCCATATGGATGTTAAATGATAAATAATTTAAAAAGGAATATTTTAAAATAAGAGTCTTGCTTGCAGTACTGAAAACTTTCCTACTTTTAACTTGCAAGTTAAATTTCCAAAACAGGGAACAATGCAGGCAGCAGAGATGATTCTGAATTTGTTGTCTGATTTGCATCATAAACAATAAAGAATTCCATTTCCACTTTCCATGAGCAGTGATTACAGAACAGAATAGCTGCCTACAGCCCTCAGAATTGATCCGAATAAAAAGCTGCACTTGTAGAGCTTTTATAACCAATTCCTGAGGGTTTGGTCAAATTCAGTATGGGCTGAAATTAAACAGAGATTGATTTGTGTAGAAGGAACTGTAGTTGCAAGGCTGCTGCAGTGTGTGTACAAGTGGGAATGGCTCTTGCTGAACACAAATCAGATTAATTGGAACTGAAGGAGGAAGACAAGAGGTACAGCTTGTTTCCTGTTTCCTTTCCAGTGTCTGCATGAGGGTGTGATCCAAAAGCTTTTCTTTTTATGTAGATCCTTCTTCTCTGACTCAGCAGTGCCACTGAAGAGTAAATCTCGTGGCAAACGCCCTGTGCAGCCTTTGGCCTCCAGCAGCACTGGGTGATGTCCCCCAGCCCAGTTCCCTTCCCCTGAGTCCCTGCTGCTGTCTCTGTGCTGTTCCCATCCCCATCCCTGCTCTCCCAGCCCTGCTCTCTGGAGCTGCACCCTGACAGCGCCAAACAGCACAGGGAAAATGAGGGGAAATCAAAGCTCAGGCTTGGTAAAGGCTCTGTGTAATTTTGCTTAGGCTGCAAGTTGGCTTGAGAAAACAGTATCAAAGCACCATCTTTTCCAATTGCTTGAGATTTACTTTTTAAGTTTATTTTTACTGCTTCTTGTAGAGCCCAGACTGACAGCTCTGAAAACTTAGAAAATGAAGCAGCAGCTCAGCCCCAGCAGAGGCATCTGATGGATCTGTCCCCAGGAATGAACCCAGACTGGAACTGGGAGCATCCCCAGGACTGGGAACCCCAGGCTGGTCCCACCCTGGCTCTGCTCCAGCCTCTCTCCTTGTGTTTGTGAAGGACTTAGCCACAGCTATGAACTGATGCCCCACTAATGACCAATTGATGGAAATTTCACAGCCAATCTGCTCTCAGACCACGAGGCGCACACGAATGGAAGCAGAATTTAATAAACTCTTCAGTCCCTTGGAAGATCCAGTCCCCCGAAGCCCCAGCTCAGGCTGTAAAAACTCCTAATGCAAATCCACAATGCCTGGGTGTTGGGAGCATTCCAAGGCCAATATGGAATTCCCACTGGAGCTCTGACCTCATTCTCTGGCAGCAAATTGTTGTGTTCCTGCAGATGAGGACAGCAGGGCTGGGAAGCTCCTCACTCACTGCCTCTGATCCTGAGGCTGCACTTGGACCTTTCCCATTTCCCAGCAGAAGTGTTTGAGCTTCCTGGTGTCCTCAATTCACAGGTGAAGCAGAAACCCACCATTCCTGCAGCAATCTTCTCAAAGAAAAGCACTTCCACCCGTGGGGCTGCTGGTGGAAGATGTTCTCACAACACATCACTTCCTGAGAGCTGCCTGCAAATTGCAGAGCCAATTTCCCCAAATCAGCATTAAAAAGCTGAACATGCATTAGGTGGGAGAGCAAGCTTGGCTGTCAGGATAATATTTCCATTACAGCAGCAATCCAATTGGAAAAAACCTGCTCATCCTCACCCAGGATGGGAGCGGGCAGACAAATTCGCTGCTGGGATTTTGGGAATTTGTGACACTTGCAATATTTAAGTGTCACACCCCATTTATTGCAGCACAGTAATTAAAACTTCCTCTCTGCCTGTGCCAGTGAGGTCGGGTTGGTGCTGTGTTCAGAGGGCTCCAGCTCATTTGGGGAGCCTGCAGAGAGAACTGCAAAGATTCCATCTAATCTCTTCAAACAAGTTTATAGCCTTAATTTTCCTGTGTGGATCTGTCAGTCTAGACGCTGAGCTCTGCAGTGCAAAAGGCAAGTGAATCAAACAGGTTTCAAAATGCAAATAAAATGCTGCAATTAATAATATTGGTACATAGATTGATCTGGAAGTTATCGAGTGAAAGGGATTACTTGAGGGCCTGGAAGTGTTTCTGTTATCTGATTACATTTTCATGTTGTTATAAAGCTGTGAGGAGGGAGGAGAGTCAGCGTGATCAGCTCCTAAAATGCTCTGCACCTCTGCCACGGATTAAAGCCAGGGTTCGGGGTTTACTGAGGAGATGAACACCTGCAACTCACATTTATCAAGTGTCTGTCAGCACTGCCAATAAAGAACGAAAGGCAAATAAATAATAAATTAATTAATAAATGAAATAATGAGGGAAATGTCCTTTCAAGAGCAGAGCACCGATGTTCCCAAGAGGTCTGTGCACAAACCTTGCCCGGGCAGGCTGAACAAGCCCTGTCCTGCTGCCCCGAGCTGCCCACCGCTGCCTCCCCGATTTCTCGGGCCCGTCAGAACCTGAGCCCTGCTCCCAGGAGCGGGGCTGCCCCCCTGTCCCCCCCGGAGCAGCGGGACCCCAAATCCCACAGGGAGAGAGCTCAGCAGGGAAGGGCTCCGTGCCCCCAGACGTGGTGGAGCAGGGGCCAAACGCAGCCCGGGCTGCTGCAGCTCTCAGCAGGACTCGGTTTCTGAGCTCGGTTTCTGAGCTCTTTGGTTCCTCTGCTCCCCAGGTTCTCTGCTCCTCAGGTTCTGAGCTCCTCAGTTTCTGAGCTCCTCAGTTTCTGAGCTCCTTGGTTTCTCTGTTGCTTGGTTTCTGAGCTCTGTTTCTGAGCTTGGTTCCTGAGCTCGATTTCTCTGCTCCTCAGTTCCTGAGCTCAGTTCCTGAGCTGGGTTTCTGTGCTGCTCTGTTTCTGAACTGTTTCTGAGCTCGGTTTCTGAGCTTGGTTCCTGAGCTTGGTTTCTCTGCTCCCTGGTTTCTCTGCTCCTCAGTTCCTGAGCTCGGTTTCTGAGCTGTTTCTGAGCTCTATTTCTGAGCTCGGTTTCTGAGTTGTTTCTGAGCTCGGTTTCTCTGCTCCTCAGTTTCTGAGCTCGGTTTCTGGGCTCGGTTTCTGAGCTCTGTTTCTGAGCTTGGTTCCTGAGCTCGGTTTCTGAGCTCTGTTTCTGAGCTCTGTTTCTGATCTCGGTTTCTCTGCTCCTCTGTTTCTGAGCTCGGTTTCTGAGCTCGGTTTCTGCGCAGGGCTGGAGCAGCTGCAGCGGTGAGCGATGCCTTAAGAGGGCTGTCTAACCAAAAACTCGGCTGTGCTTCGAGGAGAGCTGATGAAAAATGTTCCCTCTCCAGAAAAGCTCTCCTGCCTCAGGCCCTCTCCAGCCCAGGAGAGGCATTCCCAGGAGCGATCTCTGTCACTGTCCCACCGGGAGCTCGCACAGACCGTCCTTGTGACCTGTGGGGCTCCCAGCTCTGCAGGACATCACTGCTGCTCTCCTTGTGCCTCTGCAAGGGAACATTCCCTGCTCCTCTGAGCCTCCCATCCCAGCCTTTTGCTTTTCCCTTGTTCCCATTACGCCCATCAATAGCCGTGAATTCCTTCCAGGCACCTGAGACCCCCGAGGTCACAAAGGACTTGTGCCACCCCAGCTCTGTCACCTCCTCTTTGTTTTCCTCCCTTGCTGTTTTTACAGCATTTCATTCACTTGCTCCGTGTTTCCCACGCCGAACCCCAACCTGGGAGCAGCACAAGCTGAGTGCTTTGCTTTAAGAGCCTCCGGCACTGAGCCCTGGGATGTCACAAAATCACAGCCCCAGGGGGATGAATCATGGAATCACCACGGCTGGAAAAGAGCTCCAGGATCATCGAGTCCAACCACCCCAGACCAGGGAGTCTCGCAGCTCCCCTGGTTTTTTGGACACTCCCAGGGATGGTGGCTGCAGCCCTGCCCTGCCCTCCAGGGAGGTGATTTTACACCTCGAGGTGGCAGCGAGGTGGGCTCTGGGATTTGTTTGACATTTTGCCAGAGGGAGCTGAAGAGAAATTCCCCTTCTGCCCCCGGTTTGTCCCAGACCCTTCCCACTCCCACCCCACAGGGAGAGCTGCAGATTCCAGAGTCTCTGTCCATAGATCAGAAGTCAAAAAGAGAGCCAGCAAAGGGTGAGGGAGCACGAAAGAGGACACACTGCCAAGATGGTTAAATAAAGTCTTTTTCTTTCTTCTTTCCTTTTTTAACAGCTCTGTAAAGTGCAAATGTGAAGAAAACCACCCACAGCAAGATGGGTTAAGGAACATTTGTCAATAAGAAAGAGAATAAAAGCAGGCACTAAAACAACAGAAATAATGACTCTGCTTTCCAGATTCTGATTCCAAAATGTCTGGTGCCTCAGGCAGTTATTGAAAATCCCTTCTCCAGCACAGCACCTCCCTGTTTGCCTCAAATCGTTGGAGTTAACAAATATTCCGTGTGTGAGGGAGAGAGGCTCTGACAGACAGCCCAGAGCTACTGGGGAGCTGGGACTGCCAGCAGGGAATTGAGACCAGAGCACCAGAAATATTACTGCAATATATCTTCAGCCTGCAAAAAAATATTTCCATTTTCTTCCTCTTTCCCCACCTGCCTGAAGGAGCTGCAGCCCTGAACTGCACCTAAAGCAGGGCTTGGTGCTGGGAGCCCATTGAAAATTGCCTCTTCCATGGGAATTGTCTCACCACACTCAGAAATCACCACCAAGCTGCTCATCTGTGTCTGGGGGGCACAGAACACCCTGGGATGGTCCCCAGGGGCCCTCACTGGGTCAGGGTTTCCCAGGAGGGGCCACCCCCGGCCCTGGCAGGGTGGCCCCACGTTCCTGGGAGAGGCACGTCCTGCTGGGGTCACTTTGGCCTTCCCTCGCTGCCTTTGGGTTTCCCTCACTGCCCAAGGCCCAGGTGAAGCCCCAAACTCCACCTGTGCTTGGAGGTGGTGGGTCCAGAGCCAGCCCAGCAATATTTACCCAGGTCCTGCTCCCAGCTGTTCTGCTTCCCTCCCTGCCCCTTTCCTGGGAAACGCCACCACGGGATATGTGAAATTCCTCATCTGCTCTGACACTCGTCACTGCTGCCGAGGGGGGACAATTTCAGCCTTTCTGGGCAGCCTCTGACACCAGACCAGGGGTGCAGAGCTGCCAGGACACCTCAAATAAACCCCTGGGGCTGCTCCAAGCCCTCTGCCCACTGCTGGGTGCACGAGAGGCACAGGCAGGGCCAGCCCACGGCTCAGGATTCACCTTGGGGTGACCAGAGCACCCAGAGGAGCCACTGCCCTCTCTGGCCCTCAGGAACGCCCAGCTCAGGCTGGATTTGGTGCCACAATTGCCTTTATTCCATTGAACACTCTTTCATCCCTTCCCCAGGGCTGTGGGAGGACTCGGAGCTGCGTCACCTCCCAGTCCCTGCCAGTAGAGCCCTGATTTGATATGGAAACTGTGCATACCATTATATTCTAATTTGATATTTAAAACGAGCTTTGGCAGACAGCTGACTCCTTTTGATGCGTTTATCTGATTTCTCTCTGCCTTTTTATCCTGAAATATTCACAGGGAATATGTGGTATCACGGTTTTGTTACGCACACTGAATCCGTGTAACTTCCAGCTCCTTTTTTTTTTCTTTCTAGAATTTGGTAAGCATATGAGCATATATATATATAAAAAAAATAGAAAGGCAAATGCCAAGACTGCAAATTGGGTAAAATTCCACCACATGCCACAGAGAGAGAACTTCTAGAGCTCTAATCTTGGATATTTCATCTTCCTCATCTTCACCCTGGCCGCTCTTTCTGCTCTTCCTATTCCAACCCCACGTCTCCAATTCCCCTTCCCTTCCCTGCAGGCCAGGCCACGCTCCCCTCTCCTCTCCCACCTGGATTCCAGATTCCTGCTGCAGCTCAGGAGCTGCTGGGGAGAGCCCTGCCCTGGGAAAGGCTCTTGCAGGAATATTGGAGCATTGGGAAAGGAAATGAGGGCAGAATTTTAATTGCAGCTAATGAGGAGGCTCATCAGGACTCGGGGAGTTCCTGCTGCCCACACCCACCACGATTGCACTGAGAGCACAGCAAATCCCCAGCTCTGAGGATCCTGCGGGGAATGGGGACCCTGCTGCTGGTTCTGGATCAATATTCAATATTCAATATTCCTCTGGGCAGGAGATGGGCAGGGATGAGGGCAGGAGGGTCCATCCCCAGCCAGTGACACCGAGGGACAGCAGAGGGACAGCCAGCCCTGGCAGGGGGAACTCCAGCACGGCAGCAGGGCCAGGTCAGCTGCTGGAGCTGCTTGGCAGCAGAAAAATAAAAAATTGAGGTCAAAAAGAGGCGGCCAACAGAATGCAAGGAGAGAATCAACAGAAAAATGGGAGCAACCAAGAGTCAGGAGCGTCCCTGGAGAGGGACCGGGCAGGGGCAGCTCCTCCAGACCAGAGAAAAGCAGAATTGTCCCCTCAGAAAGAACATTTCTGCCTCCCCTGATTGCTCCTCCAAGGGTAACTGACCCAATTCAATTAAGTTTTCATTTCTAATGAACTCTGGTTATGAAACCACCAGCACCAAGGGATAATTGTGAGCAAACACATTCTCCCACTCGCAGGGAATGCTCTGAGCAAGCCAGAAAACTTTGTCCTCAATGAATCAATAAAAAAAGTTACTCAGAAATAAGCAAGTCTTTCACTGAGTTTTGGAGAATTTGTTTTCATGCGAAATGGAAATGAGCTGGTGGTGGCCACAGAGCTCTGCAGAGCTTTAACATTCTGAAGAATGGGTTCATTTTTGTATCACTCAGAGTTGGTATTTGAATTGCCATCCCCGCCCCATCACTCAAAATGAATTTTCTCCAAAGAACACTGAATTTTTGTATATTTTATGAGCTCAGTGTGCAGCAGAACCCACCATGTGATCCCAAGGAAGATAAAAAGTGTCATTTAAGAGAATGAAGATTACAAACGGTTTCAATTAAAGCCACACAAACCCCTGGATCCTGTTTTCCACATTTCAATATTTGTCCACCATGTGCACGCACACAGCCCTGCCCTCAGTAATTTTCCTTCCCTTAATCCTGGAGCAGCCAGCCTGCTCTCCTGGGATATCAGGAGGGTCTCATAAGGACAATCCAGCTTCACATTGATTCCATCTCCCAGATCCATGGAACTGGCCTCAGGAAACAGGGGAGCGGAGGGGCAGGAGCACAGGGCCAGGTTTAATTGAAATATCGGGCCAGGTTTAATTGAAATATCGGGCCAGGTTTAATTTCAGTACCACTGCCAGCGAGGGGAGGCACACACGGGGAAGGGCAGGGGCTGCTGTGAGGCTGGGCTGCCTGAGAGGGCCAAGCAGAGTGATGGGGAGGGCAGATCCTTCTCGGGGAACACCAGCAGCACACACACCCCCCGAGCTGCAGGGAACAGGGTCCAAACCCCAAACCACCCTGATGGAGCAGGAAACATCCCCCAGACAGCGAGGGGGAGGGAGGAGCTGGCTCAGACTGGAGATTGGGAGACACTGGGAGCAAGGTTTGCTCCAAGGTACTGCTGGGCAGCAAATGTGCAAATCTAATTAAGGCATTCTCAGCTTCTCTTTAGTGGTTTTGGTTTTCTTTCTTTCTGTTTTTTTTTTTTTTGGGTTTTTTTTATCTCTTTTTATCATCTGGACCACCACAGCTATAGATCACAGCTAATTGGGGTTTCAGGTATTTCCTGCTAATTGCTGAGTTGTAATTAATGCTGCCTGAGCAGGGGAGGTCAGCTGTGGAGCTGGTGCTGGGCAGGGCGTGACAAGAGAAGCCCACAGTGAGTGCCAAGCCCTGCCCCACACAGCCCCACGGGCCAGGAGAGGAATTGTGTGCAGTGGGGAGAACCCCAAGCCTTGCCCCTTGTCCTGGGACCAGCACAAACCCAGCGGGAATTCAGAGAGGATGGGCATCCTCCAGAAACCAGGAAAGGGAATTTGAACTTGGGCAGATTGGGATGGGACAAAGGGAACGGCCTTAAACTGAAAGAAGGAGATTTGGGCTGGATGCTGGGCAGGAATTGTTGCCTGGCAGGGTGGGCAGCCCTGGCTGCCCCTGGATCCCTGGCAGTGCCCAGGGCCAGGCTGGGCAGGGCTGGGAGCAGCTGGGATGGTGGGAGGTGCCCATGGCAGGGGTGGGATGAGCTGATTTTTAAGCTGCCTCCAACCCAAACCATCCTGGGGTTTCTGTGATTTCAAAAGAAGCATTATTGGGGATAAACTGTTCAAGTCTCCTCCTGCCCCTTCCCTGATTTTTGTGCTGAATTCCTTTGCAGCCCAGTTTGTCCCCATTTCTCACCCTCTCTTTTCCAGCAGGAGCTCCAGCACAGGAACCCTCCTGCCACTGGCAGCCGAGCTCGGCCCCAGCCACAAGTTGTGGCCAGAACTTTTAATTCCAAATCCTTCAGGTTGACATTTCAAGAGGTAACACAACAATTGCTGGTGCTAAATCAATTACTGATTATCAATATAGCACTTAGCAATGTATAATTAGTATGTAAGAGATATATTTAGCTGTAGATTACACCAATAATAAGGGCTACATGAGCAATGGCTGTATAATTACATTTTATGAATACAGGAAACCTGTGAGAAATGCTCCCAGATTTAATTGACATTTAACAAGATAACTACAGCAAGTTAATTAGAAATTATATGCTAAAAATATGAATTAACTTTTAAATAGTATTTAAGCTTGCTGCACTGCAACTGTAGTAGCTGGGTTTATGCCACCAAAACACCTAAATGAAATAGTCCTTTCAAATACCATCTCTAATTCATTTCCCACAAACCAAAGCCTGTATTATCAGCTACTCATTCTGAATCCTTTTTGCTATACAGAGCCTGAGTTGATCAGCTTAGTGAAAGGCTTATTTTTATGGTCCTTTCATACTTCCTAAAAATGAGATTTCTCTTACGTTTCTTTCAGCAGCCCAGAGAAAAGATTCCAGTTCAGCTGTGCCTTCAGCTTTGAACCCAGAACAAAAATGCAAAGTAAGGCACTGACAAGCTTTTAGACTCCCTGCAAGGTGATACATCAGGGATTCTGACAGTGCTAATGCAGCCAGAAATTCGGAGAATAAAGCAGCCCCGAGCTGGCTCTGCTGTGCCTGGGTGCAATCACAAAGGAAATGGAGTCGCAGGCCCTCAGCACAGCTCCGTTATTTTTAGATCCAGGTAGGGCAGCGTGAAGGGGAAGGAAATGGAGCTCCAATGCTCAGGGGAGCAAAGGGGCCACCATCACCAGTGGGTCACCATCACCAGTGGGTCACCAACCATCACCAATGGGCCACCAACCATCACCAATGGGCTACCATCACCAGTGGGCTACCAACCATCGCCAGTGGGTCACCATCACAGTGGGTCACCATCAGCAATGGGTCACCATCACCAGTGGGTCACCAACCATCACCAATGGGCCACCAACCATCACCAGTGGGCTACCATCACCAGTGGGCTACCATCACCAGTGGGCTACCAACCATCGCCAGTGGGTCACCATCACAGTGGGTCACCATCAGCAATGGGTCACCATCACCAGTGGGTCACCAACCATCACCAGTGGGTCACCATCAC
>QUSF01000065.1:743375-775364 GCA_003676055.1 Chloebia gouldiae | reverse complement strand
AAAAAACACAAAACAATCATTATTTACATGAACAGCGTGTGAGAACTCCAGTAGAAATATGTAAACATCAGGAGGCATGGAAAACTTAAAAGAACTTTAAAACTTTCGAAAGAACTATAAAGGAAAATGTAACACTTTTAAAAATCAGGGCAACAGGGAGTGCCAGCCACTTGGAACAGATAAATAACAAAGAAACAAAGTGATGGAGTGGCTTTTCCCGCAGCTGATTCCAAAGCCCAGCAGCTGAGCCGGGCTCCCCCTGCCCCCATTCCTGCAGTTGTGCCTCCAGCCAGACTTTGGGAATGGCGCTGCCAGGGAGGGCAGAGCTGTGGTTTGGAATTCCCTTGCACAGCTGGGAGGGATCACTCACTGCTCCTCCCCAAACCCTCCCTCAGGACAGGACGGATTCTCTCAGGGCTTTTCTCCTAAGAGCCATGAGGAAGCTTTGGATGTTTTGCTGAGCTTCTCTGTAAAACATATCTTAAAGAAGATAAAGTAGGTGTTTATATGAGTTCCTCTTCTGTAGAAAAAAATATTTAAAGAAGATAAAGTGTATGATTATATGGGTTCCCCTTTTCACTTTTACTTGGTCAGTAGATTAGTCAAGATTGATTTTTCTGCATGAGAGGGAGAGGCCTAAGGTTAAAAGATAAAAGGGTAGATTCCTTTTAAAATGTAATTTAGATTTTTCTGGTATTAGCTCCAGTATCATCACAAAATCACTTCCATTTTCCCGGAGCACCTGAGCCCCACTGTACAGCTGCAGGGAAGCAGGAGAGGTCTCCTCTGGCAAATGGAACAGCTGAGGACCTGCAGGACCTGCCCCGAGGGGTCCCTGCCCTGCCCTCCAAACCTCTGCCAACGAGGGACATCAGTGGCAAAATTCTGCTGGGTTTATTTCCTTTTGCTGCCTTTAGTGCAGATTCAGAACTGAAGTTTCCAGAGTTTGTGTGTAAAATGTCACCCTGTGGGTGAAGCCTGGGCTTCAGGGTGGATATTGGGAAAAGGCTCTTCCTCAGAGGTAGTGGCACTGCCCAGGCTCCCCAGGGCATGGGCACGGCCCCGGGGCTGCCGGAGCTCCAGGGGTGCCCAGGTGGGATTTTGGGGAGTCTGTGCAGGGCCAGGGCTGGGCTCTGGTCCCTGTGGGTCCTTCCCAGCTCAGGACATTCCACAATTCCATGATCAGGACTCTCCCCCCAGTCCCTGCTGTTGTAACCTGTGCAAAGCTCAGAGTCACAGAGCGATCCCAGACTGGAGCTGCTGTTATTAACAACAAATTAGGGGTGGAAGAGGCTGGTGATGTGAAACTCCCATCAGGGCTCAGCTTCAGTCTGAGCTCAGCTGGAGGAGTCTCACCCCACCTCTCCTCAGACTGCCTTGCTGGAGAGCAGGAGAGCAGAGCAACCAGGGCTCCTCGTGTACCTGGAGTCCTCCTGTTGTTGGGAAAGGCATCTCTGTACCACATGTCACAGTGGGCTGGCTGAGTGACTGGATTATTCTCCAAGAATAATTGAGCTGATATGTTTCAGCATTTTTCTTTGAATAAATTATTTGCAAATAAACATTTTCATTATTCGACCATCTCTGATGTTCCATTAGCATTCAGTGAATTATTTATTCAGCAGCTTTTCCCATCAATCACTGAATAAATTATTCGCAAATAAATTATTCTACCAGCTTTTGCTTTAAAGATGTCCCTTTGAGAACAATAGCTTCCCGGAATAGCAAACAGGCAAAGGGAGCAATTTAAAAGGCCTGATCCTCATCTGGGTTGTGTTAAATCTGGAGGATTATCATGGAAATTCCTGGCCTTTTTCCACATTTCCCTGTCTGTGAGTCAGATTGTGGTGCCACAGTGCTGCTCTCTGCCAAAGGCAGCCCAGAGGGGCTCTGCCATGTCCTGAGAGCAGCTTCATTCCCAGCTCAGAGGAGCTGGATCTGAGCGATCCTGCCCCAGCCCTGCTCCTCCCCTCCCAGCCCCCTTCCCACACCTCGGGGGCAGAATAAATCCGGATCTCCTCCCGCACTGACCCAGCCCAGGAGCTGTTTGTGCCTGGGCCAAGGAGGATGAAAGCCTGGGAGAACCAAATGAAGGCTCCGCTGGTGCCAATTTTAAGGCATAATTGGGGTTCAGCACAGGGGAATTCGCTGAACTCCTCCATCCTCCTGACAAGAAAGCTGCTTTTGTTCCTGGCACAAGAAGTGCCCCTGATTAAAGCAGGCACCTGTCTCAGAGCACTCCAGATTTATCTGTCCCCCTGCAGAGAGGGCAGAGAGGAGCTGGGCTGCAGGGCACAGAGGGCTCAGTATCAAAGCTCCTCATCCCCACCTGAGATG
The DNA here is from genome assembly GCA_003676055.1 of Chloebia gouldiae. Lineage (NCBI taxonomy): Eukaryota > Metazoa > Chordata > Aves > Passeriformes > Passeridae > Chloebia > Chloebia gouldiae. The sequence goes on along the minus strand of QUSF01000065.1, from coordinate 773,027 downwards.
GGCCCTGGAGGCTGTGGCAGAGCTCTCACGGCACCAGCCCTACCTGGTGCTATCACTGCAATAAATAATTGCTAATTTGCACCAAATGAACAAGTGAGACACAAAGTAATTGTATGAGGGGGGACAACCCAACAATAACATTAAGATCTGTAATTGAGTTAATACCAGACGCTCTTCCCCCGGTGAAGCTCTCCTCATCCTCGGAGTAATTGTGTAATGACATTTATGGGGAATAGACTTGTGACATTATAAATGACACTTATGTCAGGATTGTCAGGCTGTGACAGGCTCAGAGACAGCTCCAGTGAGAAATTAATCACTTCTGAGGCTTGAAAGTTGCTCATTTATCGCTGCCAAATAACATCTTGCAAAAACAAGCTCTCGCAATGAGATGCAAGCTCCCAGCCACCTCACCCTCCAAAATGTGTTTTCTCCCTGTGGGAATCCTTCCTGGAGAGCCTGAAGGAATAGGCCCTCGCTGGGCATGGTCAGCCTGCTCCAGGAGCACAGATCTTGTCCTCTTCTCCATTTCCCTCCTCTCAACATCACAGCACCTCCTAGCAGCTCTCTATGGAGCACAGCTCGGTAAATCTGCACAGATCTCCACCTCTGTGTTCCACATTGCTGGGGCTGCAGGGCGTGAAAGGGTTAAATTATTTACTGGGGAGAAAAGGACGTTTTGAAATGCACTGTACATAATGAATATCACAAAAAACAGAACAGAAAACCTTCTCCAGATCAGTGTAGGGGCTATTATTAGACTATCAAACTGTCATTTTTCAAAGCATTTCAATTGTCACCATTTTTTCTAATGGCTTCTAAAGCATTATCTAATGCCTGGGCCAAAAAAACTGCAGAGGATCAAAGCATGTTGAAAAGCAGCAGTCAGGCTGCATGACAAATAAGTGTTTGCAGGCTAAACTCTTCCCATCCATTTGCCTTCCAAAATATTTGTGAACTTCAAACCAAGACGACTTCATTTGTGTTCTGGGTTGTTTTTATTTTTTTTCAAAAGATTCAGGTGTCCTCAGGAATTTGCTTTCTCTTTTTTCCTGGTATGGGAACATTTAAGGGAAAGGATGACCCAGCTGGGGTCCTCCTGCTGCAGTTTTGGTGTGGCTGCCACGGCCCTGCAGAGCAAACTGGGAGAGGTGGAAGGCTCCAGGGGCACACCTGGAATGAGGATGCTCCATCCTGGCTGAGGATGGAGCAGCTGGAAGGTAGAGGAGCAAAAAGCAGAACCCGTGGGAGGGTCCTGCAGAGCTCTGCACGCTCAGAACCTTCGTGTTCCTGTGTCAGAAATGTCTGGGTGTGTCTGAAACCCCCAGAATCGCTGAGCTGCTGGAGGATCCTCCCAGGACACCCAGGGGCACAGGAGGGACATTGCTGTGATCTCCCTCCTCCTGCTCCTCTCCTGCAGGAGTCCAGGGCATCCCTCTGGCTGCCCTGGCAGGTCTGGGACCCTGGCAGGGGTCGGGACCCCCCTGGACAGAGCCCAAGAGACACTGTCTGTGATCTCTGTCCGTGGAAAAGAGTTTTCACTCTTACAGGATGAATTACCAGCTCTGAGTGTTTGATATGAGTGATAATTAGTGTGGCACGGGTGCAAAAGTAGAATTTTAGGATTCTAGATAAGGGGTTCAAAGGCAGAAAGATGGAGGAAATTGGGTGTGCCTTGTCCTTTTCTTCTTCTTCATGCCCTCCCTGTTTCACTGTGGTGTTGGCATTTTTCTGTTGATTTAGGCTGGGCACACACTGTTCAACACAGGTGATAGATATTGGCACGTTATTGTAAATATAGCATGCATAGTTTGTGGGGTATAATGTTTGTAACATCCCACTGAGGGCAGAGCACTGCAGGACAGACCTGCAGCAGGCAGCAGAACATGTTCTAGATAAGCAAGAATAAACAACCTTGGAAACCAGCACAGAGGAATTACCACTTCTTCTTTGGCAGGGGGGCTGAAGGACAGAGACTCTTTACAATATCAGGATCATTTAAATGTCACAGATTGCGACACCCTCCCAGACCAGGTGCTGTCCCCTGGTTCTGGATTTCCACAGGAACTCCTTCAGGAATTGCTGCCAAGGCTTCGGGCTTTGTCCCCTCCTTGGGCTTTGCTCCCCAGGCTGTGCCCAGCATCCCACCCCAGCAGGGGCTGCAGTCCCTGTCCCAAAGCCCCCAGGGTGAGGCTGCCCACGGAACATTTGTCATCTCCAGCCCGATGAAAATGGAATTTCCCACCTGCTTCCCTTAGCCCAGTGAGACAGCAGCACCTAATTCCACAGCCTAATTAAATTACATTGTTTTCCAGGCGGAGGTTTATGAGCAGAGGTGAAGAGTAATGATATGAGCAAGGCACCGACTTGTTAGAGCTGGGACTTCTGTCCACATGGCAAAATGAGTGATTCTATTTCCAGCCTTCTGAAATGTCAGGGTTTGCCTGTGTTTAATCTGGGACTCGTTTCTGCACAGACAAGAGCAAACGGGAGCTGCTCAGAGGGAAAACAACAGCCCTGGCTGCAGAAAGGAGGAAAAATCTGGATTTTGTCAAACCCACCACTTCCCATGGACAAAACCACTGCTTTAAACCCAACATTATTGCTGCTGGATGGCTCGGGGAGTTATTGAGCTGTGCTAAAGAATTGATGGGGAGAGGATTCCCAAGGCTGCTCCCTCTGCCTGTATCCATGAGCTGCCTCTGATGGGAATAGAGCCCAAACTCTCTGCCTGCAACCCACCTCCACACAGCCACTGCAAACTCAGCCAGTTTTTGCTGAAGTTTTCCTCAGTGAACAAGTGGCTGGGACCCAGCTTTGCACTGTGGGTGTTCAGAGGCAAAAAAATAAATATATATATATAGATTGCAGGCTTAGAGATTTTTCTGAAATCGTAAACAAAAAGGGGAGAAATGCAAGCAGTGGATGTATAAGTTTATGGCCTGTGAAATTGAATTGCCTTTGGCAGGTGCTTGCCTTTGGATGGACAGGGAGAGGGTTTGGCACGCTGTGGGAGGTGGGATAAAGGCTCCCAGCACAAGGGGAAGGGGCTGTGCTGTCTGAGCAGGGCTGCAAACGCCCCAGGAGCCTGGATTTCAGAGCCAGCCCTCGTTTATTTGGTCTCCAGTGAAGGGAATCCCAGGTTGGTTTGTGTTGTAGGGACCCCAGAGCTGATCCCATCCCACCCCTGCCAAGGGCAGGGAAGCCCCCCCATCCCAGGCTTCTCTGAGCTCTGGGAAGTTTCAGGAATTGAAATTCCAGCAGGAACGTGCCTTGCTTTGTAGATCACCAGTGACACAGAGACATAAATACAGGATGGCAAGGAGCAAAAATCCATGTCCTAAATCACCAGAGAGGCAGGGAAAACAGGGCAGGGGAAGGAAAAACCTTGAAGTGATTGGAAAGCGTTGCATTATCCCTCCAGCACCACTCAATCCCATCTCCCTTTCCTTCATGGGAATTGTTCTCTGCACTGGCCTGTCAGGTATTGACAGGGAATCCATCTGACGTGGAGGCATCTGGATTTTGCAGGAGAAAACCAATGGAATTTGATGGAGCTGGGGCTGGGGATAGAGCAAGAGAGACAGCAGGCAAGTTTTATCAGCCAGTGGGTTTTCCAGAGGCTGCAGCAAGCTCCACATGCTGCCCTATTCCCAGGGCTGGGCTCCCAGTTCCTCCCCTCAGCCCAGCCCAGCCCAGGCACTTCCCAGCCTGTGCAGGGATGTGGCAGTGAAGGGATGGTGAATCTGCTCTCTTCCCTCAGGAGTTCACTCCTGACCTCTGATCTTGTTCAGTGTCTCTTACTCCCAAGTTATCTTTTCCTAACCTCACCACAGCATCTTTTTTCATGGCTTTGAAAGAGATTTAAACCCCACCTGTCTGCCTCTCACTTCACCCTTTGGACCTGGCAGAGGAGTGAAGAGCTGCTCAAGAGCAGAGATTTTGCCATCAACATTCAGGAGACAGCAGAACCAAGCTCAGCCTGAGTTTCTGAACTCCTCCAGGGGAGTAAAGCCAGAGTCCAGCTGTAAAATCCCTGGAGCTCTGTGTGAGATCATCTCTCAGTCCCTCAGGGCAGGAGGCTCTGAGCATCCCAGGGGTGTTTGCTCTGTGCCCTGGGCCCCAGCAGGCTGAAATCCAATAAATTGATTCAGGTGCTGCTCTGAGAGTGAATTACAAACTTCACTGCATTGACTGGAGACCGAGCTGCAGGAGACAGCAGTGAACTTTTGGGAATCCTGCAATCTCGTGTGGACAATCCGTGGTTTTGTTTATCAATTTGAGCACGCTAAGGGCAGCTGAGGAGGGGAGCAGGGAAGAACCAGGGCACAATCACCCCCGAGAAGTTTGGAGGGGACACTGGAAGAGAATTCCTGAGCAGGGACAGGTGGGGAAGGGTTGGCATTTAAAATGGGATCTAAACCAGAATACAACCACAGCCACAGCAGAGAGGCCACGAGCATCCCATAAATGCAGCTGGAGTATAAAAAGCATTTTTAATGTAAAAAAGCAGTTTTAATGTAGGGAAGCCCAGGCTTCCCTTTGACTGCAGAGGGCCCATGACAAAGGCACAGTGTGAGGATGCAGATGGGCACTGGGGGGAAGGACAAAGGCAGCTGAGCAGAGCTCTCCCGATTCTCATGCAAAGCCCCTGCACTTGCCAGCCCTTGAAAATTCAATATTTTTAAGATCCTGGCTGGAGTTCTTAAGTGCTGAGAAAGGCAAAGGAGCAATCAGGGGAAGTGGGATTGGCTTTCAGCAGGTGAGAGGAGGGATGGGCTGCAGGGATGGGGGTGCTGGGGGGGCCTGGACCCCCCTGGCCCTACAGATTTCACCCAAATATTCACAGAGGATGAGACCAAGAGGGAAATGAGCTGTGTGCCTCCGTTCATTCCTGTTCAGATTTGCAGCTGGAATTTTCAGATGTGCGAGAGCTGCCAGCACCCAAAGCGTAGCAGGAACTGAGTTAATTCATTTATGTGTTTTAAAACTTGTAGCAATAATAATCATTATCATTGCAGAGCACTGTAAGTGCTAACAATAATCAGAATAATAACTATTACTGCCAGCAGTTACCGTGATTATTACTATTATTACTTCCTACAGTATTAGGGATCAATTCAGCTGGGAGACAAATGAGCACCAGGCTGGGGAGGGAAGTGGGAAGGCTGAGGACAAAAAGGGGATGCTGGAATAAACAATCCTATTCCCTTCCTTTTTGGCAACACGTGATAGGAGATCTCCAGCTGTCCTAGCTCCGAGGAGGGGCATTAATGGATCACCTACCACACTTGAAAAGCTTACAAAAATCTGCTTATATTTTTTAATCATCCTGCATTTTAGAACTTTAAAATACAAATATGGATTTCAAACATATCAGGGGAACAAATTAACTCAGAAAAATGGCCGTACTTTCCAAGGTTGCACCTGCCATGAAATTGCTCCAAGTTTGCATTTTCCCCAGTCTCTGGTGTGTCATTAGAGCAGATTGATCGCCCTCCTCTCCCGGCAACTCCCCCATTAGAGGGTTATTGTATGGAAATTAATGGCAGGCCTGAAACATTTCTTTTGCAGCTGCAGTAGTAGAAGTCAGTTTTGATTAAGCACTGGAAGCCGGGCAGACTGGGGTGATCTCTTTGCTTTAGTTCCCTCTTTTATTATCACTGGTGTCAAGTTTTGTTACTTTAGCCATTCCCCTGGTACTCCCACGGCCTCCTTGGGTAATAATAGGGGTAATTTTTTTTATGTGCACATCTATTTATTTTAAATATGTACAGGCTGATCCTCGGTGGTGTAAAATCCCTTTCCAGCACCCTTGCCACAGCCCTAGGAATCATTCCTGCCCATTCCAGGGCCAGGCAGCACGGCTGGAGATGGAAACAGCAGCGTGGCTGCGTCCCTGCTCAGCGCTGGCACGGGCAGGGCAGGGCAGCTCGGGAACTGGGACGGGGCACGGAGCAAACTGGGACTGGGTTCAAACTGGGGCTGGGCTCAGACTGGGACTGGGCTCAAACTGGGGCTGGGTTCAAACTGGGGCTGGGCTCAAACTGGGACTGGGCTCAGACTGGGACTGGGCTCAAACTGGGACTGGGCTCAGACTGGGGCTGGGCTCAGAATGGGACTGGGCTCAGACTGGGACTGGGCTCAGAATGGGGCTGGGCTCAAACTGGGACTGGGCTCAGAATGGGGCTGGGCACCAAACTGGGACTGGGCTCAGACTGGGGCTGGGCTCAGACTGGGGCTGGGCTCAAACTGGGACTGGGCTCAGAATGGGGCTGGGCACCAAACTGGGGCTGGGCTCAGACTGGGGCTGGGCTCAGACTGGGGCTGGGCTCAAACTGGGACTGGGCTCAGAATGGGGCTGGGCACCAAACTGGGACTGGGCTCCAAACTGGGGCTGGGCACCAAACTGGGGCTGGGCTCAAACTGGGGCTGGGCTCCAAACTGGGGCTGGGCTCCAAACTGGGGCTGGGCACCAAACTGGGGCTGGGCTCAAACTGGGGGGCTGCTCCCTCCCTGCAGGGACAGCAGTGTCAGGGTGACTTCCAACAGCAGAACAGAGTTGAGGATCCACACCAGGAAGGGACTGGAGGTGTTTGGGTGCCAGGCAGGGCAAACGGACCCAGAGCAGGGGCTGTGGGCACAGCACAGGGGAAGGTGGGGAGGACATTGTGGCTTCCAACAGGACATTCAGACAGCCCAGAGCCACCAGAGCTGCAGGGCAGCAGCCAGGGGCTCGAGGTGCCACTGCTTTGGTGGCTGCTTCCTCTGCACGCTCAGCTCATCCCCTCCCTGCCCAGGTTCCTCAGTGTTTTTAAATCTGGGATTTCATCAAACCACAGCAGCAGAGCAAGGCCCTTCCCAGCTGCCCTCCTCACCATGACCTTCCCTGGGCTAATCCAGAAAATACAGAGAGCTCTTTTCCCTTCAAAGCACAGTTCCCTTCAAAGCACATTCTGAAACACAATTCCAGCACTGCACCTCCCTTTTTGGGACGTGGCCATCGTGTGGCTCCTTCCAGCAAAGAGCCACCCCAGGCAGGGCTTTCCAGGCCTTCCTGATAAAACTTCTACATTTAATGACAAAGTACTGTGCTGCAACTCCCATTTATCTTATTAAACGGTCCCTGAACAGCTCTGAAAAATGTATTTAGCACAAAGATATCTATTAATTAATAAGCACATTAGTCAGCAATCAATACTGGGTTGATGATATTGTTTAAATTATGCATGGATAATAAGGATCAGGTTCTGCCTCCCTCATCTGTTTTAAGGCATATATTGAAAATGAGTAGTGCAGAACGGCTTTGCATTTTAAAAGGTTTGATTAAAATTATTTTTAAATAGACTAATCCTATGAACATATTATATTGCATAAAATTAGCCCTGAGCACAGTGGGTTTATCACCTCAGTCTCTTCACAGCCCATTGATTCAGCAGACACTGGGAGCAGCCTGCTCCTTTCACTGCATTTGTGTTTTATTGTGGGGTATTGTTGTGTTTGAAAAGCCTGAGCAGGGCTTTTCTCCTCCTGCACAAAGGGTGCAGCTGATGCTGAGGCTGATCCCCCCATGCCTCTGGTGTTTCCTGGGGGGACAGAAGTGATCTCAGGACCCCCAGGAAGTCCTGGCCCAGTCCCACAGCACACTCCTGGCTCTTTCTCTGGTTGTCCAAATTTGCCTCTAAAGCAGGGTTGTCAGGAATGGGAAAAATTTAATAAAAGTGAAGAAATTCTATGGAATTATCCTGGCATTTGCTTTGCTGCCACTGCTGTGGTTTAATAGAGCTGAAATTCTCAGCTTGGACATTCTCAAAGTGGATTAAAATAATTTGTTTTACGTTCAGAGTCTGTCTTTGTAGGGATAAAGTTAATATATTATAATATTTAACGTACTAATATTTCTATTAATATGTTTAAGTGATATTAGATTAATTTCAGTCATTTACACAAGCATTTTACCTGGATAGTTTTAAGTAAAGTGGCTGAAGCTCATTTACCTGAGTGTACACAAGCCCCAGTGCCAACAGATTTGCTTTTAAATCATCCCTGTCCTCCTGAAGGAGCCTAAACATCCACAAATCCACGTCTGGCCAGGTGTTCTGCAGCTCCCTGGGGTGGGACTGTGGGTTTGGCTCTGCCTGACCCCAAAATGCAAAGCCAAACCCAGCCTGTGGCACGAGGACTCCGGAGAGACATGGGAATGAAGGAATAAATGGATTTTCCCAGCCACAGTGGGCTGCTGAGGAATCCAGGTGGGAATTTTCCCTCAGGGATTTAACCACTGGTTTTGAATGATTGGAGAGGAAGGCCAGCTGGGATTGCTCAGGATGGTGGATCTGATCCAAAGAGCAGCCCGGACACCCCCGGACACGAGGCTGGACAGCAGCAGCCCCAGCACCCTGTGAGCTGAGCAGAGCCTGGATTTACCTCAGCACCTCTGAAACTCCTGGACAAAACCCTTCTGGGGGTCACAGAGGATGCTCCAACACCTGCAATGCAAACAGCACTGAGAGCTGCACCTCCAAATTAGCTTTAGGGTCTCTGCGTGTTGCTTCCTTAATGATGTGAGACATAATAGCCTGGCTGTAATAAAGATGAATTACTTTTTAATAAAATAATAAAACTCTGAGAAACACTCAAGTTTGATCACTTAATTTGTCCCCAGTGCTCAGACAGGAGAAAAACTTCAGTGCTAGGTGGTTTTTAATACTGTCAGTGATGAGGCTCCTGCAGCCCCGCTGCAGCGGGAGCCTCATTTCCCTGGACAGCCAGGGCAGGCCACAGCTTCCCCTCCATCACAGCTCTGGTAATTCTGAATTTCTGCCTAAATGAAAGATCTTCCCAGGGACTTGCAGCAGGCCCCTGGCAGCACTTTGGCAGAGGGCTGGATAATGAAGTTTTCATTATTACATAAAGATATTTTAGGAACGTCATAACCTATAAATCCATTCTTCTGCAGCACACCAGCACAATATTTTGTTTATTCCTCATCCCCTGATTACACTCTGCCTGCAGCTCCCCAGTCCCTGGTTTTTGGCTACCTTGCCAGCACTTTGGAGTTGCCATAGGGATAAATTCGGGTCGGCGGAATGGGGAGGGCAGGGCTCACATCCCCAAGGAAATGCTGCTGCGGCTCATCAGGAATTCTGGAAAGGGGGGATTGTCAGGAGGAAGTGAAGTCCAGGCTGGCTCTTAGCCAAAGGCACCAAGGAAAGCCAAGGCAGATCAGCAAAAGTTTCCCTGCACCTAAAGCTCACTGAGCTACATCAGTAGATACCAGCAGGGAACTTGGAGCCTCCTAAAAACACCAGAAAGGAAATTATGACTTGAGCAAAGACAGGCTTGCTCACCTGTCAGAAAATTCTGTTTGCTCTCAGACTTTGAAAGCAAACTGCAAACCCTATCAGCACTGGAATTGATTGAAAAGAATTTTCCCTTTGCAGTGTTAAGCAAACAGGAAAGTTCTGTGTGGCAGCATGAATGGTGTCTGTAATGGCTTGCTAAGATCCTGCTAATTAAAAAAAATAATCTCATTTGAAGATAGTTAATGGATTCAGCATTTCTACAAAGTATTAGGAAGGCAACATTATCTGAACTTGGGGCCTGGGTGATTACTGGGCAATTAGTTGTGATTCAATTCACTGAAGAAAAATGCACCAAGGAATAACCGCTGGCAACAAAATAAATGTCCTGGAATTGTGCTACCAACGGCTTTGATTTTGTCTTAAGTTCAGGATTTTGATGCTGCCACGATGCTTTTATTGCAGCCCTGATTGCACATCGCTGGCCTTGATTTATCCTGTTCCTGCTTTTCTCCCTTTCCCTGAGACAGTGAATCCCTCCAGGTCCAGGAGCTGTCCCTGTTCAAATGATGCCAGCTCAGAGAACACCCCACAGCACGGGGGGTGAAAGTATCTGGGATTCTGCACGGTGAGGAGGGAGGGCCCTTTGCCAGGTTCAGTTGTGCCTTCAGCACCATCAACAAAGGATTCTGAGGGCAAACTGCTGTGCCAAGGACAGCCAGGGTGGGTCTGGCTGGCAGAGGTGGCACAGGTAATGTGGCAGCTTGGAAGAAGCCAGGGATGCTCTGCTGGCTGCCCCAAATCCCACCCTCCTCACGCTGGGCCTTCAGAGCTGCCGATGTGAAAATCGGATTTTTCCACCCAGAGGACGGAGAACTCCCGGTGTCCATTCCTGGGGACAGATGTGCTGGATAGGGCAGGACCAGGGGCAGCCAAACTGAACAAGAAGCTTCCCCTGTTGCCTCTTGCTGGACAATTCCCGGAGAGCACTCCCTCTGGAATTATCTGACAGTTCTGCTGTCTCCCAGCTGATCCCATTTCTCTCTGTTCTAAGCCATTTTTAACAGATGAAGCTGTGAGTTTGCACAGCTGGATTTCGGTGGCAACACCGAGTTCCGCCAGGTTTTCAGAAAGGGAATCTGCATTCCTATGAAAACACCCCCGAATTTCAGCGCAGGGTTCCCACGATAAAGCTCCAGAACACCTCGGGGCGAGTCAGGACCAAAGGAAAGCTGCAGGCAGATAAGGATCTGCGCTCAGATCCTGCTTTCCCTTCCTTCAAATAAACAAATCCGGGAATGTGAGCGGAAGGAGCGAGGCTCGGGGAGCTCCTGGCGCTCCACTAGGGGTCTGTCTCCGCTCAGCATCCCCGGAGCCGGGCTGGGGAAGCCTCCTCGCCCCGCTTTGGGAGAAGCGGGCTCGCATCCCTGCCGCTCCGGGTCACCTGCAGGCTCCGAGCTGCCGCTGCGCTTCCCTATCAGCGCATCTCCGGGACAAAGTTCAAACCCGCTCGGCTCCCAGATGTGCCGGCTGGGTTCTTGGGCACCTCGGGGTGGGTGGCCGGGCTGAGCCCGGGGCTGCTCTTGGAAGTTCTTCTATTTATGGAAATCATCGCCTTTCATTTCGCTTAATGAACGCGCCCGGAGCGGTCGGGCTCCCGATCCGGGAGATGAAAGGGCTCTTGGAAGGCTCACGGGGCCAAAGGCGGAAGCCTGAATCTGAACCGGGTGTTCAGTGGGAGATTCAAATCCAGCAGAGATTCAGCAGCATCCCAGCTGAATCCTGAACTGATTCCCACTGAGGAGTTTAACCTGCACAAAATAACACAGCCCGGAATTATTTCTGTTTCCAGTACCGGCCCAAACCATAATGATTCATTTTAAAAACCCAGATATAAATGACAGTGCAAACCATGCTCCACTTTCCTGATTTATCCAGTTCTAAACTAATTCAAATATTCACCCAAGATGCACGGTTTTCATTTAATAGAAAAATTGTGAGATAAAATTCTTCTAGCATCACAGAAGTGCTCCTCAGAGCAGTAAAAACATACAGAGATTGAGCAGATCAATCCCACTGCTGCACTGCTAAATGGGCTCACAGGAGATGCACTTGTGGAAGGGATATTTGGGGGCTTGTGGGTGACATCAGAACCTCGGTACGGTCAGGCTCCATTCCGTGCCACGATCTGTCCTGGCATCAGGAATATTCTGATCTCATCCTCGGCGTGGCCAACCCCGACCCAGCATCAGCAGGCACAGGACTTGTGCCAGTGGAGTGTGGTGAGCTCAGCTCCCAGCCCAGGGCCATTCTGCCTCCCCAGTGGCCACCCGAGGCAAAGCCACTGAAAAGTGGCAAGGAGCAGCTCTGGAGATGATTCCCAATTTATGCTTTCTAGGTGGCACCAGAAGTACCCAGCTCTGACCTGTGGACAGCACAGGTGAAGAGCTCACTGCTGCTCAATTCCCTCCATGGCCCCACAGGGTGCTCCCCAATGACTCCTTCAGCAGCAGGAGCTGCTTTTTATCCCCCCAAGTTGTACAAACCCTCCCATTTGTCACTGGGCCATTGCCAGTGTCTCTCTGCTCACGCTGATGTCACTCCAGGTCTGTTACACCACCAGCAATGGATTGGATCTAAAATAAAATCCATATAAACCTACAGGAGTTGACTCAGCCCTGTAAATTCCAACTGCATTTCAAAAGGAGCCAACTGCTCTTGGCAGAAGCACCAGAAGTCACCCCCTGTGAGGGGCTCATCAGAACAGACAGCACCAGGAGGTTTTTCCACTCTCTGCTTCTTATCAGCCACTGACTGACTTTCCCCAGGGTTCCCTGGAAAACACCACACGAAAATATCCCGTGGTTCCAGCTGGCCAGAGAGGTACTGGAGCAGGGAAATGAATCTGCTGAGCTAATGAAGCTTAGGTCAGGACTGGGCAAACACTGCAGGAAAGGATCTACAAACATTTGTTCAAGTGAAGGCTTAGAATGGGCTCAGTAGCCCCCAGGAGTCTCCCGAATTTCTCCTGGAGCCCTTGCACAAATGGGCTCGTGTTGCAAAGAGTATCCAGACAAAGCACCACAAAAATACAGGCAAATACATGCTCAGGGCTGAACAGTTGCACAAATATTTCCCCTGATGAGTAATGGCACCCATGGCTCTCATGCTGTTTGTGAACTGGGAGTCACCTGCCTGCAAGTCCAGAATGCACAAAGAGCACGGAATGGGGAAAAGCACTGGGCTGTGCCAGAGGTGTCCTGGCAGGATTTGTTAATATTTCCACTAACATTCAACCCAGCATCTTTCACCTGGTTAGAAACCCGCTGAAATATCTCTGGGAGCTGCTCCTCTATCATCCCATTTACCCAAAAGCCTCTGATGCCCTTTCTGCAGGAATCTGTGCAGCCCAGGGCCCTTGCAAACACCTGTCAGTAATTCCCTGATTATCCCAGCCCCAGCAATGCCAGCATTCCTCCAGCAAGGAGCCTGGGCACAGGATGGCCCAAGCTGCTGGCACCCAAGCGGGGCAGCTGCTCCTGTCTGAGCAGGGCAGGGGATGTCACCAGGGATGGCACTCCTGAGGGGCAGCAGCTGTGGGAGGGCAGCCTGAGCCCCCACCACAGCTGAGGTGGGAAGGAGATGCTCTCCTCGCTGGGGAAGGCTTTCTGCAGGGCTCTGGCAATTGCCCACCCCAAATCAAGCTCCTACTGGCTCAGCCGAGCTCAGGAAAGCTGACTCTGCGCCAGGAGCCTCTGACAAGCTGGATCTTGAAGGCTCAGAAAACAACGCCCTGACAACTTTTGTATTTGCATAAACATTATTTAATCAGTTCTGTGCCATCTCATTTCTACGGGAGGCTGTGCCCAGACAATTTCCAAAAATGAGTTGAAGTGCATGTAATTCTGGTGGGAATAGCTTTCCCTGTGCCACTTCCTGGAGGCGAAGTGCTGGAGGAGAGGCCAGGCAGGGACGAGGAGCACCAATGTCCCTGTGCTGGCTCAGACACCTCTGCACTGGGCTGCCAGCTCAGCCCACAGGGTCCAGGCAGTTTAGCAAAGGCTCTGGTGGTGGTGGATGCTCTTCCAGCAGCTGCCACTCCAGGATCTTGAGGCTAATAACTCCTTTCTAAGACGTTGAAAGGATGTGTTGTGAGTTGTACTGATCACGGCTCTGAGAAAGAAAATAACCCCCGTTCTTTCTCCAGGGCTCCTGCTGAATGTGTTTCCAGAACATTCCTCACATCCGACCTGTGACACGTCTTTCCTTGAAAGAACAGACCTTCCTGGATTCCTTTGACGTGGTCTTTGGAATGGGAAAGCTTGCTCAGAGGAACTTCAAGCCTTTGAAGATAATTCATACATTGGTCAACAACTGTAATAATGCAGCTAAAATTACAGTGTGCTCCAAGCACTGAACATTAAAGACTCTGCATTTTATAAAACTAATAAATCAAGCATGGTAAGGGCTCAGCTCCTGGCTGAGTGCAGATAATGGAGCAGCTCCACATCCCCGAGTGGCAGCGGGGTTATGCACTCGCAGTCACGGTGCCTCCCAAAGGCTCAGCAGCGGGTTCAGCAACGCCTGCTTGGGCTGTTCCAGGTTCAGAGACTCTCCCGGAGCTGTTTAGCACCAGAGGCTGATCCACAGTGGCCTCTTCTCCATTTCTGTCTCTCCCCCTCTTGTTTCTGTCTCTGAACTGTTTTGTTGCTACTGACAGGAGCCATTTCTTCTGAAGCCGTGCATTGCTGGTGATACGTTCTGAAAAACAAACCCTGTCTTGAAAAACAAACTGGTTTTTGTTCTCAAACACAAAATCAGAGGGCTTTCTCTGACTTCAGCTGAGCTAGCAAATAGTTCTGCAAAGACTCTCACCAGCTGAAGGGTAACAGCCAGGCTTCTAAGAACAGGACGTTCACATTTTCCTGGTGCTCTGTTCTCATGAGAATTCAGGAGCTGCCTCCTCCCACCAGCCTGAAAAGTCCTGGAAAAGCATCACAAGCTAGGGTCAGTTTTTGGCTTTTCCCTTTGCAATAACCACAATATTGAACCTACAAGGTTTAGGGAGATGTGGGTTTTTTTCTTGAACAGAGGATGAGCCCTTGTCCCAGGTCAGCGCAGCTGCTGATTCAGGTCCTACAGAACAAGAGAGCTGCCCTGGTTTGTGTTTCTGGCAGGACTCAGCAGCACGTTTGTGACTCCCCCGTGCTTCTAACATGGAGAAAAGAGTAAAAAATAAAGTTACACGACTTCGGAGGTTGTTCTCTTGGACATTTTTTGCACTGTCTTAAACTGGAATCGCCCTCACGTTCCATCACAGGTAACTGTTGGTCTGTGCATTGAGTTCAACTGTTTGGAGTAGCCCCAGTTCCTCAGCGCAACATCCCAGAAAAATGCCTGGGAAGGTGACAAACAGCACCAGGACTGTGTCCCCCATCCTGCGCATCTCCCTGGGCTTGTGGATCCACTTAGCTGACAGCCCAAGCTGGAAACAAAGGGAACGGGGAATGGAAATTTACTTCCATTCCGCTGCGACTGGGTTTTATGTGGAAAATGCACCCCACCCTCCCTATCTGAGGATCAGCAGCAGCAAACTCCCAGCGCTGTTGCTCAAGGGGAGATCTCCACTGTCAGGTTGATTTGTGATGCGTTTGAGTTGACAGAGCGCCTGGGGCAAGGGAGGAGGTGGGTTTGCAAAGGAAGGAAGGAAGGAGATTAAACCTCCATCAAAATGTGTGGTTACCTGTGCTAGGGAAGGGGAGAGGTAGTGGGGGAGGGTGGAAAGGCAGAAAACCTGGGAAAACTGCCTTGCCAAATAGGGAAATGGGGAAAAGACAGAGATTTTACACAAGATCCCGGGCTTTCCGTGCGCTCCTCGAACAAAGCCGCATCAGGGCACTTTCCTCCAAATCAGCCAAGCACCTTAAGGGAAGCTTTCCCAAGAACAGAGTCGGGAGGCACCAGAGATGCCGATTTTAAATGGTAGTGAGCACCCCAGGCAGGAAAAGGAGTGTGTCCCAACGTCCGGATACTCTAAAAATGGGCAGCTCCATCCCAGGTTCTGGAAACTTGGATTGTTCCGTACCCGACAATAAGATTCCAGGTGATTGCAGTGCTGTTCTCACATCTGGAAATAGGTGACACTGTGCATGTTGGAGCCACACAGATATTCCTTGCTCTGAGGAAAAACAGGCAGTTACCACAGAGGGAACTCTGTGGCAATTTCTGGTTGAAGGAACATCTAAAAATAAAAACTTGAATGACACTGAAATGGCAAATTAAAAAAAAAAAATCCCCAACGGTATTTTTTTTTTTTAGTGCTGTGCCTGCAGAAAAGTGCAGGAGATGATCTCAGAGCAGAAAAATTACAGCTCCTCCTTCATGGCCACACACCTGGGTATCCCTGAATTTGGCTTATCAGACTCGATCTGTGACTGAACCAAATCAAAAGCAGCTTAAGTGTTTCCATCAGGTGGTTGAAATGCAAACTCCACAGAGCTCTGCCTTCCCTCTTTTCATTCAAGCATTTTTTTCAGACCTGGCATCCATCACCCCCTCAGACAGTGGCGCAGGACCCCAAAAAGGATTGTGAAGCTGCTGGTTCCTCTTCCTGCTGCTGCGAGGTCCCTCCTGTCAGTGGGAGCAGATCACGGCTGGATGTTCAGTGGGATTTGATTTTCAATCTTTTCAATGGAAGCCACCACTCCTGTGAGCATATTTCTGCTCCCTCTCTGGCTCACCCCTCGCGGGTGGCACCTCCCCACGTGGCCAGAGCATATGCAGGGCACAGATTGTCAGGAATACGGGATGCAGCATTCCCAGCCACGCAGCCAAACAACAAATACCTATCACATGGGTGGGAAAAATCTGTGAACCTTATGGATCCACCTCACACCTCCTCCCAAAGCAGCTGCCAGGGAACTCACTCTAAGGCATCACCAAGGACAATAAATATCCAGAAAGGAGCAGGCCTCCCTGAAGCAATGCAGGCAATACATCTGAGTCCCAATTTCAAAATGTGAGTGTTCCAAAAACCCTCCTCCCAACTTCACAAACCAGGAGAAAGGATTAAGATCTATGGTTTCCATTCTGGTTCCATCCTGAGGATGTGCCCAAATGTGAAAATGATTCCTCCAGGAAGCCTGGATGACAGGCACCACTTAGATTCTGTAATACACTTTCTGGGCAAAGGGCAAGGACTGACTGATGGAAACACAGGGATGTTGTGCTTGGGACACCCTCGTTCAGTAACTCAGGACTTGCTGGATAAACCTTCCACCTGCGAAAGCTCTGGCACCATCCCGTGGGGAGGACAAGGATTTCCCTGCCCTGTGCCCCATGAGCAGGACCCAGCTCGGGTGCTGCTGACAGCGGCTCTTTAGGGAGGAGATTTTGGGGCTGCCAGGCCAAGGCTGACCCTCGGTTTGCTCCTACCGACCCCAGTGGCAGTGGTGGCTCAGCAGAGGAGGGCTGGTAATGATCCCACGCTGAGGAATTGCCTCCTAAAGCCTCCTAAAACTACTGGGATCAATAGGAAAATCTTCCTGCTAAAAGTCCAATTGATACCTCAGGACCCCGAGCTCACCAGGGCATTGTTCTCTTTCTCAACACCCGACATTCCTCTTTTTAATTGCCCACTGAATTAAAACTTTTGAAACTCCTTAATGACTGGATTTATACTTCATGAAAGGATCATTTGTAATTACAGGCAGTTTGGGGAAGGGGGTTTCTCTTTTCATTCTAATTGCAAATAATTGACTGCAGAATATTTCTGAGCATTGCGTTTTGAACAAAGATATCTCCTTTGAAGTCAAAATTCAGTTTATGCCTTTCTGCAAAGGGGATGCATAAGAAAATGTGTCTTGCTTCTGGTAATGGGAATTTATTGTTATGGCAGCCAGTGCAGCACTCGATCAGAGCTGGACTTTCTGTGCAAAATACTCCACTAAAAAAAATGGATGGTCCCTGCTTGGAGAGATCAGGAGGCATTTCCAGGGTGATTCAGTTACAGGGAGCAAGTAAAGAAATAACCAAGCAGGAAATTGGAAGGGCTCCATCAATCCTGGCCTGTTCCCAACCTCACATTTTCCATATCTCCTTTTCTACCCTCCTTTCCCCATTTTCAAATGACTCCACCACGCATCTGTTTAAGAAGGGATGTGGAAGGGGACATCCAGCACTGTGGATTTTAATTCCCAGGGGATAACACACTGAGGCTGACCTGCTGGGAGAAGGAGGCTTTCCCTCTCATGGTGTACCTCCACCACTGTATCACAGAGGGAGGAAAGTTCTGGGGTAAGAATCTCCCTCTTCAGCACGAGCATTTCAAAGGACAGGAGAATCTGAAGAAGCCATCGAGGGCTTGGGAAACATCAACACTCTTGGAGAGGTTGAATGAAGCACAGATGGTTTAAGGGTGCCTGTGATCTGGTAATCTCTGAGATTCCTGCTCAGAGGAAGGCAGGAGGAGCTTGGAGGCTGCACATAGAGGAGAATGTTGTGCTTATTTAGGAAAAAGAGCACATCTAAGGAAGGGACATAGCGTTCCCTGTGCTGCATCAGGAAAAAGTAAAGTGAGGGTTTGTTCCAGGAGAGAATTTATTTATCTTCATTTTCTACCAGCAAAGCATGAAGCAATTTAAAGACATTGGATCATCCCATTCAGTAAAATAATAGAATTATTCAAGATGACTGGAGAGATTTGAGCCCAGGCTTGCAGATTTTCATTATTTTCTCTGTGGCCTTGAGGGTGTGATTCATCTGTGTAAACGTCTGGATCTGAACTAGGCACCTTAGGCTCCTCTGAGAGATAAGAGAGAGAAATCAGCACTTGCAAGGTGTGATTCATCTCCTCCTGAGGCAGACACCCAAGCTGGTCCCACAAAGCCCTTTGGAGCAGCCCTGTGTCAGTGAGGAGGAGCAGAGCTGCCCCAGCCCTGCCTGGTGAAGGGTTGTAACCCCGGCTGCTGGAGGAGTCACACTTCTGGCTTCAGGAGACGAAATGTGTGTGTGCCTCTTATAGTACAGACACAACCTAAGAACCACCCCCAGACCTGTCCGTTTACTTAGGAAAAAGAAAATCAGTTTTCCTTCATCTCCCCTGTTTGTGCTCCTTGAAATCTCTGGGACATGAAATTTTATCCCAACTATTGAATAAAATATCTTCCCTGTTCTTGGTTGCTTAAATTTCAGTAGCCTGTCATCATTCTTCTGCTTTATGAGCTCCCCGAGAAGAAAGGCAGCTGAGGTTTTCGGGATCTGCTTCCCTGCTACATTCCAGATCAATGTATCCTAGATTAAGTTTGACAGAAGCAGTATGAGTTCGATTGTTCCTGAAATATCTCATCTGTAAAAGAAGAGGAGAAATCAATTCCACAGAATACCTGGGGGAAGAGAACAGGAGGAAACAACTCCCTTGGAAAAGGAGGTTTTGCCATGATGAGGGAGCAAGGCAAATACAACTCCGGGGTTGTTTTGCCAATGTGCTCCTGCCGTAGGAGCACCTGTCCCGGGGAGCCTGGCAGAGACCATGGCCTTAGGAAAGCAGTGGGGAAAAAAAAACATTAAAAAAACAAAAAAAAAAACCCACAAAACAGCAGGGAGAAAAGAAGGCCAGCAAGAAATAACAATAATGAGAAAAATGTCACACAAAACTGTGAGCGCAGCAGCAGCAGCTGCCTGCCCCTGGAGGGGCTGGGTGCGTGCCGCAGCCTGCGCGGATTCCTGCGGCCTGCGCCGGATCCTGCGGCGGGCAGGTCCCGGCAGCCCGGAACATTCCAGGGCTCTGCAGCCTGCTGCTCTGTGAGGGGAAACATGGGGAATGCCATGGATCAGCCTGCCATGGCCCTGCAGCCTGCTGCTCTGTGTGGGGAAACATGGGGAATGCCATGGCCCTGCAGCCTGCTGCTCCTGTGAGGGACACAGGGCAGCTTCTGTGAGGGGGAACCATGAGGGAATGCCATGGATCAGCCTGCCATGGCCCTGCAGCCTGCTGCTCCTATGAGGGGGAAACATGGGGAATGCCATGGATCAGCCTGCACAGCATGGGGAGATGGGGCTGCTCGAACACCCCAGAGCTCCTCAGAACCCCAGAGCTCCTCAGCACCCCCCGAGCAGCTCTGTGCCTGCGGATCCTCAGGCAAGGGGCAGCAGGGCAGGCTCTGGCAGGACAAGTGGGGACATTGCTGTTGATATCAAAGGTGTCAAAGCCCACAGCAGCCAATCTGATAAATCTCAGGCTTCCCCAGCTCCATCTTCCTGGGCTTGGAGCACCAAGCAGGAGCGCTGGGAGTGACCTGTCCCAGGCTGAGCTGGAGCAGTTAACTGGGTGAATTTGTCTGTCTGTGTTCTGTAGGATCCCCAGCCTGCTCTAAAAAAAACAAAACAGGAGTGTATGGATAGAAACAGAAAGCACATAGAGGCTCAGCTCAGCAGATCTGTCTTTGTGCTTTCTCCTTCCAGTTCTCATCTGCTGCCTGCTGAGCTGACAAGAGGTGCACTCCAGCTCGATTTTTTCTTTTCCTTTTGCCTCCTGTTGTCTTCACAGAATTTTAGAATATGCTGCCAGATGCTCATTCATGCCAGAGCAGGATGAGTAATAGTTTCTACATTCCGAAATGAGCCCCTCTGATTCATGGTATGTGCAAGTCATTTTCTGCAAACACCAAGGGAATCAAAGTTCCTCCTGGGCCCCCTGTAGAAAGATGAACATGCCAGCAAAACCCTGATTGGGAATGTGGGCAAATAATGCTGGTTTGTGTGTTTGCTCTTTGCCTGCAGTTCTTCCTCTCTGAGCAAAGCCCATCAGCATTTCCATGGATATTACATCCATTATCATAATGAGGAGGAGGTAAATCTTGCTCACCATCTCCTTGCTAATTCTGCCCTGACTGTGCTGCTGTAATCTCCTCCAGATTGCATCTTCTTCAGAGATTCAAGAACTGGAGCGATGAGATCATGGCCAAAGAAGCTCCTGGTTTGTATCCATGGCTTTATATGGTTTCTTCCGAGGAAAACACACAGAGGAAACTCATCAAATGTCTGCTCTTTCTTGTGTTGCTTCAGAACGAAGAAACTTGTAAATCACTGCTGAATGGGATGCTATATGATTTTCTGCCTCTATTATGTATTATGGGGAAATTAATAAATAATGGGATTGGCAAGATGAAAAGCAAGGAAACCCACAGGGTAGGTGATAGAGAGGCATAATTTAAAAAGTCAATGAAAGGTTCTGTTAAATCACGGCTAAATTATGCTGATATTCACCAAAGTCCTGTGGTAAAATGCTTTTTTCATAAAATATTGAGACTCCTTTCTGCAGTGACAAATGAAGGCTCCCACAGTCCTGGAGGACAGCGGGAGCTGGAGATGAGCCCTGCTTCCCAAGGTGTGAGGTGCTGCACCTTCAGAGCACTGGCTCACCTTCCCCAGAGCTCTTTTGGGAGCTCTGCCCCTCAGGCCAGGCTCAAGGAACGGGCAGCACTGCAAGGCTCACACTTCCCAGGGAATGTCCTGTCCCTTCCCTGCTCCTGCTGCTGCTGGGAACTGCCCACAGGATTCACTCAGACATCCACACAGCTTCCCCAGGCCCGTTTAATTCCCCCCAGCTCCCTTTCCAGGGGAAAAGGAAGCCCTTGGAGGGAGCAGGAGCTCGGGAGAGCTCAGCCCTGCAGACACCTGCACCTATTTTACTCTGCCCTTTACTCGCAGTAGAAGAGCTCCCCAGTGCCCAGCACAGCCCTGGGCTGCTGGAGCTTGTCAGCACAGGGAAAATGTAAATAACCCTGCAGGCAAATCCCCTCCAGCCCTTCCCTTTGCCACTCCTGCAGATGCTCCAGCCCTGCTCAGCTCAGCAGCTTTTCCACATGAACCCAGAGCTGTGGGGGATGTGGACAGTGGGGTTTTACCTCCCACCTTCCTGTGCTCCTCAGGCTGAGAGGCACCTACAGACTCAGAACCCACTGGGCCTGAGCTGCTTCCCATCCGCAGGAGGAGGTTCTTTTAGTACAGCTGGTTTGCCTGGGTTATGGTGAATTCAGGGAAAAAAGGTTCATTTTCATCCTCCATGGCCTTGTCCTGTTATGCCAAAGGGGATTTGGCTTTGGCAGGAGCAAGGAGAGGCTCCAGACCTTTCCCAGGGCAATCCTGTGATACCTGAACAGCTCTGTTAAATGGATTCTTGTAGGAAATAGTTCAGTGCTGAAACTCTACCATAGATCACATCATTTTAATGCCTTTTTTTTTTCACCCCTCCTGTTAAAGCTTGTAAGAAGCAATCTCTGTCTTGTGAAGAATTGTTTTGCATTTTAGGACCTCGGGGAATTAAATGGGGCTGAGTAATTATCAGGAAACTTCCCCAAGTTGAATACAAATGTATTGAATGGGCAGAAAGCACCACAGTGCATTAAGATAAGGAAACTAAAATTTGAAAAGTGACTAAAAAAGGTTCTTTAACCTTTCTGTTGGCTTTAGCCCACTTGGAATTGATTTGAATATATATTTTAAAGGCTCTTTAAAGCTGTCTGCTCCAAAGTGCCAAAATACCTTTGTACACCAACACTGCCTTTGACCCAAAGGGAAGGAACCTCTCTCGCCCAGGTCTCTTCAAATATTTATAGACATATCTTCCATTTTGGCATTAATTTAAATTTCACATTAATTTCTAAAGAAATTCCAGCATCCCCATTTTTGGCCAAATCTGCTGAAATATGGGATGGGAGAGAGGGAACAAGAGACACAAGACAATTCGAGAGGAAATTTTGGCTTCATATGGAGGGATGAGCAGAGGCAAAATACTTCAGGAATAAGTACTGCTTGGCTGTGCTTTTTAATGGAAAAAGAAAGGGGTTTTTCTCCTCATTTGAAGACAAGCAGGAGCTGGGCCCTTCAGACAGGAGCATCCGTCTCTTACTTTCTAAAAATAGGTGCCTTTCCACAGGAAACCACTCCCCTACAAATCTCAGATTCAGATAAAGCTTCCATCTTGCAGAGTTATGTTCCCATTTGCATCCAAACTCGGCGTCTGACACTTTATTTTTACAATGCAACAGAGAGAAAATTTGCTTAGAAATAGCCTGACAAGAGAGGCTGGAATTGAGGAGCTTTACAGCCCATTTTTACTGGGTGATTCCACTTTTATCACGCTGGCATTTTCCTGTGATGCCGTTACAATCGCCCATTGTTCTCTCTTCGGTTTTCACTGGGGCAAATCCCGGTGACCTCACAACTTTCCATCCCCACTCTGCACAGCCTCAAGAGGGACACTTCCACTGCCAAAAAACTCAAAAACAGACACAAAGGCCTCATTCTTGTCTCTCTTGGAGCTCCGAACCCTTGAGCATAAAGGCAGGGGTGGGGGGAAGAATAATTCCAGTGAGGTGAGCACATGGAGCCTCTTCCTGCTGTTCTCCCCATGCTCCAAACGCCTCAATCCCAGCTGGATCCCGGGAATCTCCCAGCACAGAGCGGCACTGACCAGGATCCCTGGCACTGACCAGGATCCCTGTTCCACCAGGATCCCTGGCACTGACCAGGATCCCTGGCACTGACCAGGATCGCTGTTCCACAGGATCCCTGGCACTGACCAGGATCCCTGGCACTGACCAAGATCGCTGTTCCCCAGCTGCTCCCTGGGGCAGCATTAAAGCCGTGCCCTGCCCGGGCTCCTCCCGCAGGCAATCTCTCCTGCTCCAGGCAGAGATGCTCGATTGTTTGCAATTTCCCTTTCTAAGCAAGACAAGGATCACTGAAGGGGATGGGGCATTTTCCAACAGCTTCTGCGGCTGCTGCTCTGTTTGGGTTGGCGCTGGATTTATCCCCAGCGGCAGGCATCGACTTGATCCGAGGGGCTGGAGGCAGCTCAAAGGGGGCTTTGGGTCGGAACTGTAAGAAAACATGGGCAGGGAGAGAGGTTTCCTTGGGGCCGGCTGCTCCTCGTAGCTGTGTGCACACCTGACGGGGGGAGGAGGAGCTGCCTGTTGTTTTAAGTCTCCTTTTTCTTCTGTGCTGTGTCTGGGCAGGACCCACACGTCTGGAATGCACCTTAAAACAGCCTTATCTCCAGAACCCATCATTACATGGCAGGTGCTGGAGCCTACTTGATTTTCTCATTTCTCTTCTGTTTCTTCTCCTCCTTCTTCCCTCCCCCTCCACCCCAGGGTAGGAATTTCTGAACCCCAACCAGGGAACCTCACACACCTGGACTCCACTCACAGCTCCAATGCAGGAAAGCAGTGGGAGGAAGAGCATGAAAAGCCACAACAGAGAGTCCATGGGCTGATCCAGAAGACAAATGCACACAATGTCTTAAACTTGCACAGAAATATAACATTAACTTCTCTTTCCCTTTACTTGCCCTGGTCCCTGATAAAGACACCTTGTTTCCCCAGCAGGAACTCTCCAAAGGTGGTGGCATTCAGCTGGGAGGATGATCTGGCAAAATTCTGTGTCCAAAAGTGCTAAAATGAGCATTTATGGACAGCTCTGTCTGCCATCAGTCCAGGGACAGCTGCTGAAACTGCCCCAGCCCAGTCAGGCAGCCCCTGAGGCTTCAACAGGACAGCAGAGCCTTTACCTGGACACCAGGAGCCATGGAATGCCCTGCCCCTGCTCACGGCGCAAAGCTGACACTCTCACCCTCTGAAAACACCAGCCTGTCTTTGTTCAGAGCTTTGTAACTGCACGGGTGGCTTCACATCCATCTCCACACCCTGTAAATGGTGAGTTTAAGCCATGCAGGAGTTTTTGCCATCTCTCTGTGCTGCATTTTTGTCCCATCAGAGCCTGGTACTCAGCTTCTGAATTTATTAAAGCACCAATTTGTGTGCCTGCAGCAAAGGGGGAGTGAGTGCTGCAAAGCTAGGGCTGCTCTGACTTGGAAGAACTTTTCAGATCTAAGATTTGGGTGCAGGACAGGCATTTAGAGGCAAAACCCTCCGAAGTGCCACAGACCAGCACTGACAGCACCAGATCTTTTTGAATTAACTGCAAATATTGTTGTTGGGATCAGCCTTACAGAACTTGCAGACTCACCACAGGAGGCTGATCAGCAAAAGAAAACCTGTAGAAGTCACTGATGGTTATTTTTAGTTATTTTCTGCTTTGAACTTGCCTTGCTGCACACCTGGGATCAGAGGTTTCCATGAGGACGTTCCACAGCAGCAGGAAGGCAGAAGCTGCCGAGCCCCAGAGTCCCCAGAGCCCCAGCCCAGCCCAGCAGCTCCAGGGTGGATTTGGGAGAGCAGAGCCTGGTGCTGTTCTGACTTGTGCAGCAACCACCCAGCCCAGGAAAGCCTCAGGATCAGAAATATGCAAAAATCCTGCAACTGTATTGCCTTTGCTCTGCCAGCCCTGAAAACACAGCCCCCAGTTATGCTTTCCGTGCTGGAAAACCCCAAAACCGCAGCGCACGAGGAGTAGCGGAGCCGCTGGAATGAATTAAAGGAGGTTTTATCCCTCACAGAGCTCTCGGGCTGGGGGAGCAGGGGGCACAGAGCTCGATTTGGGAAGGGTTCAAGCACCTTGCAACGTTTGCTGAGCACTCCACAGCATCCCAGCCCAATCCAGACCACGGGGCCCTCCAGGTGGGCGATGCCAACCACCTGGAATTGTCATTCCCTGGAAATCCAAATTACACCCATCATGGGGCAGGAGAGAGACCTGCTGCTTCCAAAGCCTCCTGAATTCCTCGGGTTTAATTATCTTACTTGTTCACTTCTGGGGAAAAAATTCTGGCTCATAAATTACTTCAGGTCTGTGTTTGAAACAATCCCAGAAATAAATGAATCAATATAAGAAACCAAATATAGAGAGGCATTTTGTGTTTGTTTGATTCTTCAAGCCTGGAACAATTCGGGAAATCTGCATAAATTATTTGAATAAAATTACCACTCAGCAAATTCCTGGAGTTTCACCTTTGTCTTTTTTACTCTGCCTGTCTTCTTTCCTATTCTGACATCCAGGAATAAAATCTGTTCTTACACCAAAGTGTACGAGGGCCACACATCCACTGACTCTGGGTATCAGTCTCACCCAGAGGCGGGAGGCAGCGAAACTCTGCTTGTGCTGCATGTGCAGAGGCTTTGGGGAGCCAGATTTAGCTTTATTTTTACAGCTGAAATGCAGACAGAGAAATTCAAATCAGGGAAATGCAATAACCTCCGAGCCTGCTGCTCATCAGTGCATCACCCCTTAAAGAGCAGAGCCCTTTATTAAAAAGGACACGTCTGATTAAAAAGATATGAAACAAAAGTGATTTTTAATTTTATTGGGGAGACAGAGTCATTGCCAGAGACAGCCCATGGCTACATGTGATGATCGAGACGAGGGAGGGCAGCGAAGCACCAACACAAATATGGAGTTAATAACTTTTTTACTCTTAGGGAAAGTGCTGTTCAATTCCTGCTGCTCCAGGCGGGTGCAGCTTGAGTGGAAATTTAGAGAAATTACATCCACCTGCTTCCATCTCTTCCATCCAGGGCCAGATCTTCAGCCAGCGTAAATCAGTTTATCTGCATGCAGCCAGGCAGATTTATGCCAGCTGAAGACGTAGCCCCTGGTCTTGCACTTCACAGTAAGAAGCTTTAAAATACAAATGAGCGTGAACCCCTTAAAATATTCCCCACTCCTGGAACTCAGGAGGAAAAGCAGACTTCCCAGACTGCCTCCAGTCATCCCCCAGCCTGTGCTGCCTTTGAGGTGATCAATGACAGCATCCAAAGGTTGAGAAGCCCCAGGCAGGGGCCGGGTATGAAAATCCCTGCAGAGCTCCAGGCTGATTTTCTACTTCCTCCTTGTGGAAGAGATGTGGGATAATTCCCTCGGAATGGACTGGGGTAAAGGAGCTCAGACAGGGCAGGGAGGTGTCAGATGGAGCTCTGAGGCTGCCCTGGCACACACACACACGCCAGGAGGGGACCTGTGCCCATCCTGTCCCCAGAGCCTGTCCCAGCCACAGTCAGAGGATGGTTTGGGCTGGAGGAGCTCGAAGCACCGCCTGGTCCCAGCCCCTCCAGGCACAGCACAGAGATTGTGTCTGAGCCGTGTTTTCCAAGAAATGCCGTGAGGACAGACAGCCTCAAAGGCAGGACAGGGCCAGGCTCGCTCAGCCCTGGGTCTGTGTTTTGTTCTGCTCACAGGGGAGTGAGTCTTGGTTGGTTTTTCTCTGGGAACACTGGCGATGTCTGCAAAATCACTTTCTGCCCATCCAAGTCAAGATAAATCACTCATCTCTAGAGCAGTTAGTGCACACTTTTCCACTGTTCACGAACTGAAGTCAACAAAAAAAATACTACTTTCTAACTGTGAAACAGCTTTCAGTCTTGGCTGAACGAGACAGATTCCCTAAAGTAGCTTCTATGTTTATATTTAACACTGATTTCTTACACATCCAAAAATGGCCTCTCAGAACATGAAAATACACGATAACATCAGGGAAGGCAAGCAAACACCTCCTCACTCAGTCATGAACAGAACAATGCCAGATTGGGACTCTGCAGAAAGCCCCTCTACATCAGCTCTGCAAAAAGCCAGAATGTAAAGCAGTGTCTCATGTGGCAGGGATTTTGCTGAGAGTTAGAAATCTTCAATTTTTAAAAAGGCAGAGGGATCCAAATCAAAATTGAGCTGCCTCTCCTTCTCCTCCATCTCATTGTAATTGTCATCGTCAAAAACCCGAGCTGAGATGGCACCTCAGCCAGGAGAGCCTGGGAATGCACATTGCAGCAGTAAATAATGCAGGAGGACATTGCAGCACAGCAGCTGCTCCGTGGCTTCGGGGGGCTGCTGCTGGCAGGTGGGAACAGCCCAGCAGCTGCACAGCACCCGGAGAGGAGAGGAGAGGAGAGGAGAGGAGAGGAGAGGAGAGGAGAGGAGAGGAGCCAGCAGCCCCCATGCAGCAGCTCTGCCCCTGCCCAGCCTGACCCACAGAGTACCCAAGACAACCACAGCTTCCACCACGTGCTTGGGACCTTGCCATGATCTATCCCTGCCTTCAGTGCACGGCTCTGCACAGAGAGCTGCTCCTGTTCCCACAGCAGGAGGGGGAAAGGAGCTGTAGGGTAACCCTGTGCCACCCCGAGCCCCTCCTGAGCTGCACATCCCGACCCTGGAGAGCAGCCCCTGGCTGGGCTTCACCTCCTCCGAGCTCTCCAGGTGGGATGTCCCAGGTGGGACGCAGCACATGGGGCCTCTCTTTGACTGCACCTTCAAAGGCCCCCCAGAGAAGGGGATTTTGCCTTTGGAGGTGTCACTTACAGACACAGAAACAGAAATTATAGGTTGTTCCCTTCAAAGCTTCAGATTCCAGACTCTGACAAGCAGCTGCCCTGTGCACGTCCCTGAACTCAGCCAGTGCTCACTTGGCCAGAGGAATGAAGGCTCAAATTAAAAGTGATTTCTCTAAACCCCATATAAAAGGCCGTGGGAGTTACTTTAGCACACCCCACCAAATCCAAGGTCCAGGCACACCAATATTTGACGTGCAGGGCAGAGTCTGGCTGGCCCCAGCTCTGCAGGAACCTGAACGTGGCACCGGCCGAGCCCAGCGAGGCTCCGCTCCCAGCTGAAGCTGTTTTCTTTGGACTTGAGCGGGCACTGCCGGGCAGGAGAGCTCACGGAGGCGCTGCCAGCCTCGGCAGCATCCCCGACAAGTCGAGGCAGCCCCGAGCTGCAGGAGGCTGCGGCAGGGAGCGTTCCCAAAGGCGTGTCCCCTGCCCCGGCTGGAATTGCGGCTCAGATAAGCCAGCGTGTTCCTTCTTGTCGGGCAGGGAAGGGCTGGGGCTGCTCCCAGCCGCGCACAAAGGCCAGGAATGAGGTGACAGAGCCCGCGGAGCCCGGGGCGTGCTGCGGCAGCTTCCAGCTGGCAGGAAGGGCTCTGACCCCCGGCACCGGCGGCACCGAGCATCCCCGGAGCCCGGGACGGGCACCGCGGCCACGGGGACGGGTCAGGGCCCCAGGGGCTGGGCTGGACCAGAATCTGTGTTACGGAATCACAGAGAGACCTCATCGCAGCCCCTGCCCTGGGCAGGGACACCTCCCACTATCCCAGGTGTCTGGGCAGTAAAAACACAAAAAGAACCCCCAAAACAGGAAACAAACCTCTCAGTATCTGCAGCTTCACTCATCACTAAATAAATCGCATCACGAAAAAACAAATCCCCACTTCTTAGCATTATCAGGAAGTGGATTCAAGAAAGGTATCAAACAGCCTCCAGAAGCCAAGGTCACTTATCCAAATTAAGCCCAAATTTTGCACTACTACATTTTGAAACTTAGCTTTGTCAGCACTTGCAGTGTTACGAGGAGGGAACCAGGAGCTCTCTGGTGTTTTTGGGATCACACACACACTCAGGAGCAGCGATTGCACAACCCCAGGGCAGCTACACTCAACATTTCACAAGAAACCCAAAGTTCCCCCAGAACGCTCAGGCTGGCACAGAAGGGCCCTGCTTTGTCCAGTGCTGGTTTCCTGAAAGCTGAGGGAGGAAGAGTTTCCTGCAGTGCAGCGAATCTGTCACTAAAGGCTGGCAAACCCCTCTGTGCAGAGGGCAGAGCAAAGCTGGCGCTCTCCCACCTCTGTGCTCCACCAAGGCAGCAAATCCAAGGCTGGGGTCCACAGATTCCTTGGAGAACAAGTTATCCTGCCTCCTCACCTGCAGAGTTATCAGGCTCTTTAAAATGCCTGTGATTGCAGAACGTAATTTTTTAGCATTTTTTTAAACTCCAGAGCAGAGGGAGGAACATTACCCCCACATTTTTCAGGAAAGCCGTTTCTGTGTAATTTAATTTCCCTGTACATTTCTGCAGTATAAATAACAGAGATCTCTGCAGACATTAATCTGTGCCTGAGACTCAGTTATATCAGCTGCCTTACGCATTCCCTCCTCAGTCCTGAACTTCTGCCATCAGTTTTTTCTTTCGCTTGGGAGCATGGGAAGCAAAATTCCAGCCCAGGACGAGGCAAACAGGGCTCCTAAAACCCAGCTGTGCACAGAGGCAGAGACCTCCAGCGACCTGCACACTAAAGCAATGCTAAATGTTTCTTTCAGGGCATTAAAATTCACAGAGGAATCAGAAATTTTATCTCTTCTGCTTAAAAGTTCATTCCCTGGGAGAGCAGATGCTGAGACTTTTTTCTTGCTTTTTTTTCTTCTTTTGCAAACATAAAACTGAAAAATACACTCCTTAGCAATGCTCTGGCGGCTTTAGACCACATACATCAGCTTAAAAGGTTTATTTTTAAATTACTGTTGCATTAGTTTTGTCAGCAGGGTGATTCACTCTGCCTCCTCGCCATCACAGGCAGCTCCCAGAGCTGAGGGGGGGCACAGCGAGGGGTTAATCCTGCACTGAC
>QUSF01000065.1:726293-742975 GCA_003676055.1 Chloebia gouldiae | reverse complement strand
AGAGGAGAGGAGAGGAGAGGAGAGGAGAGGAGAGGAGAGGAGAGGAGAGGAGAGGAGAGGAGAGGAGAGGAGAGGAGAGGAGAGGAGAGGAGAGGAGAGGAGAGGAGAGGAGAGGAGAGGAGAGGAGAGGAGAGGAGAGGAGAGGAGAGGAGCCAGCAGCCCCCACGCAGCAGCTCTGCCCCTGCCCAGCCTGACCCACAGAGTACCCGAGACAACCACAGCTTCCACCACGTGCTCGGGACCTTGCCATGATCCATCCCTGCCTTCAGTGCACGGCTCTGCTCGGAGACCTGCTCCTGTTCCCACAGCAGGAGGGAGAAAAGAGCTCTAGGGTAACCCTGTGCCACCCCGAGCCCCTCCTGAGCTGCACATCCCGACCCTGGAGAGCAGCCCCTGGCTGGGCTTCACCTCCTCCGAGCTCTCCAGGTGGGATGTCCCAGGTGGGACGCAGCACATGGGGCCTCTCTTTGACTGCACCTTCAAAGGCCCCCCAGAGAAGGGGATTTTGCCTTTGGAGGTGTCACTTACAGACACAGAAACAGAAATTATAGGTTGTTCCCTTCAAAGCTTCAGATTCCAGACTCTGACAAGCAGCTGCCCTGTGCACGTCCCTGAACTCAGCCAGTGCTCACTTGGCCAGAGGAATGAAGCCTCAAATTAAAAATGATTTCTCTAAACCCCATATAAAAGGCCGTGGTAGTTACTTTAACACACCCCACCAAATCCAAGGTCCAGGCACACCAATATTTGACGTGCAGGGCAGAGTCTGGCTGGCCCCAGCTCTGCAGGAACCTGAACGTGGCACCGGCCGAGCCCAGCGAGGCTCTGCTCCCAGCTGAAGCTGTTTTCTTTGGACTTGAGCGGGCACTGCCGGGCAGGAGAGCTCACGGAGGCGCTGCCAGCCTCGGCAGCATCCCCGACAAGTCGAGGCAGCCCCGAGCTGCAGGAGGCTGCGGCAGGGAGCGTTCCCAAAGGCGTGTCCCCTGCCCCGGCTGGAATTGCGGCTCAGATAAGCCAGCGTGTTCCTTCTTGTCGGGCAGGGAAGGGCTGGGGCTGCTCCCAGCCGCGCACAAAGGCCAGGAATGAGGTGACAGAGCCCGCGGAGCCCGGGGCGTGCTGCGGCAGCTTCCAGCTGGCAGGAAGGGCTCTGACCCCCGGCACCGGCGGCACCGAGCATCCCCGGAGCCCGGGACGGGCACCGCGGCCACGGGGACGGGTCAGGGCCCCAGGGGCTGGGCTGGACCAGAATCTGTGTTACGGAATCACAGAGAGACCTCATCGCAGCCCCTGCCCTGGGCAGGGACACCTCCCACTATCCCAGGTGTCTGGGCAGTAAAAACACAAAAAGAACCCCCAAAACAGGAAACAAACCTCTCAGTATCTGCAGCTTCACTCATCACTAAATAAATCGCATCACGAAAAAACAAATCCCCACTTCTTAGCATTATCAGGAAGTGGATTCAAGAAAGGTATCAAACAGCCTCCAGAAGCCAAGGTCACTTATCCAAATTAAGCCCAAATTTTGCACTACTACATTTTGAAACTTAGCTTTGTCAGCACTTGCAGTGTTACGAGGAGGGAACCAGGAGCTCTCTGGTGTTTTTGGGATCACACACACACTCAGGAGCAGCGATTGCACAACCCCAGGGCAGCTACACTCAACATTTCACAAGAAACCCCAAGTTCCCCCAGAACGCTTAGGCTGGCACAGAAGGGCCCTGCTTTGTCCAGTGCTGGTTTCCTGAAAGCTGAGGGAGGAAGAGTTTCCTGCAGTGCAGCGAATCTGTCACTAAAGGCTGGCAAACCCCTCTGTGCAGAGGGCAGAGCAAAGCTGGCGCTCTCCCACCTCTGTGCTCCACCAAGGCAGCAAATCCAAGGCTGGGGTCCACAGATTCCTTGGAGAACAAGTTATCCTGCCTCCTCACCTGCAGAGTTATCAGGCTCTTTAAAATGCCTGTGATTGCAGAACGTAATTTTTTAGCATTTTTTTAAACTCCAGAGCAGAGGGAGGAACATTACCCCCACATTTTTCAGGAAAGCCGTTTCTGTGTAATTTAATTTCCCTGTACATTTCTGCAGTATAAATAACAGAGATCTCTGCAGACATTAATCTGTGCCTGAGACTCAGTTATATCAGCTGCCTTACGCATTCCCTCCTCAGTCCTGAACTTCTGCCATCAGTTTTTTCTTTCGCTTGGGAGCATGGGAAGCAAAATTCCAGCCCAGGACGAGGCAAACAGGGCTCCTAAAACCCAGCTGTGCACAGAGGCAGAGACCTCCAGCGACCTGCACACTAAAGCAATGCTAAATGTTTCTTTCAGGGCATTAAAATTCACAGAGGAATCAGAAATTTTATCTCTTCTGCTTAAAAGTTCATTCCCTGGGAGAGCAGATGCTGAGACTTTTTTCTTGCTTTTTTTTCTTCTTTTGCAAACATAAAACTGAAAAATACACTCCTTAGCAATGCTCTGGCGGCTTTAGACCACATACATCAGCTTAAAAGGTTTATTTTTAAATTACTGTTGCATTAGTTTTGTCAGCAGGGTGATTCACTCTGCCTCCTCGCCATCACAGGCAGCTCCCAGAGCTGAGGGGGGGCACAGCGAGGGGTTAATCCTGCACTGACTGGGGATGCAGGGCTGATTTTGCCTGATGTCTGCAGCAGGTGGGTCTGGAAGATGCATCTCTGCACAAATATCTTTGCTAATAAGGTTTAGACAGACTTTACAGGTAAAACTCACTGACAGCCACGAGCTGCCCCAGCCAAACACTCTGTTAGGATTGGTGGTCTGATCAGTAACCCTGTGGCTGGGGGAAATCATCTTCTAAAGTTCTTTTCCAGTGCAGAAATCCAGGAATTACTATAAATCTCAGTTCTTGACCTCTTGCAGACACAGAAAGCACAGGTAACCCTCAGTAATTAAAACACAGCCACTCTGTCTGATCTTCAAAGGCAGAGCAGGCCTGGCTCCCTCTAGAGCCTTGGGATACTGCTGCACAATTAAGGTATAAATCAATCTCTAATGATTTCCTTTGAAGGCTGTTTAAGGCCTTCCCCTGTGCCAGCCCCTTTGGAAAGCTTGAGCAGAGATGGGGCAGCAGCTGCTGAGTCTCCTCCTCCAGAGGAGCCCAGCAGAGCCCGACCCACGGGGCAGGGGCCCTGCCCAGCCCTGGTGCTGTGGCAGGAATTCTCCATCCTCTCAGGGAGGAGGAGTTGGCACGGAGGCTCCTCATTGTCTTCTCAAGGAGTTCATCTCCAGATCTGCTCACTTGAGCAGCACAACTGCATCCTGCCACCTGCACCAGCCCCGGGCTTGGCACTGCCTGAACGCTCCAATTTATTCACTTTTTCAGTTGTTCAAAAAAAAAAAAATCATTTTATCTCCACCACAAACCTGCATCACAGCAGCACTGCTTGGGGGCTGTTGTTTTCCCAGTGACTGAAAGAGCAGAAGAGCCCATTTTAGCTACACTTAAAGGCTGTGCTGCCTTCTTTTCCCTTGTTTATCACCTCGGGATTTGGCTGGTGAATCACAGAGTGAATCATGCGATCCTCAAGGTAGAAAAAGACCATTAAGAGCAACAAGTCCAACATCAGCCCAGCAGCACCACTAAACCATGTCCTTGAGAGCCACATCCACAGCTTTTGAGCAGTTCCTGAGATGGGCACTTGGACAAAACGATTCCAAAGCCTCCAAGCTCGAAGTCTTCATTTTGCAGCACGTGTTTCTTGCTGTTGCCAGGAAAAGCCGGGTCAGAGCAGGGAGAGGAGCAGCAGAGGGAAGGGCCTGGCTGGGAAGCAGCCCTGCTCCCTCAGCCACCCTGGCCAGCCTGCAGCGAGCAGGGCCTCCCCAGCATCAAACAGGCGGCTCTGGCTGCCCTCCAGGAGCTCCCAAAGGGCTGCTGTGCCTTTCATGCCCGTGGCAGAGGGAGCAGTGCCCAGGGAGGGGGCAGGAGGGGCTGGCTGTGCCGAGCACAGGCAGGAAACCAGGGAAATCCAACTGGGAGCCAGCAGGGCTCCGTGGTGCCCCTCTGGGATGGGGACTGAGGAATGCACAGGCTGGGGTTCTGTCCCAGCAGCTGCTTTGGAAATACATTTTGCACAATCAAAAGCTTTTGAGGCAAACAGTGAAAAAAAAAAACCCCAAGTAATTCTTTTCCAGCTGCTTGTGGACTGAATTTACAGTGGGCAGTTGCAGGAGACATGGCCCTGAGTTTCCCTGGGCTGTGTTTGATGTCTCAGACCTCCAGCCCCAGTAAATTGAGCCCATTTATGGGACAAATTTAGAGGTCAGAGCTGACAAAGCTTCAAGACCACACAGGTTTGCTCCTCGGGAGCCAAGGGGTGGAATGTGCCTCGCAGAGCCTGCAGGGCAGAGCCTCCATCCCCTGACACGTTTCCATCAGCAGGGCTGGGCTTTGCAGCAGCACTTTTATGATGTGCTGGCAGCATTTCCCACCTAACGGGGACGTGTTGAAAGTTTAAAGGAAGGGGTAGTTGACATAATTGGGTATTATGGAACAACAGGACATTCCTGCAGCTCCCCGTGCCCCAGCCAGTCCCTCCCTGTCTGTCCTTGACAGTAGCAGCTGTAAACTTTAAAGATATTTGTTATTTTCCAGTAGGAGATAAAACAAATAAAAGGACAGATTTGTATCTGAAAGAACAACATCCCCGGTTTCAAACTGTGCAGAGAGAAAATTGTGCTGGGTTTGGCTCCTGGTTTCACAGAACCCTGAGAAAATAAAAGCAGGCAATGAACAGTGATAACCTTCAGTTCTTATTTCTCACATGAAAAGCACTGACTTCCTTTCCTCTAAAGGTACTGCAGGAGCCACATTTATAGACTGATGTGTTCACCTGCGTGCTTGAAACGTGTGGGCAAAAATCAGAGACTTTAATTCCTGACTGTGGGCAGTTGTGCTGGAAACTGCTGCTCAGGGCAAGTCAGTACAGCCCAAATTAAAGCAGCAAACCTCGTGACCTGTGTCACTCCTAAAGCAGCCTGGCTTTGGAAACTCTAATTTACCCAATAAACAAAGGAAAGTCAGGACTTGTGTGCAGTCCTTACATGACAAACAGCGTGGAAGAACGGGAGTACACTGTCAGCACTGCAGAAAAAGAGCAAAAAGAGCAGTGAGGTTTAATTTTTTTGTTATTTAGTTATTTACACCCTCCTCCACTGGGAAGGCAAACTGGCTGGAATATTTCCCTTTGTGCAGATGAGCAGACCTAGAGCATCCAGAAGAGCTCTGCCTGCCAGGGTGTTTTTGTTAAATGCAAAGCACGGGCACCTCGAGCCTGGCCTGGCGAGCTCTGGAAGGAAACTCTGCTGTGCCCACCCTGCAGGGCAGCCCCAGTGCCAGCCAGGGTGGGCACCCCCTGCCAAAGGAGTGCAAGGAAAGGAAAAGGCTGCAGAGATTCACAGAATGCACTGCGAGTCCCACCATAAATGGGATTCCTTTGGAACTGGGATTAAAACCAGTGCATGGAGGCCTGTGGACAGAGCATCCCTGCACTTCCCAGCGTTCTCCTCTCCAAATTCTTCACAAGTTTATACCCCAAAGGCAGGTTCCTGCCGCCTGAATGATGGAGTTTACAGGGATTACATCACAGCCCCTATCTCACCACTCGTGGGGCACTCAAGAGCCAGCACAGCTCCCATTTCTTTAACAGCTTTGGAAACGTAAAATGAATTATTTCTCGTATGGAGAGGCAGGTTTAAAAAGTAAAGTGGACTGTGCGCTTTGGATGAGGGCTGGGTTTCCCAGAAGCGCCGGGGTGCAGGACGAGGAGCAGCAGAGCAGGCTGGTTCGGGGCCCTTGGGGTGGTTTTGGGAGCGCGGGGCGGGCCGGGCAGGGAGGAGCCGGCAGCTCCATTGGCTGCGGCCGCAGGTGAGCGCGGGGATAAAGCCGCACCTGCGGCCGCCGGGAGGGGCCGGGGCTGCTGCTCCAAACACTGCCCGAGCCCCCAGGTCCTCCCTCCGCCTCAGTGGCCCGTGTGCCCAGCCTGGTGGTGGTGTTTTTTGTTGCTGGAGTTCAGTGGAGCGGCTGCGGGATGGGACTGGGACCTGCCCAGCAGAGCCAGGTGAGTGAGTGACCCTCCAGGGGCTCGGGGGCGGCTGGGGCAGGGCGTGCCTGGAGCCGCCTGTGCGGGGATGGGACTGGGGGAGAGAGGCACAGGATGCTCTAACGAGCTGTCCTAATTAATCCTGCTCCTGTGGCAGGAGCGCAGCTCGTTCCCTACAAACGCCAACGGGCTGCCCTTGGCCGTGGGGCAGCAGAGGCCAGGATGTGGTTTCTAAAAGGAAAAATGAGAACATCTTAAACAGTTCCTGGGGATATTTGAAGTCACAGTACAGCTGTTGAAAGCAGCAGTGGATGGCACGTGGGGAGATGTTTCCCAAAGCACTGAGAATGTGGAGGCTGGTGCTGTTCAAGAACACTCAGGTTCAATCACAACCTGTGCAGTCGCTCTGCACTTGCACTGGTGCAACAAAAACCGGATCTGAGCTGCTGTCCAGGCCACCATTTGTAAGGATTTGATTATTTTCAATCAGTTGATCCTTCTCTTGATTTTCTATGTGAATCGTTTAAAATTGTTCCCTATCCAGCGGTATCCTAAGAAGTGAAATATTTGGAAAACAGTCAGCTTGGTAATTTGCCTTATGGAGACAATTTTAACTTGCTTTAGTTTGAGTTTGCCAAGGTCTCTGAGGTGCCAAAGTCATTGTGATGTGGTGCTATGGGATGCTGAAGTGTACTTTGGGTGAGCTCCCTCCTGGTCTCTGGGATCAGAGGGACCAGGGGGGTCAGGCTGCACTTCCCCTTTCTGCGGATCTCCTGTTTGTGTTGGCTGCTGAGCTCCAGCTAAAGTGTCCAAAGGCCTTCTCTCACTTTCCCAGAGAGAATTGGGAGCTTTGCCCTCTGGTGCTGCTGAGCAATTGGGTTCCTCTCCATGTGCAATGCATGGGGGGTAAAGCCAATTTCAAATATTCTTATGGGGTAAAACTTCCTCAAAAACCAAGACAAATTCCCTTTTGAAAGAAATAGCAGCCAACTGCGAGCAAAACATTTGGGAAAGTGTGAAGGTAGCGTCTGAGAAAGGCAAGAAAAAGATGGAAGCCCCTGAATGAGCGGGACCAGCCCAAAGGTTTTGGTTGGGCACAGCAGCTGGATGGGACTGGGGCTGTGGAAGTGCTGCCTCTGCAATTCTGAGGCTCAGAGCTGAGCCCATACACAGGGACAGAAATGGTTTTGTATTTTCCCTCCAGGATGGGGAGCTCCTGGCGCTTCCCAGAGCACGGCACTGAATTTCCAGAGTCTGCCACTGAATTTCCAGAGTCTGCCATCCCTGGGGTGAAGGCAGAGCCCTGTCAGTGCCGCCAGTGCTCGGAGCATCTGCCTCGACTGCTGGGTCCCCCACAGACAAAGGAACAGAGAAACGTTTGCTCACTTTAAAGTTCAGGGAAGTCCAGCACAATTTTACCTGACCTTTAGTTGAAGGTTTGCCCCTTCTGAGGATGCTGCAGACCTTTGCTGCTGTTCAGGTGAAGCTGCAGCCTGACCCCAACACTTCTCCCCAGCAAAAAATCAAGTGCTATCTCATTAAAATTTAAAAAACCCAACTCCCCGCACTTTAAATTGGTTGTTCAGGAGTGAGGGGAGCTGTTGGAGGTGGAGCTCGTGTTTCAGGTTTTTATTAGCATTGATTTCACGTGTGATTTCGCTGATCAGCACGTTGGTTTCACGGTCCGAGCTGCTCCCGAGGGAAGCTGCAGCCCGGAGCTGCTCCCCGCGCTGGGCTCGGTGCTCCGGGCTCCGAGGGGTTAATGCCCCGCAGCTGGGCAGGAGGCGTTTGCGGGGTGAGCCCGTCCTGACTTGCCTGATAAAAGGCGTTTCAGACAAGCCGGGATTGCACAGAGGAATTTCGCTTGATGGGTTCCTGCCCAGGCCACCCTTTCTCAAGGCTTACCCGAAGCTGCCAACAAGTCCCGACACAGCCAGGGAGAGGCTCCTGGTTTGGGTTTAACAGCGGGAGAGAGAGAGAGAAACACCCCCAAACTTTTTGTTCTGCTAAATCGTCCATCAGCACCTCTAACTGGGGGTTTGTGGGTTGGGCTCTTGGCTTTTTTTAAATTCAAGTGCAGGCAAACGTTTCAGTTCACCTTCAAGGCAAGTGTTGCACCTTAACCTCTATTTTCCCAAGCTGCGAAGTCAATTAAAATTTGAAATCTGAAGTTATCCAAGTGCGTGGGAGACTTGCCAAAAGTCAGAGCTGGACCCTTCTGAGAGCGCCGGCTTTCCCAGGCACTGAGTTAATTTGGCAAAGCCACCCAAACTGGAAACACCACTTGCAATTCCGTGCTGGGATGTGGAGAATTTCCATTTCATTCATGGGATTTGTGCGTTTTGATGTAGATTTGTTTTGATCATTGTGGTTCTTTAGAGGAGAAGCAGCATGCAATGCTAAGGATATGCATTATATTCTGATTTATTAATTTCATAGATAAAATCAGGACATACCTATAAGGTGAAATATTTAAAGCTCAGATTCCTTTACAGGAATCCCAGAAATCTCTTTACTGCACAGATGTAGGGATAGGCTGGACTTTGATAGGGGATTATTCCTAATAGTCTTAATTTTCATTATTTTTGTCTCTTTCACAGATGGGAAGCTCTCAGGAAGAAGCTGCACACCTTTTAGAGGGTTTTTAACTATTTAAAACTTCATGGTGCCCCGGGGCAATCCCATGAAATCCATGATCCATCTCCCAGAAGAGACGGGGGCAGCCTGGCAGTGCCACACTGGGATGGGATGAGTTCCCTGCCCTGCCCGGGCTTCAGGAGGCACCCGAGGGGAGCAAACCCCAATTCCCACGTCCTGTGGGGCCGGCATTAATGGGATTATCTCTCCCCTATCTCGGCTAAGGGGAAGCAGTACCTTAACACACTCCCGGTATGGCCAGAGGTCTTTAAAAAGCTCCGGCACTTCGAGGAAAATCGCCTCCAGGCATTCCTTGGGTTTTGTAAATTCAGGGTTTAAGGCCAGAAGGGACCCTGGCCATTATCTGGTCACGCCTCCCTTGTAAAAGCCATAAAAGACAACAAAAACGCCTTGAGCATTTAATTTTGCAGAAGCTCCTGGAGGCTGAAGGGCTTCAATAATGGAGAGCTGCCACATCCTGGGCTCAGCTGTTCCACAACTCACAGGACAAAGTGTCCAAAGTGGCTGCTTGGTTCCAGGCTAACATTGTAGGGGTGAACAGGGATGTGGGGAGGGGGAAGGAAAAGCTGGATTTCAGCCCGGAGAAGCCCTCCAAGCACCGAGCTCACACCTCCACACACAGCTGGGCTTCCCTGGCGGCACCCAAAACCCCGGCCGTGCTCCCGAGGGAAGCGAGGACCATCCATGGGTTCTGTTGTCCTTCATTCCACCGGAGTCTGTCTCGTAGCTAACCAGATTTCAGTGGAGTGAAGCACAAGAGGCATGGAGCTGAGCCAGCACGCAGGAGCTGCTGCACTGCAGGGCTGGGGGCCCGTGGAGATCGGGGTGCACCAGCAGAGGCACCCCTGGAGCAGCACCAGCAGCTCTTCAGTGGCCTGAGCATCTCCTGAGAATCCCCAGTAAGAACCCTCTGCCAGCTTGTACTTCCTTCCTGCATAATGTGCAAAGATTAAAAGTCTACAAAGACCACAAGCTGATTTCTGGAAGGTTTGAATACCTTATTAGCAGGAAATTAAAGCCTAAAGGGGATAAATGAGCTGTGTAACCTCATCCCTTTTAGTCATCTTCCCTCCAGGATGGGACAGCCAGGGAAGAAACCAGAAATTCACCTCGTTTCAATGAACTTGCAGCACGGCACTGCCTCAAAAACTTCTCCATTCAGAATCCCCATTGTGCCTCCTTCCCTCCAACTCCCCTGCCACACCACCTTCAGAACCTGTAAAAACTCCATGAATATTTTAGACCCGTTTATTTTGTAATAAAATTAATGTAAATAAGATGGAAGTTGAGGGAGAACTCAGATTTTTCAGGCTGAGCACAGGATAGATCTTTCAAGGTGTCAGTTGTAAATTCCTTGAAGGTTAATGCAGTTAAACATATTTGATGCATAAACGTGTCACATCTAACTCTAATCATTCACCAGTTGTAATTGCCTTTTCAAAGTCCTCACCTCCCTGAGACAAATGCAAAAAAAACCGAGATCTGGCAATTTTAAAACAAACAAAACCCAACAAATAATGTCTCCCTCCCATCAGGATGTATTACTTGCCTTGATAGATTTAGTAGCAGATTTCAGGAATTTATTGTCCTGTATGATTTCTCAGCTCCTTCTCTCTGAGTGATTGGAGGAGCATTCAGGAGCCACTTGCTGCTGGTTTTTCCTACAAGCACAGAGCACAGGAGCCACCAGCTCCCACCTTCCCTGGTGCTGGGCTCTCCCTCCCAGCAAGTGTCAAAGCTCCTGGTGTCTATTCCCAGAGCCATTCCTGCTCGAATCTCTCACAAAGCCAGGTTTCCCTGCTCAGTGGTGAGGTCACACTCGAGTTCAAACCAAACCATTCCAGCTACAGAGCAGAACACAAGAGATTTGCAAGGGGGACTCTGGCCAGCCCTGCCCTGGTTGGGTTTTCTGTGCTTTCTTGTCCATCTGAACTTCATCTCTTGAAATTAATCACCACCAAATCTAATCTTCACTAATCTTCATCTCTTGAAATCAATCACCACCAAAATGAGTCGTGGGAGCTTTTCACAGAATGGTTTGGTTTGGGAGGGTTCTGCAGGGTTGTCCCATTCCAACCCCTTCCACCATCCCAGGCTGCTCAGAGCCCCATCCAACCTCCTTTTCCTGAAGCGTTTTCCCTCAGAGCCTCCAAGAGCTCACAGGCTACTCTTTGCAGTCCTGGCGGTGAGTGACAAGAACACAGGGAAGAATTTGGAGGGTTTTTTTCCCTTTGTTATCCTTCTAGCAAAACCAGGAGTCCGAGTGCAGCAGGGTAAGTCTCGAGTGGATGAAAATCACACAGCTTTGTGTATTTCCCAACTAAAATCAATAAAACAAGGGGCCCTGCCTTGCCCCAGATCTGGAGGGCAGAATTCAGCTTCTGCTGAAGATCCATTGGAGCAGTTTCTGCTTTCCTTCCTCCCCCCTGCCTGGCCTTGGCTTCCCTCTGCAGGGCAGGAGGGGCCGGGGGATGAAGACACAAATAAAGCTGGGTATTAAAGACATGCTGGGGAGTGTTTGCAGCACCACAAGTCACATCTTACTACTCCATTTGTTCTTTTTTCCCTGTGTGAAGGACACTTGGGGTAAGAGCTTTCTATACATTAAAGCAAGGCACATAATGAGCCACAGGCAGGCTGGCAGAGCCGTGCAGAGCCGTGGACAAGGCTCTGTCAGCTCGGGCTGACTTAGCAGAGCTCCCTTCAAGCTGACAGGTGCTGTGTAAATGCAAGCTCGTTATCAAAGCAACCACGGCTTGCTGCTCACACTGATGTAGCACCAGAGACAAGCAAAACCCTCCAGTTACTCTCTGGAGCAATGTCTGAGCCTAGAGGTGGAATATTCCCAGGCCTTGGAGGGCGGCTGCTGGTGCAGATCTGGCAGTTCAGACAAGGGAGGGCTCCTCTCAGGGGTCAGCAGTGACACCAGCAGCCAACAGTGCCAGCAGCAGGGTCTGCCCCAGCACCGGGCAGCTCCTGGGCACCTCACCCCCAGGGCCCTCTCCTGCTGCTCCCTGGGGACACCTGAAGGGTTTCTGCCACTGCAGCTGGGTGAGGGAGAGCTGGAGAGCCCCAGAGAGGGGAGATGTGGGGCACGTTCCTTTGGGAAGTCCTTGGCTGTGCTGAGGTGCAGGAAAGCCTTCAGGCACAGGGACCCCTGGTCTGCTGGGGGAAAATAACCACAAATAACCCCGGGCAGGGCAGTTCCCACCGCGGGTTCCCTGACTGGGCAGCGCAACAGCAGCGAGTGCTCACCCACGGCCGCCTCCGGGAAAAACCCGGCTGTCAGGAGCTGAGACATGCCTGAAACAGCACAAAACCAGCAGAGTATCTGTCCTTTCTGAGTATTCCCCAAAGGAAACAAGGTGAGGAATTACACTGCTGAGCCCGGGGAGACACACTGCTGGAAAAGCCACGGGTTTTCAGCTTTTTGAATGGTTACATTTCAGTGTTGTGCCTCAGTGCCTCACTTAAAGCCAGTTTTGATTGAGGAGAAGCCAGGCCTCAAACAGCATTTCAATACAAACCTTCCAGCCCTTCGAGCTGCTTGAAATAAGCGCTGCCTTGTCTGGTGTTAACTTAGCCCAGCTCAGAAGCAGAGGGGAGGTTTGGATGAGAGGCCCTTTAGAAACCCTTTACAAATGTAGATTTGATTGACTGACTGATTGAACTTAATTGCAGACATTCTCTTAATTGTACACTTAATTACTGACACTGTGTCAAAAGATTTCTGATGCAGCACCTGGAGGACAACCTTGCAAGTGCCAGTCGGAGCCAGCTGCACCAGACATCAGGGAGGTCCCACAGCTTGGAAGGGGAGGAAAAAAATCACAATATTTTAATAATATACAATTAGGGTTCCGCCCAGCCTCCAACCCGCGTGTGCACATGCACACAATCACAGGCCGTGCCTGGGGAGGAGAAGGGGAACAAAGGCTGATAATGACGGGCTGGGTGACAGTGCCACCCTCCGCGGTCCCTGCGAGCATCCTCGGCAGGGACAGAGGCAGGGCACGGTGCCAGCGGGGTGGCAGCGCTGCCACAGCTGCTGGGCATCCCAAATGTGGGAACTGTGCGTGGGGATGGGGATCAAAACATTCCTGTTCCAAGAACAAGGAACAAAACCCCACGGGGTTCGTTTCGGGGTTCAAACCCTGCAGATCCTCAGTGCTCCGGGGTCACTGCAAGGGAGAGGAGACCCCAGTGACCTCTGCTTGCCATGAGAGGTGTCTGCAGGAGCTCCGAGTGCTCTTCTGGAACCTTTCAATAGCAAAGGGAGCGTTTTAGTGGATGCAAAACCCCAAAATCAGAGCACACCAAAGCTCTACAGACAAGCAGCAAGAGAAAACTGGAAGTGTTTTACACCCACAGAACTGCAATTTGCTCAAAACACCTGGAGCCTCGTTAATTTACCTGTGACATGTTGCCATACTTAATTGCCTTTGACAATTAGTAACATTTCAACACCTCCTTTAATGGCCCAATTATGAGAACACTTGTCTTCCATGCAGCAGATAGAGGAAAATAGATGGGTGAATCTCCAATGCAAAACTCCTCTGCAGGTATTTTAATGAAGAAGTCGGGGAACAAAGCCCGAAGGGGCCGCAGGGCCGTGGTTTGCTGACGCGGGGGCTGTGCGTGCCCAGCTCCGGCCCTCGGGGCTGGCACAGCCACCTCGCCATCACCACCGCGCAGTTAATCGGGCTCTGGGCGATGCCTCTCCCCGCTGAGCAGAGCATCCTCTGGGTACCACGCCCTGCCTCCAGACCGGGGCAGGGCCGAGCACTTTGCAGGCTTTGCTGGGCTCAGTCGCTGCAGTCCGGCCCTTCTCTGTGAGAGACACGCAGGGAGCTCCTCACGGCACCGCCCGCGCTGATTGAGCAGCTCTGGGCACAAGGGAACCGAGCTGCTGGTGTTTGTAATCTGAGCAATCCCTGCTGACAGACACGCGGAATTCACCGGCACAACAACGCCTGTCCCGCCTTCTCTGTGCGAGAGCGGCTCTTCAGTACTGGGATCAGGACGGAGCCTTCGCTGACCTCCTCGCGCTCTGCCT
This sequence comes from Chloebia gouldiae, assembly GCA_003676055.1. Taxonomy (NCBI): domain Eukaryota; kingdom Metazoa; phylum Chordata; class Aves; order Passeriformes; family Passeridae; genus Chloebia; species Chloebia gouldiae. Next base: position 729,191 of record QUSF01000065.1, on the reverse strand, counting down.
GGGGCTTGCGAAGCAGAGCAGGTCTGCAGAAACCTCCCCAGCCCCAAAGCTGCCCCTCCAAAAGAGGTGGCGGCTCCTCCAAAAGAGCAGGTGGAGTCAGGCGCTGGATGGAGATTATGAATAAAACAATGTTTTATTAAACTACTGTTACATTTTGATTGAACAGCGTTTGGACTACAGAGGAGCAGGCATATTCCTGAAAGTAATTGGTTTTCCACATCTGCTTTCCTTTCTAATTGGACTAATTACTTCAGTGTAGGATCATGTTCGCTACTCTCCAGAAAGCAAGAAACCTTGATTTACAGTGAGAAGAGCAGCAATTAGAGAGAATTAATTCATACGGCAACATCTAAATAAATCATATTATGAGAAGACAGCGATGTAATTATTGTGACTGGTGACTCCCTTGTGGAGAAACATCATCCTTAAGCTGAAACCGAGCAGCTCAGTCCTCCGAGGAATCCGCCACGCTCCTCCAGTTTCACAGAGCGTGTAGTACTGATTTTAAGACCTAATTGAGGTGCGTTGTCAAAACCAATAGGTTCTAACACTCCTCAGGCAGCTGAGTAAAAGCAATCAAACCCCTGACAACTCCATGTTTGTCCTCAGAATCCAGTGCTGCTCAACAGCCATGGATAACACGGATAACAGTGGATAACATGGATAGCATGGATAACATGGATAACATGGATAGCAGCAGAGGTGCAGGGGTTTCCTGGGGTGGGATCCTCCCTCGCATGAGCCAGGCTTTTCCTGCTCTCCCCCCAGCCTGGCCCCGTCCCGGGCCGGTTTAAGGGTTCGGTGAGGAGAACAAAGCGAACCACGGCGGTTCAGGGATAAATTATCCCCGTTCACCCCTGAGCAGTCTGGGCCGCCCTCGGGATGGGGATGAGACTTTGCTCGGCTCCTTCGGGAAGCGGTGAGAGCCTCTCAGAGAGCTCCCTCCACCTGCGTGTCATTAACTCTGTCCTTAACGCCACTCTCGAGTTATTAGCGCCGCTAATGACTCATTAATGGCACGGCTCTGTCCTCAGTGGCAATCTCAAGAACGTCCTGCCCCTCTCATTGCGAGGGTTTGAAACCTCTGCTCTCTTCTGCTGTTGTACTTCCAGAAGAAAACCCACAGTGCCTTTTTTAGGGGAGGAGAGGGATAATTTCCACCCCTGAACCAGGCAGCTGAAAATCCTGTGCCAGAATTCCATGGTTTGGAGCAGCTCCACGTGTCTTTACCGCAGCGAGAGGGGATCACCCCGCGTCCCTGGGCGCTCTCGGTGCGGCTGTTCTGCTCTCGGGGGTCTCTGCAGCAGGGACCCCGCGGTCCTGGGGAGCCCCGCAGGGTCCCGCCGTGTCACACGGCGCAGGGGATGGCATCATGAGAGGTTTGTGCCCACCGCTGACACCCTGTCCTTCCCCCGGCACCGGGCCGGCGCTCTCCCGCTCCGTCCAGCGGGAATTAGGGGAATTAGGAACATAAATTGGCCCTCTGGACAGGCGCAGGCAGGTCCCAGATCCATCCCTAAACACAACCATCACTTCGGCAGGAGAGGTGCCCAACACCGAGCCTGGGCCACCAAAGCCTGGGGCTTGGGGGGTTTAAGCAGCTTTAGAAGCCTCAGCTCTCTCTTATTATTTACTGCAATTCAAATCTCTCCTTTTCCTTCTGAGAGGTTTTCATAGCTGCCTTTAAATCTCAAAACGCTTTAAAAAAAAAAGAAATCAAATAAAAATGAAGAATTCCCTCTGCAGTGAGAGTTTTTCCAGACTCAGACATTTGCATACATAAGGTGAGAATCCCTGGGGGTGGATTCCTTCATCCCATACCTGAGGCCATTTCTGTGCAGAAAACACACCAAGGGGGTGAAATGCTGCACAAAGGGGGTGAAACATCATCCCCCAGTCCAGCTGCTCTCTGTGCTCACTGTGTGGCAGCCACAGCTGGCAGAAATTTGGATTTCAGTGCCTTGAGGAACTCCTCAGCTCAGGATCGAGCCCAGCTGTGTGCAAACACCTCCAGCAGAGCCATACAGAACTCTCCTATTTCACTGCCTTGGTCCATTTTTATCTTCATATTTGTTACCTTAACCAGACAGGCCTGGAAACAGAATAATGGGGAAATGATCTAATTATTCTGGAAGAGATTTTTAATTGATTTTAGCTCTGCATATCCCCATCAAAAGTACAGATGCAGAATGAGCAAAGGTCTGAAAAGTAAATTAAGGCCACAGGAAGCACAAGCTCACTACAAAAGGAAAAAGAAGTACAATAATAAATATAGCCAAGTATCACAACAGCGTAAGAACTATTTTGAAGGTAAGTGGAACAGCTAATAATTCACAGCCATTATTCTTTTATCATTGTTCAGCTGAAGGTTGAGAAGATTTTAAAACTGCAATTATGAACAATAGATTTGCATTGAAATCAGCTCCTCTGCTGCCTTTATCCCTCCTCTCCCCTCCTCCTCCTCCTAAATAAAGAGGTGGAAGCAACAAAGAAAGCAACATGTTAAATACAAGAGAGAAAAGGGGTTTTAAAGGAATATCCACGCAATCAGAAACTCCAAAAAATGAAGGGAAGTAGAGCCTGGCTCCTTGGGCATCTCTTAAAGGCCGGTTTGGTTGGGATCTCTGTGCCAGTCGCTCAGATAAGGAATTCAGCCCCACGATGGATCTCTCCATCCTTTACACCATGCTGGGGTCTCGGTGCCCTCTCCTGGGCCCTGCTCAGCTCTCCAGGAAGGGAAAACTCCGCACTGGGGGCAGCCTCAGCACGGGCTGGCAGCGAGAGGCTTTCTTTGGAAAACCCTTTGGCTTCCCTTGGAAACCCTCTGGAGTTTGGAAACCCTCTGGCTTCCCTTGGAAACCCTCTGGAGTTTGGAAACCCTCTGGCTTTCCTTGGAAA
>QUSF01000065.1:610144-644296 GCA_003676055.1 Chloebia gouldiae | reverse complement strand
AGGGGGACCAGCAGCCCGAGCTCCAGCTGTGCTGTCCCCCGTCCCACACGCAGCACGTCCTGCCGGGGCAGCCCCAGCCCTGCCCCTGTTTCTGGGATGTTTCCCGCAGGGCTCCGTGCCTGGAGGAGTCCCCTGCTCCTGCCGATCCCCACCTTGGTTTCTCATACAAAGTAAACACAAGTTGGGCAATGTGCAATGGGTGTAGGTTTGCATGTCCCTGACTCAGAGATTCCTGAATATAGTGACTGATTCCTCCTCCTCCTGGGAGCTGTGGATACCCCCGCTCAAACCTGCTGCACCTCCTCCAGGTGATGCAACCCCCGGGGAGGAAGACGTTCCATTACATGCGTGGCAAATTGTTCCTTTAATTTCCCATGGCGGAGCAAACACAAATATGTCCAGGACGGGCTGAATGTCAGAAAGTGGCCGAAGCAAGGCCGAGCTTTGAGCCAGCTGCTTCCCACAGCTTCCAAGGGTGCATTTCCTGGTGCCTCCTTCCAGGAAAGGAGGCTGGCAGAGCTCAGGTCCTGCTGGTGATGGCTCCCAGCAGGCAAGTCCTGTTTATCTAGCAGAGAACATACAACTACAAGCACTTCATTTTCCTTTAATTAAAGCATTCAGGGTAGCGATGCTTAGTAATCTAGGATCAAAGTCCTTGTGATCTTTAATCCAGTTTCTCACTGGGTTTACCTAGTGACTTGTTAAATAGGAAACTCATCATTTCAAGTCTCAGAACTACTCTGTCGCTGCTCAGGCTGTCTAGTCCAAACTCTCCTGTTGCTTTGGCCTTAATTCCTGCTCCTTACTCACAAAATTAATCATCACAGAATCACAGAGTGGTTTGGGTGGAAAGGGACCTTAAAACTCATCTCATTCCACTCCCTGTCATGGGCAGGGACACCTTCCACTAGGTCAGGCTGCTCCAAGCCCCATCCAGCCTGGCCTTGAACACTTCAGGCACTTTGCTGGCACCTCTATCCTCCTGGGACTCCAGCAGCTGCTCCTGAGTGCTTTTGGGCCCCTCCCAGGCAGTGAAGTGCTGAAGTCTTGGTAGGACCAGGCTGGCCAAAGCACAGCTGTGGTGATTTGAAAGCTGGAGAAAATGTCCTTTGGGAAAAGAATCACTTGTAGTGGGAGAAGCCTGGTGTGAGGGAGGGGAAGCTGTGGCTGCCTGGAAGGGCAGTGATAGCAGGGCAGATACTCCTGGGGGTGGCGAGGGAGAGAAGGGAGAGGCTGACGTGCTTCTGGGCCCTGTGGTGTGTTTGAAGGCTCTGTGGAATTCATCTGCCTCCAGTCCCTCAGCTGAGGCTGTGCTGCCTCACGCCCAGCCCCTGGTGTGGTCAGGTTCTCCATTCCAGGTGTTCATGCAAGTGCTTCCCTTTCGGGGGGATGCACACAGAGGCATTTGCCCTCCTCCTTTTTCTCTAGACTTGGTGTAAAGCTGTTTCCCTTGGAGCTTCCTCCTGATTTCTGCCATCCTTCTTCTCCCCCCTTCCTCACTATCAGAGTCTGTTGTTGGGAGCACTCCTGCAGCCTCCCCTTCAATCACAGCCGTTTTGTTGCTTCCCCCTCCCTCCTAAAACCCTCAGATTTTCTTTAATGTCGGTCTCCTTGGCTACGAGTTATTTGTGTATCTCCTTCCAGCCAAGGTGGGGTTTACATGCTTCAGTATTTCTGCTTGTTAATTCATGCTGCTAATCAGACACAAAGAGCGTAATTAAATTAATTTTATGAGCATTATTCACTGTCAGAAATAAACCGGCCCAAGAGGTGTGGTTCAAGGTGAAAGCACAAGGCTGGGAACCAGGAATTCCTGATGGCTCCTCCTGCTTGTCACAGCAGGGCCCTGTGACTTCCTTCCCTGCCGTGTCCCCTGTGCAGGCAGTATCCTGTGGGAAGTCACCCAAAGCAGGCTGGAGTGTGCAAGGGTTGTGAAGCACCTGGAATTGCCTCTGGCTTGGATGCCAGTGCTGTGCCCACAGAGTGCTCGGTAGGGCAGGAAGGGCAGGAGCTGTCCCTGCCTTGGTCAGCTCTGCTGCTGCCTGCAGCTCAGAGCAGCCAGGATTGCCTCCTGCTCCTCCTGAGCTGCCTCAGTCCCTCCTGCAGAACTCAGGGAAGGCTCTCCGTGCTCTGCAGCTCTGTGACAGGGCTGTGGGTGCCTGTCCTGCACACAGGGGACCTTCCTCTCCTGTCTTCCACTCAGCTCCAGATCAGCCAGCTTTTCCTCAGGGGCTGATGGGCTGTGCCCGCTGCTGGGAGCTGCTGCAGCCAGTTCTGCACAGCTCTCCCTGAGCTCGCAGGCTGCCCGTGCTGCTTCCAGCAGTGCCCAGGCTCAGTGCTGCTCACACCTCTGCTCTCCCCTCAGGTGATGTGATCGAGGTCTATTACGGTGACAATCGCTTCGGGACGGTGACAGACTCCGGCACAGCCACGCTCAAGCCCCGTCCCAGGGTCCGGCCGCTGCTGACCTTCCTGCCCCTGGTGAGTGCCCGGGTCCTGGGCTGGAGCTGTGCCAGGACCGGCTGCTGGCCCTGCCCGAGGGAGGGCAGAACTGGAAAGCAGAACCACTCTGCACCGGGGCTGGGCACCGGGGACTGGGAGGTGATCTGAGTTCAGCCTGGTCTGGCACGGCCCAGGCACTGGGGGAGAGGCGTGAGCACCGTCAGATTTGCATTTTCAATTAACAAGTAATTGCTGAGCACGGAGATGATAGATGAGGCTCGCAGTGCAGTTTATCTCCCTGGTGCTGGCAGGGTCTGTCCCAGGATCAGGTGTGTTGCTGGAGCCAGCAGTGCTGCACCTAGTCCTGCTGCAGCAGAGGAATGAGGTGATGCTGTGGCTGTGCAGGGATGATTCTCTTCAATCTCTGTATGAAAAACCATTCCCTGCAGAGCCACCAGTGCTGCAGCAGCAGCAGGGCCAGAACAGCCAGAGCAGAGGCCTGGGCTGGCTGTACCTCCAGAAGCCAGCCTTGCTCGTGGCTGGCTGTGAGGAACCCCATGCAGCACTTCCCAGAGGTTTTATCCCCAAAAGAGCACAGAGGGGCACAGCACTCACAAAATCTCAGGTCTAGGTTGGAGAGGACCTTAAAGTTCATCTTGTTCCACCCCTGGCACTAGAGCAGGGTGCTCAGAGAGGTTCTGGAGGTGTCAGAAGCTAAAGGAAGTGATACCCGCTGGTCTGAGAAGACAGTAAAATCCTAAATCCTTTGGTCTAGAGAAGGAGGAGATCTCTGCTAATGGAGTGTGAGTGGTGGAGGGGTTAACAGCAGGAGTGCCCCCTGGACAAATCCTCAGGGCTGTCACCCAAACCCTGGTGCTGCTGCTGCCCACAGAGGCAGAGCTGGCCCTGGGGCTCTTTTTCCCTCCTGAGGGTCCCTCACAAGCCTGGGCTTCTCCTGCACAGTACCAGCTTTAACTGAGGAATTGGTAGGAAAAGGCAGTGTTTTGAAGGATCAGTGCGTGTTTGCACGCTCTTGGTGAGGTTTGACCATGATTTGATCTGGCACAGACTCTTCTGCTGCCACGTACATACCTGCACCAGGTACACACCTGCACGGGGCTGTTCTGCAGCTCCTGCCTTAACCCTTTCCCCCGCCCACTGAGCAGCTCCCAGTGAGTCAGGAGGATGCGCCCGCCCTGCCCCGCGGCTCCTGTGCCTCTGCACCTGGCAGCTCTTCCCGCAGGAGCAGCCTGGGCTGCCCCGCCGGGGCTGTGGGAGAGGCGTCCCCCCACTGTCCCCCCACTGTCCCCCCACTGTCCCCCCACTGTCCCCCCCAGCACTGCGGGCATCCCGGGGAATCACCTCCCTCAGCAAACCACCGCCCTGCCCTAGCTCGAAAACACGGAGTTGGGGGCAGCTCTTCCTTCTCAGAGACATTCCTGGCCTCTCTGAGACCCCAGGGTGCTCAGCAGTTGTATTTTGGGGTGGCTTTTGTAATGGGCAGCCTCAAACCTTGGCCATTGAATGGGTGGGCTCCCAAGAGCCCAGGGAGCTGGGGACAGGCAGGCCGCCTTCACTGGGGATGTCTGACTGTCCCAGGGATGAAAAGTGATTCCTGGTGGTTACAGTGAAAGCTTCCCCCCCTCGGGATCCTCAGCAGGCACAAATCTGATTCAGGTACCACAAACTGGAAATGCAGGTTCCTGGCACAGCACCCAGAGCCTGCCCTGAATCAGCTGGAGGTTTTCTGGGCTGGCCACACCCCGAGCAAACACCGGGAACAATCTTCCCAACCATCTCTGCAGACTGGCAGCGTGCTGGGGATGCTTTCCATTTTAGAAGCCAGCTCATGACGTGGGGATGGGTGGTTTTTAAGAGATGCTGAGCATTAGCAACTGCCACAGAAGGTTTTGGTGACGAACAGGCTTGCCCAGTTTGAAATGACACGTCCAAAATTACTGCTCCTTTATGAAGTGCAGCTGTGTCCTCCAGCTTTGCGCTGCTCTCTTCTGACTGCCAGTCCCTTTGCACTCCTTCAAGGAGGTGATTCATATGCTCCAGAGCTCAGACATCTCTGTTCCCCTGCAAACCAGCAGCTGCCCCGGGGCAAACCTGCAGCAATGGATTTCCATGGCAAATGGGAATTACCGGGGTTTGTTCTGTGTGATTTTGGTAGCTCATTGCTCTGGACAATTTAACTATCAGCTCTTCAAGTGCCTCTCTTGGCCTTTGTCTTCCCTCTGGCTCTCAGGTGAAGTCCAGGATCTGCCCTCATGCCTTTGCAGCCCTTGGCTTCTCCACCAGCACGGAGTTGTCTGGTCCTTTGTGCAATGCCAGGGGTACGAATTCCCTCACTCCTGGGTCACCTGTAACTGGCTCATTCCCTCGTGGTTATAGACGATGTTTAGTCATCTGCAGCGTAATGCATGTAGCAAGTGAAATATGTACATTTTCCTATTATTTTGGCCAAAGCAGGGGCATCCCAGGGCTCTCCCACGGGAGCCCAGGTGCTGCTGTTGAATCAGCTCTGCCCCAGCAGCTCCCGAGCTCCCCAGCCAGGGCAGTGTAGCTGTGGTGTGTCCGAGCCTGGATGGGGCTGATGGACAAATCCAAGTGACCTTTGATCCAGGAGACTTTGGAATCCCGTGGCAATCTGATGTAAAAATGGTGATAACGGCAGAGAAAAGCAAAGGGCAGGGGCTCAATCATTACCCAGGCTTTTGTGTGCAGGAAATGGCCGGGGAGAGGCGCAGGCTGATGGCAGGATAACATTTCCTTTGTCGAGGGCTGTTAGCAGCGCAAACAGCTGCCTGGGGTGGATGTGGAGCCTGGGAATGGGACTGTGTGTCCCTGAGCACTGCCCGTGTCCTGTCCCTTGCTGGATGCTCCCTCGGAGCTCTGTGTCCCTCTGACACTGCCCCGAGCCGCCCCCAGCCCCGGGTGCCCCCCTGAGTCAGGGACAGGAGAGGCTTCTGCTGCTGGCAGAGCCCCGTCAGCGCTGCGGGTGAGCCAGCCTGCCCCAGTGTCTCACCATCACCCGCAGTGCCCTCGCTTCGGGCATCCCCCAGATGTGTAGGCTGCCAAATTGCCGGTCCTGTACCAGCCGAAGGCACTGCTGAGTTCTCAGCATGAACGCGAAGGGAGTAATTGTGAGCGAAACACAAACCACGCAAGGAGCAGTTTCCCCAGAGTGCTCAGATGTGCTGGTGCCAGTTTCCCCAAAGGCTGGAGGTCTGTCTGTGCGTGACTGTGCCAGTGCTTGCTGCAGAGAAATACCCACCCATCCCGGGGGAGCTGCTCAGGGCACCGGGAGCTGGTGCTGGGCAGCCCCAGGGGGGTGTGAAATACCTGAATTCCTCTCCAGCCTTGCCCTGACCACTGGGAATTGTGTCCATGGCCTGTGCAGCCCTGATCACTTCACTTATCCCCTCAAACCCCGTCAGCAGCGGCTTCCACAGGGACCTCCATATCACCAACACTGCCCTGGATCACATCAGGGCTTGTGTGGACAAATTACCAGCTGCTTGTCAGCCCTTCGCTGTGATCCGGGCTGTAAGGCTGACAGCTCTGTTTTCTCAACTCCTGCAGAACGCCCAAGAAGCCCATGGGGTGGCTGTGCCAACGCCGTCGGTGCCAGAAGACTTTGTGGAGAAGGCAGCTCTTGGTAAGGGATGTTCTCTGTGCAGTCCTGGCCAGCACCGAGTGCTCACCGAGCCCTCAGGGCAGGAAGCGTGTGTGTACCCAGCTCCGGAGCAGACAGTCTGCTCGTATATTTTCATGCTAAAATAGAGTCTGTTATTAATTATTTTTTGAAGTCATTGAAAATTAATTAATTCCTAAGGGGTGAGGCAGAGTGGCTGTTACAGTTCAGGAAGTTTTAGACAAGCCTGGCAAAGGGCTGGCTCGCTGGGCACTGATGGAGAGGTCTCACTGGGCTGTGCTCTCGCTGCTCTTGCAGGCTCTGGCTCCCAGCCCAATGGCAACTATCGGATGTACAGCTCGGCGGGGGACCTGCGCCCGCAGGCCCTCGATGGGGATGACCTGGAGGAAGACATCCCCCCCCCGCCCTCGGTGCCCCCCCCCCCCCCCCCCCCGCCCCTGTCCCCCCCCCTCTGCCCCCCCCCGCCCCCCCCCCCCCCCGAAATGCTCCCACCGCCCCCGCCACTGCCCCCCGAGATGGTGCCACCGCCTCCTGCCACGGCAGCCCCGCCGCCTCCCGCCTCTGCCCTGCCCTCCCCCAGCACTCCGGCTCCCCCGGACTTCATCCCGCCAGCCCCGCCGGGCGCCCGCGACCCCGCGCCCTTCGGCCCCGGCTTGTCCAAGTGGAAGTCCGAGACGGTGCTGAACACGAGGCAGGCGGAGGCCGAGGGGCCGCTGTGCCCTGCCGAGGCGCCCGCAGCCCCCAGCCCCAAGGAGAGCCTGCAGCCCAAGCCCGAGCCGCACCTCACCTTCCCCAGGTCCTTCAAGGTGCCGCCGCCGGCCCCGGCGCGCTCCTCGTCCATCCCGGTGCAGGAGGGCCGGCGGGAGCCCGTCCCCAGGCAGCCTCACGCCCGGCCGGCCCTGCCACCCTGCTTCACCCTCCGAGCCGCGGGCAAGACGCGGCCGGGAGACGGCGAGCAGAGGAGTTCTGGGCTCCGACAGGGCGTTGGGAAGCCGGCCGTGCCCCCTCCACTGAGCCCCAAGCCGGGCCCGGGGCTCGGCCAAGCGGTGACTCCTGCTGGGCGCCGGTCCCCTCTGCCGGGCTCTGATGGGGAGAAGATTCCCCAGCTGAAAACAGCCGGGAGAGACTCCCCTCCGAAATCGGAACCTCTCACTGCGAACGACCTGGATCTCCCTCCTCCGGACTACCCGACCTGCGAGGATGACTGGAAGGATGCCAACAACCTGAACAAGCTGCGGGACGAGCTCTCGGCCCTGCTGCGCTCCCCGCGCCGGGAGGAGAGGCCGCTGGAGAAGCCGGGTGCTCCCCGGCCCGGGGACAGCGGTCCCAGCCGCGCTGGCAGCCGTGAGCCGGGGCTCAGTGAGCCCCAGCTCGCCAGGAAGGACACGGGGTTATCCAAGGGAGGGGAGAGTGAGAAGAAAGAGGCGCCCAGCAGCCCCCCCAGCACCACTGGGGGCTCTCCCAGCACTGCAGGCACCGCCCCGGAGAGCAACCCTGACACACAGCCCCGCAGTGTGATGACGATCAGGAACGAGCTGGAGGCTGTGCTGTCCCTGAAGAAAGAGGGGAAACCTGCCCCAGGGCTCAGCAGCCAGAAGCAGGGTGTGGAGAATGGCATTAGCACCCCACAGGTGAGGAAGAGCCCCCCTGACCTGAGGAAGAGCCCTCCTGGCACGAGTCACCCAGTGGTGCCAAAACCAGTGCCCAGCCCACTCCCAGCCCCGGCGGCTGCTGTGGAGAAGGATGAGACAAATCACGAGGAGCATCCTGCTCCTGCTGCTGCCAAGGTCACAGAGGACGTGAGCCCTGCTCCTGGGTCCCTCAACAGCAGCCTGAGTCCCCCAGAGGCACCCCAGGGACCGGCAGAGGAGCCCCCAGCTCCCAGCCCCTCCTCGGCCCCTGTGTCCCCTGCACAGAGCCCGGCACCACAGCCCAGCTCGGCTGTCTTCCAGTACAAAGTGCACCGGGCTGGGGCCAGCTCGGCAGAGCCGCCCTGTGCCCCGGGCTCGGCTGAGCCGCCCTGCCCCGGGAGCTCGGGCAGGAGCCCCCCGGACACCTCGGGAGCGGGGCAGGAGGAGGTGCTGATCCACCCGGTGACGGGGGAGCGCGTGGAGCGGGGCTCACCCATGGCCCTGCTGCTGGCGGCCCGGCAGCGGGCCCAGCGGGGCCGCCAGGGCGGGGACGGGGCGGCCGCGCCCAGGGCGAAGCCCACCCTGAGACTCGGCAGCGCCTCGTCGGACACCGCCTCCAGCAGCTTCTTCCGCCACGAGTCCAAGCCCTACTCCTTCACCGTGGTGCCTCGGCCGTCCGCGGCCGGTCCAGCGGGCTCCGGCGGGAGCAAAGCCCCCTCCTTCTCCAGCTCCTCGGAGCAGGGCCGGGCCGTGCGGGCGGCGGGCGAGGCGCAGCCCCCCGGGCCCCGGCGCGCCGCGGCCTCCAGCCTGCTCCGGGGCCTGCTGGACTCGGGGCAGCCGAGCCAGCCCGGCCCGGCCCGCCACGGAGCGCCCGGCGAGGGGGAGAACGGGGACGCGGCGCTGGACTTCGGCATCATCCCCCCACCCCCCGAATTCAGCAACGAGGCGGACGAGGGTCCCCTCCCCAGTCGGGAGGAGAGCCGCAAGTGCCCCAGCGTCCCTGACAGCAGCCGGGGCTCGGGAGAGCCGCGCTATTACAGGTGGGCTGGCTACAGCCGCAGCTACGGGGGCAACCAGGAGCCAGCAGCTCCGCTGCCCTCGGAGAAGAGCTGGAGGAACGGCGACTTCACACCCCAGTTCCCGGCTTACAGCAGCTCCACCAGTTTCCCCAGCCAAGGCCCCAACCCGCGCCCGCTGATCAAGAAGCGCCTGTACATGTCGGAGCCCGACAGCTCCTACCCCCGGGCAGCTGCAGCCCCCCGCGCCTCGGGCACCCTCTCCTCCACCCTCTCCTCCTACGGCCCCGGGGGGTTCAGCTCCACGCCCGGGGAGGGGTCTCGCCGCCTGGGCCCTCCCCACAGGAACGGCCCCTCGAGCACCCAGGGCCGGCGGGCATCCACGGATGCGGCTGGGAAACCCGCGGCGTACGGCGGCACCGGGGCCGAGGCCAAGTTCAAGGGGCAGAACGGCGACTTCTCTCCCGCCAGCGTGCTGACAGCCAGCAGGTACGTGCCCCCCGAGCCCACCCCTCCCTGTCCTCGGTGTCCTGCGGAACGGGGATTGCCGGGGAACGCGCTGCCCCTTGGCTCGGGCTCCTGCTCGAGGGCAGTGACCGTTCACGGCTCCTCCCTGGTGCCAGCTGTGACCCCAGTGCCCACGTCCCTCCCCACCTCCCTGGGGAGCGGGGAAACCCGTCACCAGAGCGGGGAAACCCATCATGAGTGGTGAAACCCGTCACCGGAGCGGGGAAACCCATCACGAGTGGTGAAACCCGTCACCGGAGCGGGGAGACCCGTCACCGGAGCGGGGAAACCCATCACGAGTGGTGAAACCCGTCACCGGAGCGGGGAAATCCGTCACCAGAGCGGTGAAATCCGTCACCGCGGTGCTGGCAAGCGCCGGGGTTTGCCCGGGCTGGTGTTGGGTGACCGCCCCTGTGTTCTCCCTGCAGGCCTGCCCACGGCACCTCGCACTACGGGGGACCCTCCAACACCTTCACGGTCAGGCCGGGCACGCGGCAGCCCATCTCCTACGCCTACCAGAGCCACCGGTAGGCCGGGCTTCGGGCTGCCCCGCCGGCGGCCGGCTGGGAAGGGGCGAGAAGGTGCCTGGCTTGGTCCTTTCCTTCTCTACGGGCACCAGGGACGGCCCCAAGCCAGCCCGAAAATGCACTTGCTCCAAGCTGCTGACGGAGAAGGTGGGGAACGAGCCTGAGCCTGGACTTTTCTCAAAAGACTGCCATGGAGAGTAGTTACGTGAGCAAATGTGGTTTCACTCTTTCCCATTGTCCCTCCTGGGTTATTTTCAGAATTGCAGCCTGATAGGCTGTCTAGGAAAGCCAAAGAGCATCCTCAGCTCTCTCTAAAGAGCATCACCACTGGAAAGATTGATTTCGGTTTGTTTTTTAATTGGTTTGACTCCAGCATGTTTGGGAGCAGGGAGAAACCAACTGAGAGATGTGCAGAATGGAAGCAAAGCAGTGTGTAGATAAATGTCAGGGATTAAAGAATGTGAGGCCAGTGGGATAGGAGGAGAGTTTAGGATGCCTAGATCCTGACCCTTTCTATCAAGAGTTTGGAGCAAATCAGTTCTGCCTTAAACGCAGCTCTGAGCAGTCAGTGCCTGTCCTGCGGAGCCGGGCTCTGCCCCTCATCCAGGAGCAGCTTCGGGAGCAGGGGCCTTGCTTTGCTGTGCCTTTTGGTCACTGTAAATGTTTCTGTTGGTAATTATTCCTCGAGGAAGGAGGCTGTGAGGCCTGGCTGGAAGGCTGAAACGCAGTTTGGAGACGCAGGACTCGAAGCAATCCTTTTCCTTGGGCTGGCAGGTGCCAGCGACTTGCCCAGGTGCTCTCCCTGAGGGCTCTCTTGCCACTTCACACCCGTGTGACCCCCAAAGTGTCCTTGCTAACTGTTCCACTGAGACTTGGCGTCCACGTGCCTGGTCTGGGGAGCGAGGAGCTGAATTTCAGTGTGACTGTGTTTATCTGTGGGGTGTGGGGTGACTGCAGGGACACCCCAAAGGGAGCTGGCTCCTTCCCCCGGTGCTTTTCTGGGTGCTGCTGGGGCAGACCTGGCCCTGCTTCCCGCTGTGCCCGTGCAGGGGTGGGAGCTGTGAGCAGCCTTCAGGAGGGTTTCAGCCTCCAGACTGAGCAGCGGGGTCTCACACAGCTGACCTGAGTTGTGAATAGCCAGCTTTTTGAAACTAGAAACAGAGACTCTTCTGCCTAGGTAAACTTGCTGAAAATCACTGTAAGATAACTGTAAAAACTTGTAGAGAATTGTTTCTTATCACTGATAAACTAAAAGCACTTTGAGACATGAGTCTGTTTTTATGGAAAGCACTTTCTATTTTCAATGCTACAAGTACCACTGGTTCCACTCCAGCTTATCCTGCCTGGCACACACCTGGATGTGGCCTGCAAGCAGATCTTGCTCTACAATTCAGCTCAAAATCAGGGATAAATTTTCTTTCACGGTGGAATTCTCAAAAGTTATCTTGATATTCGAGTCATGTCATTGACATTCTATGTTTTATTTCCAGCTTTACCTAATAATTTAACAGCCCTTTCAGATATTGCAGCAGCTTTAAAGTATTCTGAACTTCACTTTGCTGTGAATAAAATTAAAATGCAAATACAATAATCAGCGTAATAGCTAATTCAAAGGGCATTTTTATGCCAGCAACTCACAGTGACTTAGAAGATTTCCATTGCTTACCCCAGCCAGTACTGAAATAATAGGCTTTTAATATCTGGGTGTTGGTTTTAAAAAAATATTTACGGACAAAAGTGACTATGGAGTAACTATAAGGACATTTAAGTGTGCCAAGTGTCACGTGGAATACAACCTGCCCCAAAACATGGAATTTTCTCCATGCAAGGAACACCTTGAGCACTCTTATTCAGCTGTAGAAGTAAATCTGTGATCCTCCTTGAGGAGCTTCAGGGTCATGTTTTGGTATTGGATGAAGTTTCACCAGTTTAACTTGAACACAAAGAAGTCTCTTTGATAATGTTGCAACTTCATGGTTTTTTTCCTCCTAATACATTTTTTTTCTTTAAATAATAAGCTATATTTGCAAATGAGCTCTCAGAAACAATTTTAAGGCTGGGTGGGCAATTTCAGCTTTTGATACTGACTTTGCCCAGAAGTAGGGAGGGCAGGGGGGTATGTGCAATGTTCCACCTCAAGAATTCTTCCAAATTGCAATCTCCCCAACACAAGTTTTTGTTCTTTTTAGAGAAAAATGTGACACTCTGGTGTTAGTACCTGCTTTAAATGTCACATGTACTACTTCACCCAGACACAGGATTCATGTGTAGGTGAAATATGTCTTAGACACGTAGAGTGTCTCATTGCTAGCAGACATAGCTGTTTTAATTTAGTATTAGAGTGTGATAATTAAGTGAGCTTTATAAAATAGCCACGCTTCATTCAAGAACACCTTTCAGGGACTGCACGGGGGACTGAGCTCTCACTAAATCAGGTTGGACTGCTCCCAGTTGTAGGACTGGTTAGCATGCCGGTTTTCAGCAGTGGGGTTCTTCTGTTCTTCCAACTCTTTGGACTATCCCCGCTTCTTTTGAATGCATTCAGCAAATTCTGGTATTTCAGGAACAACCCAGCATTGATTCTGGGGCCATTGTGACAAAGGAACCACTGTCAGAGCTGTTGGCAGCCAAAGCACTTGGGGACAGAGTTAGATCTCTGAGGACTGCAGGGATGGGGACGGGCCCCTCTTCCCTGGGCAGGTAACTGTGTCAGGTGCGGGTAAACTGTCCTCCCATTCCTGCCCCTGCTCCTCCCAGCTCTTTCACTACAGAAATTTAGCAACAGAGTAAGAAACAAAACCAGGGGGAAATATTGGAGCAAAGCACCTGCCTCCGCCCAGTGCTGAGAGCGATCCTAAGTGTGGGATTATTCTCTCTTCACCCTCTCCGATGCAGGGTGGTAATTCAAGTCGTGATATAACTGAAATTATCCCCTGCAGCTGCCTCTTCTCACAAGTTCCTGCCTGGGGAGTGTAACAGAGCTTTAGCTGTAAAGTATTGAACAAAGTCTCTTATTTATGAGTGCCACTGAATACCAACCTTCTTGCATAAAACATTTCTGGATGTTTTATTACATGTGTGGTCTGATTTTTTTTAGTGTTGCTTACACGGTCTGTCTGCTGGAGGAGTGGGAAGTTTGCACATCCCTGAAAGGATGGGAAAGGGTAACTCAGCAAGGGTTTGAATTTCAGCTTACCCGGAGCTTGGTCCAGTTTCTCTGAGTGGTTGACCAAAGCCTGTGGCCATTTCAGTGTTTTTAGGAGCCCAGTCACAGCTCTGTCACTCACACCCAGCTGGTCGGGCAGGCTGGCAGAGAAGCTGCTTCTATGAATAGTCCTTGGGCTGGAGCTCTCGTCAGGGATGAAACTCTCGTACAAGTCCCAGCTCGAACGCTGTGCCCAAAACTGCAAACACAGTGTGAGCAATGCAAGCAGCAACACAAGAGGCTTGTCTGCAGCGTGGCTGCTCCCCTGCACTCAGAACTGAACTGCTTTGCACCCTCATCTCCTTCATCCAGCTCTCTGTGAGGAGGGAAAGGGGCAGTGTGTGCCTGGAAGCTCTCGCTGCAGCCACAGTGGATGTACCCAGGCGTGGAGCAGGGACAGCTGCAAGCCTCGAACCCCGCAGCGTTCCCTCCGTTCCTGGGGGAGCTCGGAGCCAGCGAGGGCTGGTTGGGATTGCTGCTGCTGCTGTGCCTTCACTGCAGCCGTGCCAGCACTGCCACGACACCCCTGAGCCGAGTGCAGCCCAGGAGTGACTCTTGACCTGCTGCTCCTCTGTGCTTATGAGTGAAAAACCCCAGGTGCAAGTGCTAGACGCCCAAAAGCAGATCCTCCTTCAGGCAGCGTGCAGAGCTGCGGGAAGGCAGCTGCTGCCATCCTGTGGCACCAAAAACACCTGCCAGATGCTGAAGCACCCAGAGCTGCTTGGTCTGTAATTGTAAAAGTTAATATAACACCAAGGACCTGCTCTCCCTACAGGCTTCAGCACCCACCATGAGTACTCTGCCACGGACTGTTGTGTTTTGCTCAGGAGCGGCACTATGAGGAACCTAATGTGGTTTAATGTCTGACATTTGAACTTTTATTTTTAGCTGGGCAAAATGGAACCCCACGTTCAGAGTTCTGGAAAGAAAAACTTCCTGAGAAGCAGCAGGAGCCAGAGCCTGCCTTGCACCAGTGCTGAAGAACTGTAGTACCCTGGCATTGAACAGGAATACGGTGAACATTTATTTAAGAACAGTTTTAATATCAGGGACTGAAAGCACAACTTGAACTGTGTGGATGATCTCAGCTGGCTCTTCAGTGCTACAGAAGTGGCCCAGTGGAACTTAAACCCAGTTACAAATGAAAACCATCTTCCAAGACAACTTTTTCAGAACCAGCCCAAGACCTGTTCCAGTACAGCATCACAGGTCCCCAGCAGGGGACTTTGTGGTTCAGGGGTATTTCTGAGGAAATGTGTCAGTTTTTATCATCATTTACCGTTTCTTGTCACACACTGCTCTAGAACAGGAAGTTGCTGTGAACACCTGTATGACACGGGAATTTAAAAAGCAGCAAGTGAGGTTTACAAAGAGTATGAGAAAAGTACAGAGCCTGGGAAAGCTTAGTCTGCCTAAAAATTGTGGACTTTGCATAACTAAACCTATGTGTATGCAGAGATATAAACTGGAAGCAGTGTACATTCAGGTGCTGCTATCATGCTAAAGGGCAGGGGTAACATTCATTTCAACTGCATTTTTGTTTCATCAGTCAGGACTTGCTTAATTCTGTCTAGGAAATACTAGGCCAGACCAAGCTGTACCTAGAGCAGCACCAACGCATGCAGAGCAGTGACTTTCTCCAGGTAAACAGCTGGGTTAGCAATTTATGTTCTCTGCAGGTTCTGTGCAGTCTGGGCAATGTGCTGTCCCCTCAGTGCCAGCACAAGAAGTCACTCGTCACAAGTGCAGGGATCTGGGTTATCACTAAGCAGAGTCTGCTACAGGAGCAAGCAATGACAACTGAAGTCCTTAGTCCAGTTTTGCCCCACATAAACCTTCTGTTCACAGGTCTTATCCTCGAGTAAGTTGCCTTCAGCACAGAGGAGATGAACCGTGGTGTCAAAGAGCCCAGCACAGCTCCCTCCTGCTGCCAGTGCCCCCTGGCACGCCAGGATCCCAGCACCATCCCAGAGGTGCTGAACTGCAGGGCTCCACTGGGATCCTCGTTTTACAGCTGACACCACACGCTGCTGTTGCTCAGCAGAGCTCACCAGTGCTCACCAGAGCTCACCAGTGCACAGCAGAGCTCACCAGTGCTCATCAGTGTTCACCAGAGCTCACCAGAGCTCCTCACTGCTGCTGAGGCTGAGCCCTCCCCACCACCAATGCTGCTTTAAGACAACCTGGAACCCTTCCAGCCCCTGAGTCCCAGCAGGGCTTTTCATTCCACCTGATTCACAGAGCAAAGAGCTTGGCTCAAGGGTGAGGCCCTCACATCTACCCAACAAGAGGCACGTTGCTAACCTCCCCCAAAAGCTTCTACGAATTCCATGGGTAGTCTGGAGAACTGAGGAAAGAATCAAGTCTTTTGGACTTTATTTCTTTTTTCATTACACCCAATTCCCTGTCTCTTCACGTCTCCTCTGTGCCTGAAGTCAATTTTTTTCTGAGTAAAGCCAAAGTCTCTTATTACAGGAGAAGCCACTCCTGAGGAGATAAAGCTTGGTTTGTAACTAACTTATGCCTAATTCAAAATTACTACAGGAACCTTCCTAGCCACAAGCTTGGAGGCAGACAACAGACCCCACTCCAGCTCACACACCTGCGACTTCAGCAGAATCAAAGTGATGCCAGCAAGGAACTTGGACCACGAGTTTATAAAACTATTCTTTTACACAGTTGATTCCAGAAGCTTCACCAGCTGGCAGGGGGACAGTGTGATGTAAAACCTGATGATCCCATCCAACTGTAGTGAGCAAGGCATCATCTGAAGGAGACCAGGACAAGCCTTTTACAAAGTCTCGATGAGAATGACTTCTGAACCTGGAAAACACCAACATCAGCCATCGTTAGAGACTATGTGAGCTGGTGCAGTCCCTAACTGCTGGGTGTCAGGATGGTGCTCCTCTGTTTAGGAACATTTTCACCTCCAGGTTGCTCAGACCAGCTCTGGCTGTCCCAGCCCTGGAAGTGTCCAAGGCCAGGCTGGCTGGGGCTTGCAGCACCCTGCCTGTGGCAGGGGGTGGGATGAATGCTTTAAGGTCCCTTCCACCCCAAACCATCCTGTGCATTAATAATGAACTCAAGAAGACAACAGCACTGAGTATTCTGTATATACTTACACCTCTGAGAGGTCTGAGTCAAGAACAGCAACTGAACAGTCTTCACTGATGGAAGCCAGTAAGGGTGAACTAGAGAGAGAGCACAGAATACACAAATACAAGAATTTTTAGGAATAAACTTGTGAACAGCAAGACTCCTAGTGATCCAGACTGAGCTTCTGGATGAAATCACAAAAGTCTTACAAAAATGTTTTCATCAGCATTTGGCGGGGTGCCAGTACACTGAGTGGGGAATACTCAATTATGGAGTCTTAAAACAATTGATCCTTCTTTAGTAAGAGGTGACTGTAACTAGAAAAATCCCCACAGTGTGTAGGTCAGTTATTCTGGAGCTGCAGAATTCTTGTTGTGGACATTCACACATCAGAGTGAGACATTGCTTGGTTTAGTCTATTCTCTGCTACAATCTCCTTGATGAGAAGACCAAACCTGGCACTCTCGGAGGTCTTACTCAAAAATAACCAAGGCTTTTAAGGGGATGCAGTGCCACGTTCTGTGCCAGAATCACTCAGTACCTGTGTGCAGAGAAAGCAAAGCCTGTGATGCCTCGGGTGTGCACAGCAGCGCTGAGGGCAGAGTCAGGATTCTTTGTGTCCACCAGTGCAACTGTTCCACTTTCATCACCTGGAGAGAGGGGCACCCAAGTTACAGGAAAAACTGTCCTGTGCAAACAGCCACCTCGATTTGCCTGGCCAGAGTGCAGATTCTTACCCAAGACAAAGATGTCACTTTTCTGTGGATGCCACATGACTGAGGTAGGGAGGTAATTACAGGCACTGCAAACTGTGAGGGAAGAAACTGGGTGAGCGTGGAAGGAGGCAGCACAAAGATATTCCTCACCTAGCTCACTGAGAGCACAGCTGCTGCAGCAAGACAAGTGTTTTAAGCTTATTGTACTTCTGAGACAGTGTTATACCTCCTTAACTTTTAACAGGCACATCACTAGATTTGGAGTTAGAAGTCAGGCATAAAATAATTTATTTCTTCCAACACACTCATGCAGAAGCAGTGACTACACACACAGACATACCAATTCGAGTAGCTGGTTTGGGGCATCTGGTGTCCCAGAGTAAAGTTCTGTTGTCCTATAAATCCAAAAGGAACGAGAAGAATTTTACAATTTCTTTGTGGCATAAATTCAGATTCACTGCTGACTCACAGGCAAAATGACCCTGTGTTTTCTTCTGGGTTAAAATGATGCTGTCACCAAGTGCAGCCTTCAGTCATCCCCAGGACAGACCTAGGAGCTCCCAAAATTCGATACAAACCTGTAGGAATCAGCTTGGCAAACAGATTACAAATTATCAGACAGGAACACTGCAATAACACAGGTAGGCAGGTTGCACAAGAAGTAGTTTCTAAGTGCATTAAACTGTAAATGCCTAAAACTAAATCTCATTTAAATGGAGTAGGTTTAGACAATAGAGTGAGCTTTACCTCGGCACAGGACAGGAACACAGTGTCCTTACCAGGACAGGAAGCCACACATGTCACTGCATCGGAGTGAGCTACCAAAAGCACAAAAGGATAAAGAGCCTCAAAGATGGTATCCGACTTTCCCACATATTCCCAAGGCCCTCCAGAGGCACAGCAGTTTAACAGTTATGCCCAGACACGGGATAGCTGCTGCCAACTGCCTCCTACCACAGCGATGAGCTGCCCACTCCAACCATGGCCACAGTGCTTGTGCCAGCCCTGAGCTCGAGGGAGCCAGACAAGGGGTCGGGGAAAACGTCAAAGTGGACTGTCAAGGGGACATAAGGAGAGAGAGGGCTGGGCTGGCACTCACCTCTGTAGGAGTGCAGCACCGTTTGCTCCGGGACGTCCCAGACCTTCACGCTGCGGAAAGAGCGAGCAGTGAGCGCCCAGCACAGCCCGGGCACACGGCCGCCAGGCTGGGCACACTCACCAGAAATCCCTGCCCCCGCTGACAGCCTGGCTGCTGCCGGCCAGCACCGACACCGAGGTCACGATGTCGTCGTGCTCGTATTTACAGAACTTGTTCACGATGAGGCTCTCGTTCTCCTCCAGCTCCCAGAGCTCCACTGCACCTGGGGATGCAGGGGGACACCCAGCTCAGTGCCAGGACACCCAGCTCAGTGCCAAGGACACCCAGCCAGAGAGGGGCTGGGGGGACACCCAGCTCAGTGCCAGAACACCCAGCTCAGTGCCAGGGACACCTGCTCAGCAGAGGGGACAGGCGCACCCCCGCGAAGGACGGAGCATCCCCACGGCTTACCGGAGTCGGAGGCCACCAGGATGCCCCGGTCGGCCAGCCAGCACAGGTCGGCGACCCCCGCCTCGGTCTGCACGCCGGCGGTGCAGAAGCCCTCGCTGGGGGCGCGCCGGGGCTCGGCGAACACCCAGAGCGAGCCGGTCCAGCAGCGCCCGTTCAGCCCGGAGGCGCCCAGCAGCAGGGTCCCGTCTGCGGGAGAGACACCAGGGGAGGCGCGGGGAGACGGGCGGGGAGCTCCGGGGAGCGCCGGGGAGCGGCTTGCGGAGCTCCGGGGAGCGGCTCGGGGAGCGCCCCGGGGAGCGGCTCGGGGAGCTCCGGGGAGCGGCTGGGGGCGCGCCCCGGGCCCGCCGGGCCCCGCTACCTGCGCGGTAGTGCGCGCGCTCCAGGTGCCGCTCCATGCAGGCGGGCGCGCTGGGCGGGATGTTCCACTCGGCGGCGGCCTCGGCCGCGGGGTCCCCATCCAGCGAGGCGGCGGGCGCGGCGCCGTCGGGCGGGGCGGGCGGCGGGGCCGCCTGAGGCGGCGGCAGCGGCGCCAGCGGCTCCTCCATGGCGGCGGCGGAGCGGGGCCGGCGGCGCCCCCACGTGCCTCCGCCGCCGCCGCCTGCTCTCGCGAGAGCGCGCGCCGCGGAGGCGGGCGCGGGGCGGGCGCTCTCGCGAGAGCCGCGCCGCCATCTCAGCGCCCGGCGGCAGCCGCGGTCACCGGCGGGGGCGAGCTCGGCGCCGCCGCTCCTCAGAGCTCCTCAGGGCCCCGCTCCGCACTCAGAGCTCCGCCGCTCCGCGCTCCGCACGGCCCCGCCACCCCGCAGGGCCCCACCATGCTGTCCCGCCTCGTCCTGCGCGCCGGTGAGCCCGGGGGCAGCGGGTGGCGGCGCGGTGCCGGCCGAGCCCTGCCCTGACCCCTCTGCCCTCTCTTGTCCCCCCAGCCCCCGCCGCGCTCCGGGCGCTGCCGCCGCCCGTCGCCGTGGGGTGAGTACCGGGGCGGCCGCTCGGGCGGGGGCTGCCTTTGTGCCTGGCGGCGTTTCTCCTCGGGGCGGTGGGAAGGAGCCTCGGAGGTTACGCGGTCCCGCCCCTTCCCGGAGGAGGTGTCCGCGCAGTGCCGCCTTCGGGACGCGGCCGAAAGGGCTCGGAGCTCGCCCGGTTCCGCCCTGCGCAGAGCCGGGCCAGCCCGGCTCGGACCCTGCCAGCGATGCCCTCCGTGTGCCCTCCTTACTGAGCTGGAAACGTGCTTCAGCGTCACCCAAGGGTGCTTTGGGGGTGTCTGCTTGGTGTGTTTCTGACTGGTTTTTAAGTAAGAATCATAACTGCAGTCCTCTCCTTCTTCACAGGGTGTTGCACGCCACAAGGTCGCTGCACACAACTCGGCAGAGTTTGGCTCCCGTGCCACCTCTGCCTGAGAAGGGAGGAGAAGTTCGTCATGGTTTGATCCCTGAGGAGTTTTTCCAGTTTCTCTACCCTAAAACGGGAGTCACAGGTTAATACAGACGTTAGCTATTTTTACATGGTTCTGTTCACTAGTTCTGGCTGCTGAAAAGGTGAAATATTACTGAAAATGAGTATTTTGCACGTGTAGTGTGTGAAGAACAAGCTACTGCAGGACTCCTGGCTAATGGTTGAAGGAATTCTTTGACCTTGATTTTGTTGCCTGTTGTTCCTTAAAATATATAAATTCTGTGCGTTTTTGAAGGAGCAGAAGCAGCAGGTCTCATGTCAGGTGCAGACTGCTTCCATTTGTGGTGAGGTTCCTTGTGGCACCTTTCCCAGGTGGAATTGTAGCTCTGCCTTTTGTCCTGGTAAAACAGAACACTTCTTCCTGACCTCATGAGCCTTTAAAGGAGCTCCCTCTTAGGTACTGGAGTTTGCTGAGCCTCGTTGTGCTGTATCCAAGTAATGCTGCTTTATTTCTCCTCTAGGGCCCTACATGCTGGGCACTGGCCTCCTGCTCTACCTTCTTTCCAAGGAGATCTACGTGGTTAACCACGAGACAGTAGCAGCTGCCTGCATACTGACAGTCATCGTTTATGCCATCAAGAAGTTTGGGGGTGATGTCGCAGCCTTTGCTGACAAACTTAACGAGGTAGTGAGGAAACTGCAGTCCTCAGTCAGGAATGGTTCTGTTAAAGTACAGATGGCTTCCACTGCCAGAGGGCAGGGCTGGATGGGATGTTGGGCAGGAATTGTTCCCTGGCAGGGTGGGCAGCCCTGGCACAGAGCAGCTGTGGCTGCCCCTGGACCCCTGGCAGTGCCCAAGCCAGGCTGGACATTGGGGCTGGAGCAGCCTGGCACAGTGGGAGGTGTCCCTGCCATGGCAGGGGTGGGATTGGATGGGATTTAAGTTCCCTTCCAAGCCAAACCAGTCTGGGATTCCGTGGCATCACCTCAGCCCCGGCACAGGGCAGGTGGCACAGACGTTTCTCACAGCTCGGTGCAGCATTTCAGGATGAGCTGCAGATCACTGCTTTTCCTTGCACCTGCCCCTGAAGCGGGGAGTCGTGTGTTCTTGCAGGAGAAGGTGGCCACGGCTCTGGCCATGAAGAACGAGGCCATGCAGAGCCTGCAGACGGCCATCGAGCAGGAGAAGAAGGAGCAGTGGCGGGCGGAGGGGCGCGGTTACCTCTTCGAGGCCAAGCGGGTGAGCGGGGCGGCGCCGCCGCTGCTGCCGGTGCCAGGGCCCTGCGGGGCTCCGGCGCTGCTGCCGCTGCCTGCCCTGCTGCCAGGCTCCAGCCTCTCGCCTGCTGCTCCCTTGCAGAACAACGTTGCCATGCTGCTGGAAGCCAACTACCGGGAGCGCTTGCTGATGGTGTACAACGAGGTGAAGAAGAGGCTGGACTACCAGGTGGCCATGCAGACCCTGAAGCGGCAGAAGGAGCAGGACCACATGATCCAGTGGGTGGAGAAGAACGTTGTTCAGAGCATCACACCTCAGCAGGTGCTTGCTGGGTTTTTTACCTGCTTTAGCTTTCAGCCTGCACAAAGATTTGCTGTTCAGGGATCCTGGCTCGCGAGGTGATGGGAAACCTTGGCCTGGGGTGGGACTGGATGAGCTTTGCTCCCTTCCAGCCCAAACCTTCTGGGATTCCAGGAATCTCTGTGAGCTATAATTGCATCCTTCTTATTCGATAACTTACAGGTCTGAAAAGGTTTCTCTAGAATGCGCTTAAATGTTTGTTTTCTTGTTGAAATGTCTCCTGAAGGCTGTTTCCTGTCTCTTGCAGCAGAAGGAAAGCATTGCCAAGTGCATCCTGGACCTGAAGGCACTGTCCAAGAGTGCCCATGCAGCTGTGTGAGCAGTCTGAGCCATTGACATGTCCCAATACCTCCTCTTGGAAAGTGTGTGACTCTAAAATATCATTAAACAGACAAAAAAAACCAAAAACAACAACCCTCTGCTGTCTTTACTAGCAACAGTCCCTGCCTGTTTGTGTTTGAAGTCACTGGATGGTCACTCCAACCACTACAGCTGGTTTATGGTGGGGGACGAGTTGGAACCAGTGTGTGAGATCCTGTTGGATTCCCTGTTTGGTCAGGAACACTTCCAAAGATACAGAACTTCACAGAGAAAAATCCTGCTGCTGAAACTGGTCCCTGTGTTAGAATTGAGTGATAGCAGCTCCAGATACCTGCTGTCCTTGTATACATGTTCTAAAATCATCTAAAAATGATTTGTGCTGCCACAGACCGGCCCCGTGCTGGGAGGAGGTCTGGGTGAAAGTTCTTGTTCTCTAAAAGGAGCTGAAATCCCCCTTTCACCATAAAGCCTCACCAAGTGTTGAAAGAGTTTGGGTCTGGGAAAAAAATGATTGGGCAGGAAATGCGTCACAAGCTCCTGAAAAACTCCCTCAGCTGGTCGTGTCAGCCCTCAGCCTCAACAGGGAAATGGGTTCCTTTTTTCCAGAGGAGTTCTGGGCTTCCAGAAGTCTGAGTTTTTGTAGGAGGTTTTTCTGTGAAGGAATTTGTTAAAAACCCCAGCAGAGCTCACAGATAAGCTCCTGTGTGTGTTGAGATGTGATTTATGTCGTCCATAACCCAAGTGGGCAGACTGGGGGTGCCTGCACTCCCAATCCTCAGTGGGGTTAGAAACACGGTTTTTTACACTTCAGTACATCAGTTCACCAAAATGGTGTTCTTTAGAGGCAAGAACCTTGCTTCAGCCCCACCTAAACTGGGGCTGCCTTACTTTTTTTAGACTAACAGCTCCAGAGAATGCAGGTGTCTTTCATGGTTTCCTGTTTCTTGTCAATTTAAATTTAAAAACTGAAGTTGCTTAACTTCCACAATTGTGAAAGCCCACATTTGACTGACACTTGAGTTTTTAGGTGGTGTGACAGATTGTTCTCAAAAAGCAAGTGGTTAAACTGGTGTGCTGGCACTTAGGGAGATTTCCAGCAGCACTTCCATGCTGGGAGGTAAGATGGAACTGTATCATTTCTTGTTTCTTACTGCAGGCAGCAGCCTGTGAGGTTTGCTGTGGGAAACTGGGAGGTTTCATGGCTGGACTCCTGTGGAATATGGCAACAATGGGATGCAGTAGGAAAAGTGGCTGCAGCAGAGAACAGGGTGTTTATTTTCATGCTGTAATGTTTTCACATTGTTCACGATCCACGATTTGCAAAGCAAGTGGTGAGAAATGCCAGTGTAGGGATTTCGTAGTGGAATATCTTTTAGAATTCCTCTCTCTGAGATTACACACGCAAATTGGAGAAGAAAGTTACTGTTCCTATTTTGGTGGGAAAAGTGAATTTTACTTAAAAACCTCAAGGGAGGAATTTTTCAAAGCTGCTTCTGATTATGAAAATGTTCATAGGGGTTTAGCTGGTGCAAAAATAATCCTGTAGGTGCTTTATAGTTATTAAATATCCTCCCTTTCTGGGTGGAGAAGGCACCGTGCCCCTCGGGGTGCAGTGAACTCGTGTGTTCAGGAACAGGACACTGGGAAGGGGCTGGTGCTGCAGAACTGCCAGGTTTGACTGCCTTTGTGACACCTTTATAAGACTGCAAAGAAATGGATAAAAACTAAATCAAGTCTTTTAAGTTAGAAGAGGGCAACAAGGTTTTTTTGCTTACGTGTACATGTATATAAATATAACTCTTTCCCTTTCTTTCAGCTGCCTGTCAGTCAGTGCTGTGAGAGAATGGGAGGCTATTACTCAAAAGCAGCTCCAGGTACTTTATGTTTTAGGGAATTCCCTTAGGTGCAGTGGTGCTGACTGAGGTGATGTCCTGCCCAGGGCTGCTCTGGGGAGGCTCAGCACTGGGGGTGTTGGGGAAGAGCTGCAAGGCTGCCAGGGGCTGCCTGGCACAGCAGCACAATTTTCCTGTCTGCTGGTTCCACTTTCAGCCTCAGACACAGCCCGCCGTGTGCTTCTACTTGCTGGTAGTACTACAGGAGAAATTTGCATGTTCTAAAACAAGCTTGTGATTGTTTTTTAATTTGCACGTTCTAAAACAAACTCGTGATTGTTTTTTTTCTATTGCAGTTGAACCAAAAACCATTTCTACTACTACCACTGTCCCCACCACTGTCCCTACCACCATCCACACCCCTACAGATGATTTCAAAGCTGCAGAAGCCAGATGCTGGATTAATAAGTAAATATATTACTTATTAATACTTACTTATATATTAAGTAAACGCTGCACCTTTATTTCC
This sequence comes from Chloebia gouldiae, assembly GCA_003676055.1. NCBI lineage: Eukaryota > Metazoa > Chordata > Aves > Passeriformes > Passeridae > Chloebia > Chloebia gouldiae. Next base: position 620,302 of record QUSF01000065.1, on the reverse strand, counting down.
TGATTTAAACCCAGAATTCCCCGACACTGCAGCCTCCTGCAAGGGAAGGGTTCTATATCACATATTCAACATCTTGGGGGGTTAAAATTTGATTAGAATTGCCTGGTCTGTGCACTGCGTGGGTGGTTCCTAGAGGTGCTCACTGCAGATACACACATGTTAATCTCATGGGGCTGGGGATAGGCGTTACACTCCAGAAAGTTTGGTGAATTTGAGCACTACTGAAGCTTCAGTACTGTTGAAACTGGAGATTCTGACAGGATTTCCTATGTATCAACAGACATGAAATACTCTACATGTCACTGGCCTTCATCTCTGGAATCCTCCTGACCATCCTGGTTTTTGCAATCGTCTTCCTCTTCAGGAAAAGTGAGTGACACAGTCGAGGGCATAACAGCAGAGGGGTGGTGACTGCAGAAGTTATGAGTTGCTCAAAGCATGTCTGCTGTGAATAATTGTGTGCTGGTGAGCAGCTCGTCCCTGGCAGTAACTCCTCGTGAATGATCCCAGCAGTGTTTTCAGGGAAGAATTAACTGTGCCACTGATGAATGGTGGGGGTTTCTGTTGGTTGTGGGCTTTTCTCATCCTAGTCCTGGCTGCACTGAATTCATCCTGGCCACTTGCAGCAGGTGGGCAGGGACTGGGCAGCCCAAACTGCCCCTTTGCTGTGCCAGAGGTTGCACATCACCTGTCTGCCACCCCTCTGCAGCCCCCCTTGCATTGCTGTCTGCAATCACAGTGCAAACACCTGACACTGGCATCCCTCGCCTTCCTAGGTTCCAAAAGATCCCACCAAAATTTACAAGAGGAAACTTTATTCCAGATGACAGCTGAGGAATCTCTTAGGAACACCCAGGTAAATTCACAACTGTCATTTCTAATGCTTTATGCAGATAGTTCACATTCTTGGCAGTGTGGTAAATATTAATTTGGGGTGGGAGTGAGTAAAGTCACCTTTGAGACTCGGCTGTTACTCAGCAGTTCTTTGGACAACTTCAGGGGTTCTGGGGCTTAACCACTGACAAGGCAGGTTAGGAGAAATCTTTTTAAAGGGGAAGCATTTCTGCATTTTCCTCTGTGATATTAATTCTTTTGAAGCCCCTAAAAAAGACTTTACCCAGAACCCTGAGCCAGGCTGACCAGTGGGATGAACCAGCATTTACCAATTTCCCCAAGGCAGGGACAGCTGTTAAAGGAGTGTGGTGTTGAGGACAAGGTCCAAGTGGGAAATTCCTGCTGACCTGCAGTGCTTGTGCACTCCCTAATGTCTGTGGCTTCTCTCACATCCCCAGAATGAAGTGACCTACAGCACTCTGGTCTTCCAGCGGGGCAGGACACCACTGCCTGTGTGATGAGGAAGTTCCAAATGAAATAAGAATGTTCCCACTCTCTGGACATCAAAAGCCACGAGGATGTTACACCAAGGGAATGCCCTGGGAATGCCCCCGTGCCCTCTGTAACACAGCTCTTTTTGTAGTTATGACAGGAAATTGTCTCCTGTTCCAAACTGGCTGCCAACAGCTGTGGGCAAATGGAGAGTTTCTGTACAGGATTTCCTCGTCTGTGGAAATCTCCCTGCCCTTGTAAAGTTTCTGTTTGTGAGAACTACCAGTGAGAACTGAGAAATGAAAATGTTTCTCTGCATCTATCCATGTGATCTATAGCATGCCTTTATGCTTCCCTTTCCTGTCACCCACTCTAATATTTTTCTTTTTTTTGATTGCCAAGTGCTCTGCTTAGTTACTTTCTGCTATTGAAGTGATGATAATGAAATGTTTGGATCTCTGCTTCCTGGTTGGATCCCATAAAAGAAATGCACAATCCCAGGGTGACAACCAGAATCTCTGGGAATGCTCATTCACGTGTTGTTACCACAGTGTTCTAAGAACAGAGCAGAACATGTGGGGATGATTTTGTGCCCTGGCAGTGTCGGAGCAGGGCTGGAGGCTGCCTCCCCACCTGATGGCAGCACCAGGCTGGGGCTGGCAGGGCTGGGCTGCCCCGCTGCCCCTCGGGCTGTGCCGCCTCCTCTGCACTGCTGAGCCTCCCCTGCTCTGAAATTTGGTGGTGTGGCTCTGGCCACCGACTGCTGCGGGTGCCACAGACTTCCACAGGCTCAGCAGAACCACTTGTGCTCTTTGTTCTGCCGTGCTCTGCTCTCACCTCAGTCCTGGCAGCTCCTCCAAGCCCTGTTTAATAGAGAAAACTGGGGGAGCATCTCCCTCCCTCACTAGAAGGTGAGCTGGGGGCCGGGGCCCCTCAGTGCACCACCTTTCTGCTTTTTCTAGACCACTTTTATTATTTGAAGATGGAGAAAAGAAGAGCCTGGTTTTTACCAACTCCTTTTCAGCTTGACCCCTGTTCCCTGAATGTGGGCTGTGCCAGCTGTGGTGTAACTGCAGCTTCTGTGCCATCCCAGGCAGGACATTGACTGGAACTGGGCAGGTTTTTTTTTGTCATGGGAGGACTCAGCAGGCAGAATTAATGTAAAATCCATCTACTATTTATTATTACTCTTAAAAACATGACAACACTGGCTGAAGCACAAGATGACCAGACTCAGGTTTAGTCTGAATGGACGGGCAAGAACAGGCAGTGAGCTTGTGAGCTGCTGGATTATCAACAGCAAAGAACATCCTGGTTTTCAATCAACTCAACCAAACCTCATGTTAAAAAACCCAAAACCCCCAACCAGACAAAATTTCCATCTTCTGTGTTTAGAAGTTGTCTTACATAAAGACATATCTTCACATACAGCTTTAGAGCAGCTTCAGACCCACAGGTTGCTGCAGTTTTCCAGGAGTTTCTTAGCAAAGTCAGGTGGTTTATCAGTGGTCTGGTACTCACTGGCAAGTGCAACCTCCATTTATGGCTGTGGGTTTGTTCACTCTGTAAGAGCTGGGTCTGGCTTATTTTTTGCATAGGATATAGGTCCTTAAAATTAAAAGGTATGTGGTTTTGAACTTCTTTATCTTGCAGGCATAGACAATGGGGTTCATGGCAGAATTTGCATGGGATAAGAGGATTGCCAAGTATATCAAATACGGGGGATCTGAGACTCGGGGTGAAAGTAGGAAATGCAGTTTATAATGCACAGAGGCAGCCAGGAGATTGCAAACAGGATGAGAACGAGTGCAAGAGACTTGGCTGGCTTGGACTCCTGGCCATAGAAAGCCCCAGCCCTTCTCACACCGGCCCCTTGGCTGAGCTTGGTGTGGATGATGTGGAAGATCTCGGCATACAGAGCACCCATGATGAGCAGGGGCACGAGGGTCCACATGAAGAAGCAGAAATACACCATGTAATCCATCCTCATCACGGAGATGAAGCTGCACCTGAGGAAGCTGGAGCTCCTGGGGCCTGCCTTGTTCCAGCCAAACATGGGCACGAGCCCTCCCAGCAGGGACAGGGACCAGCAGAGCCCCAGGGCCCACCAAACTCTCCTCTCTGTAGTGATTGTTTTATACCTGTAGGGGAAGAAATCCCAGGTCGTGCTAAAGAGAAATGTTTTAAGGTAGTTAAGGATGAACTCACTTGTCCAAGTACTGCAGGATCATTGTTAGAAAATTAAGCATTAACTTTGTTTTGTGGGGAACCCAAATTTTATCTTGAGACAAGCCCCAACTCTTCATTTGTAACAGTTACTTTGCAGCATCAGTAAGAACTGTGCTTCAGTTCCCTTGTTTGAAATTGGATGTTTAATCTATTTTATTTCTTGTTTCATTGTGATCTTAGTTCTCCTCTTGCCAGGATATTGCTTTGCTGCTGTTGGAAGTCCTACCTTATTTTTTGGCTTCCTTGTGTATACCTTCCTCTTTCTCTTTGGTTTATGCCATTTTTAGGGCTAAAATTCATTCTTCAGCTTCATAGGTCCTGTCCCATTATAAAACATGACTTCTTGGATGCTTGAGGTTATGCTTTGCTTTTCTAGCTCATCTATTTTTCATTTAAATGTAAACAGTGAGTGACTTCAGTTAGCTGTTAATAAGTTTGTTACTACTTTTGTATTTTCAGCAAAAACTGAAAGGAATTTTATTTAAAAGATAAGCCTCAGAAACCTAAAAAACCCCTGTAACACACTCAGCATCCTGTAGAATTAACAAAAGTGCTGCAAATCCCACAGATGGACGCTGTGACCGCACACACCTGACAACACCGAGCTGTGCATGAGCACCCCCGGGGAGCTCATCCCAGGTGGGCTTTGAGGCACGAGCACCCACTTCAAGTAATTGAAGTAATTAAAGGTGAGAGGGGAGGCCAGAGGAGGCGGGGCAGGAGCTGGGGCAGCCTCACCTGGTGCAGCCTGACTCCAGGAACCTGTCGATGGCCACGGCCAGGAGGGACAGGACGGAGAACATCACCAGCAGGCAGCACATGAAGAGGCAGCTGTAGGCGGGCACGGAGATGCCCAGGCTCACCACGATGGCCAGGGGCATGGCCAGGAGCCCCACGGCCACGTCGGCCAGTGCCAGGGAGGTGAGGAAATAGAGCGTGGCGTTCTGGGGAGCCGCGGTCAGCCTCAGCGCCCACATCGCCAGGATGTTGCCCAGCACGGCAAGCACAGCCACCAGGCACTCGGCGCCGATGTAAAGCACGATGTAGAGCCTGCTCAGGGCCAGGCTGCTGTTTGGCATCCTGGGCTGCTGCTCGCTTGTTCAGAGATTCTCTAACATCCAAACCTCAGTGGTATTTCACGACCTCAGCACTCAGGCAAAAAAATCAGCTGCAGCTGTCTCAGCATCCAGGAACCGTTCCCCTCTCTGGAGACCCCTCCTGAAGCTCAGTGCATCCCTTCAGCAAAGTGCCTTAGGAGGCTCTTTTGAAGGGAGAACGTGGGAGACCTCCCACGGTCCTTTTTAGCAGCTACTTAGAAAGAAATAGTTTTACAGCTTCCTCTTTCAAGCTGTTTTGAGGTGCGAAAATGCCAGCAATGTCAGTTGGCTGCAATGTGGTCAGTTTTCAGTCCAGTTAATCTCTCCAGTGTCACAACAGTGACTGAGTGACAGTCACTTATCCGAGGCAGCTCGCTGGGGGTGTTGAAGGGGGCTGCATTTACAAACCAAAGTCTCCTGGGTGAAGGGAAGGACGGGGAGAGGCGACTCTGCCATTACCAGCATGAGGAAAACAGACTTGACCTGGGGAAAGGTTAATTCCCAATCAAATGAGAGCCAGGGAACGAGAAAGAAAACCAAGCTGTGAAGGCAGAGGGCGAGTGCTGGAGCAGAGGCTCCACCTGTGGACGGCCCTGGCCCGGCTGGAGCGGGCAGCCGGAGCCGGGGGATGGAGCTGCCCCTGTGCCGGCGGCGTTCGGGCAGCAGCCGCCCCCAGCAGCAACGCGCTGCCCATCCCTGCTCCTCCAAGGGCTTTTCCGCTGCGCCCGATGCCACCGAGCCCAGCTGGGCGGGGTGGGGGTTCCCCCCAGTGCCCCCTGTTCCACCAGGTTCCTGCGGGGCAGGCACAAGGTGCTCTGACGCTCCTCAGGTGCTTCCTCACCAGGCAGCATCTGTTTCCTGGCCGGGCATACAGAGCCAGGGCGCTGGGCTGCCGTGACCCCTCTGTCACCAGAGAGGGTGAGCCTGTCCCTTCTGCTGCTCTGCAGCCCTTGCTCGGTGCGGGGGCACTCGGCCCTTGTCCCTCAGCCCCGGCTCGGGGCCCGCGGGGCTGGGGGTCCCGGCTGGAGAAGCGGTGCAGCGGTCCCGGCTCGGGGTGACCCGGCCCCGGCTCTGCCCCCGGGGCTGCGAGGCCCGGGTGGGATTCCTCTGCTGCCGCTCGGGACTCCGAGGTGGATTTGTGGCTGCCGAGCTGCCCCAGGGTCCCGCCCGGCAGGCTGGGGTCCAAGCCGGGGATGTCGCACCGGGATGGGGTTAAAGGCTCCCGGATCCCGCTCCCCCAGCGCTTGATGGTTTTGCCATTTAAAGGCTGTACTCGTTTCTTGGATGGCTCCGGCGAAAGGCTTCCAGCTATTCCCGAGGGATCCTCCTACATCCTGGTGAGATAAGGATCAGGAAGGGAAGGTCTCTGCAATCTCAGCTGCGGCTTTGAGCACAGATTCCCTTTTCACTTCGGGGGTGGAGGGGAGGAGAACAAATTTGCTAGAAAAAAAAATATGTCTAAGTGACACGCAGAAAACAAAATATCCCACAACAATGATCTTATCCTGTGAGTCAACGACAGCCACGTCTGCCTTTGTTCTGCTGGGGCTGGAAACAGCCGCGGGGAGGACAGAGCAGCCTCCTGGAAGGTGGGATCCCCGGCGGGAGCTCCCCTCCTGCCTGGCACCCCGGTGGGCTCGGGGGTCCCCGAGCCAGGCTCACACAGAGCCAGGCTGGCCCAGCCACAGCCCCCTCCCTGCTTTGGGATATCTTTCCTTACATCTTTCCCGTGCCCCTCTTTCCTTACATCCCAGCAGCTTCTGCTCCCGTGCCAGGAGGTGTGGAGGAGTTTTCTTCTGGATTTCAAATTTAATGTTTACTTGACAGGAAAAAACCCCAAATGACTCCTAAACGAAGCGGTGGTGAGTTCTGTCCCGGCTCTTCCCTGCCCGGGAAGGAAGTGAAAGCAAGGCAGAGAGAGGATGTGAGTGTGGAGCAGAATCCCAGCTGGAGTGATTGTGGGCTGGAGAATTACGAGCCAGAATGAGAGGCTGGAGCCTGGTGTGGGGGACAGAGCCCTGTCTCTGTGCCTCAGTTTCCCCATCCGTGGTAAAAGGAGGGTTAATCTGGTCTACACAGAGCTGCAAAGGTTTGGAGAGCAGCAGAACCCTTTTGGTTTCCCTCTGAAAGTCCCCAGCTGGGATTTTTTCCCCTGCCCCTCCAATAGGGGCACAGTGATGTTGGAAAACCACTGCTGGTTTTTCTCACAGATGCAAAAACCTGAAGAAACTCCTCCTCTGGCACACACAGAGCTGTGCTGAAAGGCAAAGTTCACTGTCCTTAGAATGCAGGGTTGGTTCCAAAGATGATTTCAACTGCTGTCAAGAGCAAATTGTCAGAGGACAATCAGATGTGGAAAGCTCTTCTCCCCTTCCCTTCCCCATCGCGTTCCCTGAGCTTGAGCCGCGCTGGGCTCGGATCCTCCTGTGCCTTTGGGTTTCCAAGCCCGAAGCCGGGGCTGAGCTGCGTTTGCTGCTCCTGCCGAGCTCATCGGGCAGCGCAGGGCCCGTGGGAGGAGCTGGGCTGCCAAACCAGTACGGCCTTGCTGGGCACACGCCTGGGATTCCAAACTGCTCCCGCCGGCCCTCCCTGGAATTCCAGGTACAACCAGGGCGGGAGTGCAGCGACGGGGCTTGGACAAATTATATTTTTGTGCGTTTTTAAATTGAATTGCATTGTAACTGGAGTTTTGTAGAGTTTTGTTTGGGTGTGGCTGTGGAGTGGGCGCAGAGCGGCTGGCACAGGAGCCCGTTTGATGCCAGCTGCACTCCTGCACACGGGATTTATCTCTGCCAGCCCTGGAGCAGCCATCCCCGGGTTATCCAGTCCTTCCTGCCCCACAGCAGCCGGGCTGGGAAGGCAGGAGTCACACGGCTGCCCTCGGCTGCCTGGGGACGTGTGGCTCCTTGGAATATTTTATTCCTGGAGCTGCAGAGCGATGCAGAGCCATCACCCAGGCCTTGGAGAGCCACCTCCTGCGTGTGAGGAGGGGAAATCACCCGGGTTTGTGTTCCACAGCCCGGCCCGGGGAGGTGGCAGCAGATCCTTCTGCACAGCACAGAACTTTCCATCCTCGCTCTTCATTAGAGACTGTTTTAAAATTCCGTGAAAATGGCATACAATAAATCCTGGGGAGATGAAAGGGAGGTTTAAGCTGGCAGGAGGCTCTTTAGAGAGGCTCTATTTACACAAATTGTCTGCCTGACAGGAGAGAAACTGTTTTGACATTTTATAAACTCTTCCACTGATAATTTTGCATCTCAGTACAGCAAGGCTGGGGGAGGCAGGACGGGGTGAAACAACAAAGCCAAGGCCCTGAGCTCCCTTCCCAGCTTATTCTTGAACACCAGCAAATTATCTAACTGCAAAGCACTGCAAAAGCAGCCTTTCTCTGAAAAGAAAGGGAGGAAAGTGCCATTATCTCACCGAAGAGCATCCTCAGCAGGGGATAACTCACCTGGCACAGGCAGCACCCACTGCCACTGCCCTGCCAGTCCCGGGGCTGAGAACATGGGGTGTAAAACCCCATTTAGCAGCTTCTCCAGATCAGTTTGTCTCCAATAAGGGTTGAGTGGACACTGCCAGAATCAGCTCTATCAACCCCAATAAATATATGTGCTTGGTAAAGCCTCACTGAGTTACTCTGGATTTTGAGTGTTTAGTGGCATCTCAGGCTACAAATGTCCCAGATTAAATGAATATTACCAAGGTATGTCCTAAGATTCTTAAGATTTTGGGTCATCCTGTGCAGGGCCAGGACCTGTCTTGATGATCCTTGTGGGTCCCTCCCAGCTCAGGATAGTCTGTGATTCTATGAATATCTTGCTGTAATTTATTTATGAATCATGACTCACTCTCTGACTGGCAGTCGTGGACTAATTCATCACCGTCAGCATGACTGGGGGGCAGAGCTTATATTTCCTCTGGATATCTTTTAAGTGCTTTTTTCCTGCCTTTATTTCCCTAATCAAACCAAGATCTTATTTATAGTGCTGCTGTTTCTGTCTGGGTAAGCCCAGAGTGGCCCCAATGGCTTAACAGGATTTATTTCCTGCAGCTTTACCCGGTGTAACGAACAGAGGGACTTGGTCCTGTGGCTGCTCTAATCCTCTGGGAGGTGGGAGCAGAGGCTTCCCCCGAGGAGCAGCAACTGCAAACAGACAAATGAAACCCACGGGCCCCTGGGGAGGGGGAAGGAGCTCTCCAAACCGGAGAGCAGAGTGCTCCCAATCCCCACGGATCCCACACAGGCTTCCAGAGCTGGCCCGGGCTCTGCAGGGAAGTTCAGGGACTGCTGATGGAGCCGAGAAGGAAGGAGGAAGGCTCAGTCCCACCCCACGCCGGGACACAGCTCCAAGGGCAGCCACTCGCAGAGGTGCTGGCCAGGAAGGAAAGCCTTTGGGCCTTCCTTTGATCAAAGATGGACTGAAAACAAACCGTTTTCCAGGGAAGTGGTCCTGAGAGGTGTCTGGAGCGTCCCCAGGAGCTCAGCTCCACCAGCAGGAAGATGAGCTGGAGGCAGCCGGGCTCTGGGGGCCAGCACGGCCCAGGTTTGCCAGGGAAGCTCTTTAGGAAGGAAGCATTGTTTATACCTTTTTATTTTTAATGTATGTATATTTGGATCCAACCATTTCCATGATGGATGGCAGAAATCAAGGCCTTTTTTGTTCTACAATTAACTCAGATATTTTGGTTCCTTCATGAGAAAAAGGAATTTATTTTTCCTTACACAGAGCTCTCATTGCTGTAGAAAACTGTTTTGTTAATGACACTTATTGCCAGGATTCTGCCTTGATTTGGGGAGAAATAAAGTATTCTGAAATACTTGCTGCAAGTTTTGGAGCCTCACCTTGATGTAGCTGGATTTGCCCCTAAGATTTGTGTGAAGGAGTCCCAGCACTGCAGGGATTCCACCGGAGGGAATTTAACGGAGCGTGTTCCCCGGTGAATAATAACAAATTGCTGTTCCTGTGTGAGGGGATGCAGCTCTGCCCTGCTGCAGCCCGGGCACCTCTGGCTGGCACAGCCCCGCCGGGCTCTGCTGAAGGGGCTGCGTGGGAAAAGCAGGTGTGGAAGGACGGGGAGATAAAGCGTGATTGTTTCCAGCTGCTCAGCCCCTCGTCAGCTCCCCTGCGCTCCGAACACCGCGGGGATGGGACTGCTGAGCCGGGCTTTGCTCGTTTGGCAGCGGGCAATGCAAGCCGCGCTCGCCCGGGACCCGCTGAGCTGGGGCGGGAGGGCAGGGCAGGAGTGCCCGATGGAACAGCCAGCGCCAGGAGCCGCCGTGGGTGCCAGCAGGGCAGCAGCGAGCCCGCAGGGGCTCGGGGGGCGGCGAGCAGCCCCTGCCCCTCGGCCAGCCCAGCCTGAGGCACGGGGGCAGCGGGGAGGGCACAGAGCCTGTGCTGAGCTGCGCTCATCCTGCCCGGGATGGAGCACAGGGCACAGAGCCCGTGCGGAGCTGCGCTCATCCTGCCCGGGATGGAGCACAGAGCCCGTGCGGAGCTGC
>QUSF01000065.1:563508-595279 GCA_003676055.1 Chloebia gouldiae | reverse complement strand
AGAGGTGTCCCAGCCGGGCTGTCACCCACCCCGGTACCAGCCCAGGCTGTCACCCCGGAGCCCAGCTCTGGCTGCCATCACGTGTCCTGGCTCTGGCGTGGCTGTTTTTAGGGTAAGTAGCTTTGCTGAAGGCTCTGAGAGGATCTCCTGCCAAACGGGCTGAATTACTCGTGCTGCACAAGTCCAGCGACAGGTTAATGCTTTTATTTGGAGACTGGTGTTTGCACAGACCATTGGAACAGTTTATGTTTGAAGCCATGAGCTGCAAATACACGGACATAGGTTTTTAGTGATACATTTCGTGGCTGCTCAGCCAGTCTGAGGACTGTTCTTAAAAAAACTGAAAAGTAATTAAATGGCAGGAGAGCAACATGTGGATGTACTTGAACATTAAAGTTTTAATTGTATATTGAATCATCGTGCTGGGCATAAACAACAGCAAGCACTTGTTTGTACTTTATATTGCAGGGCTTTTTCTTGTACCCTGCACGTGCACAGCGCACTCGGTGGCACTTTGAACTCGTGCTCAGTGTTTAGAGAACAGATTGCTTCTGTGCAGCTTTGCAGGCTTAAAAAAATGGTCTTCAAGAGGAATCCTAATGCTCTGACAACAGGAACCTGTTATCTGCTTTCCTAGAGAAAACAAAGTGTATCTTTTGAACATACATAAGTTTAAACCTTTAGGCTTTATATTTGAAGTGTTTTTTATGTGTAGCTGTTTGAAGTTCAGAATTATCCTTGATCCAGTGTTATTTTCAACCTTGCCAAAATCAGCTTAGCTGGCTCTGGCTGTGGATCCTGATCAAAACTTCTGGGTTTTAGGGCACTATGGGAGACTTACTATTTTATCACTTTCTTTTAATTTCCATTGAATCACATTAATGTTGACCATCCGTCACTTCTTATAACTTTGTGTATTTAACTCTGCAGAAGCAGATTCAAGAGTGACACAACTTTTAAAACTTGGTCAAGTCCGAGGGTGGTGTTTGGACTTTTTTGGCCTTGATTTTGGGGGCTGTTGAGTTATCTTTTGAAGATGAGGTAGTGAGAATGGTGGTTAAAGTATAGCCTCAGTTCATTTTATGTTGAGTGATGAAGTAGTTATTTCTTTTCTTTTCCTATTTTATTTAATAGTTAATTGGAAATTAAACAGAATTTTAATGAAAGCATCTTCTTAAAAGGGTGCTTCTAAATCCCAGGGTCAAATTTTCCCGTAGGCATTTGTGTTTGCTCTTTAGGAAAGTTGCTGCTGCTGGAAACATGACACCTAATGGCAGAGATAAGTAAGGATGTCCCAAAGGCTTCTGAAAGAGCTGTTCATCTTGCTGAGCTCTCTTACTTGGTCCAGCCGGTTCTGCTCAGATGTTAAAACTTGTGTGAGATGTAAATAGTCCCTCTCCATCCTTCCCTGCAGGTCCTGGAAGGTAGAATCAGGCTCAGGGCGTTTCAGTTGGTGGAAATGGAGCTGTAGTGGGTTTTCACCCCCTGTGAGGTGAGGAAGGCAAGGCAGAGACTGAACTCTGCTTTCCCATTGTGGACCCTTTATTGTTGAGCACTCAGAAACTCTTGGAAGCAAGACCCCAGTGGGAATGCAGCTGCTGCAGTTCAGTGTCTCCAGCAGGAACATTAGGGTGAAAAACCATCTGCACTGGTGAAGTGGAGACCTGCTGAACTGTGACACCAGAAGAGAAAGGACTGAAGCAGGTGAGAAGAAGATACAGGATAATTGTGCCAGCAGCGCTGCTGATGGAGGGAAGGAGTTGAGCAGAGAACAAGAAGCTGCAGTTCCTGGCACACCTGACCCAGGGCAGTGTCCCCCAGCCTCGAGCAGGGCTGATGTGGTGACTCTGCTGGGCCTGTGAGAGCTGGGAGGAACCTGTGGCTCACTCTGGCTGCCAGGATAACACCAGATAGGTGACATTTGGTCTCTGTCCTCAGAGGTGCCAGGCTGTTATTTGCAAGGGCCAGCCTGTGTTTGTGAGAGTTAGATGGAGCTGCCCTTCTGTTGCAGCAGATTGAGGGGCTCTGCTGGTTGTTTTTCAGCTGCCTGTGTGCTGGTGCCTGTTGACATCCTCTGTGAGCTGGTTTGACATGTCTGACAAACCCTTCAGAGTTAAATGGCTCATTATGAGAAGCTTCCTGTTATTTCCTGTGATAGCATAATTTTGTTAATTAATGCCTGTTTTCTGAGCTCCCCTCTGAAGAAAAGGGGACACAGTGACAGCAGAGCATCAGTCAGGACACACCTGGGTCTGCTCTGCTCTTGGTACCTGGTTTTTACACTGAAGCACTCCGTGCTGCACCTCTGGGGCCATTTCACTCCCAGGTCTGCTATAAAACAAGTTTTGCTCTGCAGAGGGGCAGGAACTGGTTACTGAGAGTTCACTCCTTCCCTTGCAAATATTGCAGTAATGAAGGCTGTGTAGAGAAATCCACTTAACAATATTAAAATGAGGAGGCTGTGGGAAGAAGGGTGGTGCTCGAGGAGGAGGCACTGAGCGTTACATTCCTGATCAGAAATGGTGTCTTTAACCTTAAATTGCATTCATGTGCTCTGGGAAGATGCTTAGGGGTGTGTGTGGGAGAAAATGGGGCAGCAGAACCCATCCCTCAGTGGATCTGCAGTCGTTTGGGGCTGTGGCTCTGTAGTGGCAGGCAGCACACCTGGGTGCAGGTGAGCTCCGAGCTGCCTGTTTCTGTCTCTCCCGTGGCAGCAGAGCTCAGGGCAGGGCTGGGGCTCTTTCTCACCGTGGCAGCTGCTGGAGCAGGTCGGGTGGCTCTGCTGAACCCCGCCGTGGCCACATAAAGACGGTGTTTTGATGTTTTGGTGCGTGCTCTGCTCCCTGCTGCCACTGCTCCAGCAGGTACTGGTGGTTGGGAAATACCTGCTATACCTGAACAGGCACTTCTCCCTGCAGCTGCACCGGCTTCACCTAACCCGGGTGAAGGCACCATTGGGTGGTTTTTGGTTGAGAAGTCCAGATGCTGACAAAAGAAGACTCGGTATGCTTTGAAAACTGCTGGTTGCTTTCTTTTGATGAGCAGAGTCATCAGTCTGAGGGGGAAGCCTGACCCTGCGTTGGGCTTTTCTGTCCAGGAAGAAACAGGTAACAGGACAAAGAGCCAAAAAGGAATCTCCAGGGCTGCTCCCAGCCCGTGGCTGCAGGTGGCTGACTTGGCTGTTTCACCTATTTGACTTTGTTTGACTTAAAGTGTGGGGAGCCAGGCAATGGCAGTCTTGCTGAGCAGGTGGCCCGAGGCCTTGTGGTTGGTTATTTATTGTGAATATTGATAAGATGGAAAATACTTAAATCCATCTGGGGCGCTGAAGCGGGAGATGTGGATGTGCCCACAGCAGTGGCTGTGCTGGGGCTGAAACAAATCTTTATTCATCACTTCAGTGAGGCAAAATGTGCTCGATGTGACGAGCAGGATGAGCATTTCTGTGAGAGGTGATGGTTGCTTTGTCAAAACCCTGCTTTTTGGGAATGCTCTGCACCTGGGAGCGTGTTTGTCAGTGGACTGTGTTGCATAACTGCTGCTTTCTGGAGCATTGCAGGGAAACAGACACTTGCATTTCACTTGTCAATGACTGCAGATTCAAGCCTGGCTGGAATGTTTTGGGGTTTTTTTTTTAGTCCAAATATTTGTTGGATTCAATGATGTTGTGTTCTGCAGTGTTCTAATGCTGCAAAAATGTGAACTGGTCATGTTTAAGTCAGGGTGTTGCGTGTGAGCTGAGGGCAGTGCAGTCTGCTCCTGATGCATCGCTGGCTGCAGCTGGGGCTGCTCCCTGCCCTGCAAGGGAGGCTGCTGCAGGTTTTTGTCCAAGGGAAGGATCTCTGTGGAATCAGGCATTTCCCACATTTTTAGCTGCAAACAGACCTTAATCTGGAAAGCAGGGAGGACGTGGGAGGAGCACTTCAGCTGGATGTGTTGGTTGCAGTGCCTTTTATGTTGTATTTTTATGTAAGATTCTTTTCTCTCATGCAAATAAACTTGAAGTAGTAGGGAGGGGCAGCTGAGAAGAGGAAAACTTTCATTACAGACAGCTGACATGCAGAATAATATCTTTTTATATGCCACTCACCACGTGATAGTTAAAAGTAACTCATAGTTCACTGGGTAAGGCTATTTCTGGCGCAATTCTCTTTTTTTTGGTGTAACAGTCTCATTCCAGAACATCTTGCTTTACTCTGAGATTTGATGTGTTTTTTAGTCCTGTACTGAGTAACAGTTACTGGGTATCAGGCCTGAATAAGAGAAAACTTGCTGGATTTATGAAGTAAATATGGGTGAAGATAAAATAAATTTAGCCAATTGTTGCTTTCTGCTTTAGATTATAATACTAATTGTAGCTGAAAATAACATTAAGATTAAAGATACAGACTGAAGTGGTTCCAGACAGCCTTTCTCATGAAATATTTATGCATTTAGAGCTTTTAACTCATCAGATCACTTATGAAGTTGTGGCGGTTACAATATTATTACGGCTTTGCCTTGGTTTGTGAATACCCTGCACTGGCGTATTGATCACTAGAATGCAGTCAGAGCTTTTTCAGGAATCCCATTTGAAATGATGAAACAGATGTTTTAATGCTCCCGGGCACTTTCCTCGGTGGTGTGATTCTGAGAGTCTTGTCCTTTTTTCTGTAATTCCGCTCCTTTGCAGCCTCTGTTAAGTGAGCTGTTTGCCCAAACCCTTGTCACAGGCCCAGTACCGAGTCCAAATCCCTTTGGCAGCAGAGCAGACTTGAGCTGGTGGGCCAGCAGGTGTGGGAAGGATGAAGCTGTGTCTGCTGTGATCCCCTGCTCCTTTTCCTGCCAGGGTCGCTTCCACTGCATCTCTTCGGGTGGAAGTTGGAATAGATTTAGGAACTTTTTAGCACTGGTGATGGCAGTACTGTGCTGAGGGCGTGGGTTGTGTTTGCAGGACACTGCATTTGCAGATTTACTCCAGAAAAAACAGATGAGTGGAAGTTTGAACTGTGGAGGGGAGGTGGCCTCACCATGGGGAAGGCACAGAAATTGTGGAGATGGCAATTGGCACTCAGGTAAGTGTTCCCAGGTCCTGAGAGTGCAGAGCCTGTGCCCAGGCCGTGTGTTTGACAAATTTACATACTAATGTGGGAGAGGTGATTTTTTTCCCTTTTGCCCTAGGTCTTATCATTTCAAAGGCACATCCTAAAAATAAGAATCTTTTAGGATGTGTCCTCCCTTCCGTGTGAGTCAAACCCAGCCCCTCTTGTGCCAGCAGGACTCCAGCTGCCCCTGGCCCTGGGCTCCTTGCTGTTTAGAGGCAGAATTGTCTATTTTTGTTGTAATCAAGCTTGACCTATAAATACTGAAATGGATCGTATAAAACTGATTAAACTATCAGAGCTGTTTCCTTTAATGTCACCTTTTATTCACCATAAAGGAAATTCCAGGATGAATTGTCAAAGGAGTTCTGCCCTTTTAAGCAGGTTCAGGAGGATTAAAGAACTTCAGAGAAGCCCTGGTGCAGAGGCCAGGTCTGGCAGTGGTTTGGTTGAAACCCCGCTGGTCTCGAAGCTCTCTCTCTGGCACTGAAGTGTTAATAACTGTTTGAATATTCTTCAGTTAAAACCTTCACACAGAAGAAAGTTTCATTTTCGCTGTAGAAGAAAATTCAGTTTCCACCCCCACTCTGCCCCAAGGTTCCAGGAAGCAGCATTAAGGGGCTGAGCTAAATACTGAAGGATTAAGCACCGCATTAAATAACTTAATTTCTTTACGAAACATAATGAAACTGTTACTTTCCCCTCTATTTGAAGTTAATTCTGTGCCCTTTACTGCTATTCAGGTTCCTATCAAGCCTTAAAATCTGCCATGAAAAGCATTCAGGAGGTGCAGTCCTCCTTGGCAGCGCTGGAACACATCCGCTGTGAGCTGTGTTTAAGTCCTCATTACATGGATACTCACTGCTGCAGGGGGTTTATTTAAACTGATAAACAAATGTAGTATTAATAAGTGGCCATATGGTCAGTGGGGCTTTTCATTCTGGAAATTGTTGTTAAAAGAGGCGTTTAATGAGCGGCAGTTGCGTGGGAATGGGGGGGTTTGGTTGCTGGTGGCTGCCACACACCAGGCAAGTGCAAATCTCTGGGCTGCACATGCAAAGCTGACCTTTAGAACGGGCTGCGTGCTCAGCTCCAGTGTACAAACACACAGACTACTGCAGCTGTGCCAGGGAGATTTAAAAATCTCAGTATTTTCTGGAATTTGTGAGTTGGCCTGGTCTCCTGAAGAGCTGGGATGTGCCCTGTGTTTAGAGGCTTGGTATTAGTCTTAGGATTTCTCACTGGTGGGTGTAAATCACAGAGTCATGGAATGGTTTGGGTGCTCCAGCCTGGCCTTGGGCACTTCCAGGGGTCCAGGGGCAGCCACAGTTTCTCCATGCCAGGACCTCACTACCCTTGCAGTAACAACTCTACCCAATACCTAATCTTAACCTACCCAATGTCAGTTTGAAATACATGGGAAGAGCAATTTGAACCTCTCCAACTTTACTGAGACGTTTCAAAGAACGCTTAGTGGCCTGGAAGCTTCATATCTCCATTGATATTTTTTATGCTGGAGACCAAGTAAGCTCAAACTGGGCTTTATGACCAATGTCTCATCACTACTACTGCAGAAATAAAATAATTAAAGTGCAAGCTGAAATTTCAGTGGCAATCTGTCTACCTCATGTCACTTATTTACTCTTAATTATGTAAACCAGGAAGAATAGTGGTGAATGTTGCCAAGCTACTATCAGCACAACAAATTATTCCTACCAAGTAGAATGGACTTGGACTTTTGCTATGACTGAGCCTCCTTGGGTCTGTGTGGAATTTATAAAAGGTCAGGATATTTTTTCCACTAAAGGAAATGGAGAGGAATGAGAACCTTTATAGGGCTTAAAAATCAGTAGCAAGCTGTGGATGTGATAGGCAGCAAATGGAGGAAGTCCCCTGAAGGGCTGCTGTGTCTGATGGCAATGCCCTTTCATGTTTACGTGTTTGCCTGATGAGGAAGGGTGAAAGGAAGTTTTTTTTCATTTTTTTCTTCCAAAAAAAAAGCTGTGGAGAGCTCCTCTGAATGGCGTAAAGCCCTCTGCTGATCTACTCCAGTGGGGCTACATGGGAGGAATGGGAAATGCAGCCTGGTGTTGTTTGGGAGGAGCTGTGACCTCACAATCCCTGCTGTCAAAGTGGTCCAGGTGTTGGTAAGGGAGCATGGGGTGTTTTCCCTTCAGTTCCAGGTGTTGGTACCTGGCACAGGGTGTTTTTGCACGGGGTGTTTTCCCCTCGGTTGAGGTGCTGGTACCTGGCACAGGGTGTTTCTCCTCAGTTCCAGGTGCTGGTTCCTGGCACAGGGTGTTTTTCCCTCGGTTCAGGTGTTGGTACCTGGCACAGGGTGTTCTTGCACAGGGTGTTTCTCCTCAGTTCCAGGTGTTGGTACCTGGCACAGGGTGTTTCCCCTCGGTTCAGGTGTTGGTACCTGGCACAGGGTGTTTCCCCTCGGTTCAGGTGTTGGTACCTGGCACAGGGTGTTTTTTCATGGGGTGTTTTCCCCTCGGTTGAGGTGCTGGTTCCTGGCACAGGGTGCTGTGCCCTCGCTGTGCTCGCAGAGGTGCTGTGCCCCGCTCCAGCCCCCTCTCCTTGGCATTCTCTCGCCGAGTGCCGCAGTCCGGCCGGAGGGGAGGCTGCCAGCTCCAGCCCCTGACGTAGGGCTTTGTTCTAATTTGGGGATGCAGTGTGTGTCGGTCTTTGAGTTGTGCTGCTGGCTTCCTTTCCCCTGCCTTTGTCTGGCTGGCACATGTCCCTAGCAACTTTCTGCAAGTGCAGACCAATAGGACAAAAAATAAATTAGCCGTTTCAGCATGGCAGGCTTTGGCTGCCCAGAGCCCTTGTTCCTTGCCTGGAGAGCTTCTATAGCAAAGCAATTTCCAATGAATAATTAGGCAGTCACTTCCACAGAAGTTAACATTATGTTATTTGAAATTGCAGGTTCAGCGTGAAGCTGATTGCACAAAAGATTACAGGCTGAGGAGGATCAATCCCAGGGTGTTTGTGCACAAAATGAGTACTTGCAATGACAGAATTATTGCTGTTTTCCGAGGAGCTTGTTTCTGTGCCCTGTTTGTGTGGGCTGCAGTTAATTTGCTGGAAGCTCCAGCTCAGCACTGGAGTCTGGGCTGGAAGGGCTCTGTTGCTGGAGGACTTTACTCTCTGCCCAGGCCTTTATGACCCCGGCTCAGGAACCTCCCAGCACACCTCAGAGGATGTGGAGCGATGCAGAAAGTGGTGATTGGGATGTGGCTGGGCATTTTTGGGAATGGATGCAAGGTTTGAAGGCTGCTCTCTTGCCTTTCCCGACGGAGCTCTTCAGGTAACATCTCTGGGCAGTGTTCTCCTGTGTTCTCACATACCTGTTTGCTTATTTGGCTTGTCACCAGCTTTGTTTTCGGTGTGTGCTTCTTGCTGTGTCTTTTTGGGGTTATTTGTTACCTGAAAAACAAAAGGAAAATATATTTACACTTGGATTACGATGATTTGGACCGGGAACAGCCTGTATGTTCCAGCATCAGGAATGCACCACAGTGGGGTCATGACTCATCCTACAGCAGGCTTGTCCATAGCTAATTACACATGTGTTGCCTTGATTGGTGTTTGATTTGATGCTGAAAGCAGTCAGTGGAGATGAGAATGATTTTGGTGTTAAAATTACAGAACTGAGGCTGAGATTTCTGCCACAAATTATAAAATGTTGCCTCTTACGTAATGTTAATATCTAAAACACTTACTCTGGTGTCAGAGACCACAGTGATAATGAGTAAGAAGACAAATGCAGAGTCTGTGAACGGAAGTTTGTCAAACTGTACTTTGGAAGTCACACTGAAGCCCTGCTTTCTGCTTAGTCTGGTCTTTCAGTCTTTTGTTTTTCTCTTTCCTCCCATTTTCCTGGTGTTGGTGGCCTCAGGAAAGGTGGAGGAGGTTTTCCCTGTGCCCTCAAGCCAGGGAGTTTGACTGCCTTGGAGAAGTGGCTCATTTTGTGAACAAACAAGTCCATGGCAGTGATTTTTATTAATGAAATAGTCTCCTTGCTAACTAACAGGGTAATTTGTGGCTGTGTTTATCTTGCCCTTTGCATCTGCTGATGAGCTGTGGGATTTCCAAACCCCCTTTCCTTTGGGGTGCACATCCCTGCTCCCTGCACGGAGCTGTTGCGTAATTGATGACAGCTTTGGTGAGCACTAGGGAGGTGTTTCATGTGCTGTAGACTTCATTGAGTAATTTAATACCTCCCAACACGGTGTAGAACAAATTAGGGAGCAGGTGCTGAGTGGAGCTGTCCTTGGGCAGAGCCGGGAGCGGCGGCTGGGCCGGTTCAAGCCAAGGGGAGATCCTTGGCCTGGTGTTCCCAGCCTTTGCTGCTGCATCATCCTCTCTGTTTGTTTGGACTCTTTTTTTTTTTACTCTGGAGGGAATCTGTCAGTTTGAGTGTGGTTTTGATCGCTGTAAATCTTCCCCTTGCAGAAGTGCTGGGTTTGGGTTTGTTGTGCCAACATGGCTCTGAGTAATGGAGGGATTTTGGTAGAGTGTTGAGCAATGTTTAGTTGACACTTTTAAAAAAAGAAAATCCAGCCCTTTCCATGGCCTAGTTTATAGTAACTGAAAAAAAAAACTGGCACAGAGAACATTTACCAGTTGAAAATTCAACAGGTTTGTTTATAGTAGCCACGATTCAATATTTAACTGCCAGGATAAAAATAACCAGGACACGTGGCTACAACATCCCGAGAATCTGCCTCTGATTCGGGAAATGGGAAGGGCACGGCCACAGGGGTGGCACAGCCAGCCTTGAGTGGAGGTGCTGGAGTTCAGAGGCATCTGTGCTTCTCTCCCAAATGTGCACAGTGCTGACGCCACTTTTCCCTTGGAAACGTTCAATATTCCGGTTTCTGCTGGTGAAAATCAGGAAAAGGGAGGTGCGAGCGATGAGCAGGCAAGGAGTTATTCTCTTTTTTCCTTCCTTAAAGCCAGGTGAGTGGCCCTAGCTCCCTGCCTCTCTCCTCTTGGCCAGGGACATGGTCCTCTGTCGCAGAGCTGCTCCTGGGGAAGAGCAGAGAGCAGAGCCCCTCAGTGCTGAGGCTGTAGAAGCTGCCCCTCGAGAGGCCATCTCACATTGCCTCTAGGAACTGCTGCTGTGCTTTCTGTGCTCTCCTTTCTGTGCCTCACTTCTTTCTGTTCCTTTTCTCTCACCCTCCTCTGAACTCGGGCTGTGCTTTTTGGGGGCAGAGGCAGCTGGTGCTGCTGAGCCGTGCTCTGTGTGCAGTGCTGGAGCTGGCACTGGCAGCACCTTCACGGAAAATCCCAGAATGGTTGGGGTTGGAAGGGACCTCAGAGCCCCTCCAGTGCCACCCCTGCCATGGCAGGGACACCTCCCACTGTCCCAGGAGCTCCCAGCCCCGTCCAGCCTGGCTTGGGCACTGCCAGGGATCCAGGGGCAGCCACAGCTGCTCTGGGCACCTGTGGCAGGGCTGCCCTCCCTTATTCCCAATATCCCATCTAACCCTGCCCTCTAGATTCACTTTCTCTTACACTTGGAAAATATTTGACAAGGATTATGAGAGCTTCCATCATCCGTTTGGAAACAATTTTGATTTCTGTGACTCCAAGGTGAGCTGCTAAAAAGAAATATTTTCAAAAAGCAGTATAGTAGGTTTTCATTTAAACTTCCTATGATTCCAGAGGAACAGCTGATTCTTTCTTTTTATCCCTTGAAAAGAAAGGATGAAGTGCTGAGCCTGTAGAAGACCCCTGTGCCTGGCAGAGCAGCAGGGTGTAGCAGTGCTTACTGTCTGAAGCATCAGCACTGCTGCTGCTCAGTGGTACTGAGCAGAGGGTTGGGCTGCTGGAAATGTTGGAGCTTCTCAAGCTCTTGGGCAAGGAGCCAGCGGGGTCCTGGGGCAGGGGGATGGTGCTGCTGGGAGTTGTTCTGATCCCCAGGACTGTCTCAGAGTCCCAGAGTGGTTGGGGTTGGGGATTCCCTAAAATAATTGCGCTTTGTAGGTGTTGCAGAACTCGATGCAACCTCAGACATGGTTGTTTTCAGTTTGTCTGTTGTAAGTGAAGTCTTCCTTGGAGTATTCTAGGGAGGAGAAGTCCACAGGAGCAGGGTGGTTTGGCTTTAGCACTACGGAGATGCTTTGCAAATGCTGACACTTGAAAAATGATTAACTCTTTTTTTAATTCTTCTTTCTTTCAGTTCCTGTGGGGAGCCTGAAGGTTGCTTCAGTAGAGCTGCTAACACTGATGAGAGATCTTTTATGCCAAGGTAAGAGATTTTTAGTTCTCATCATACTTTAAATTAAATTTCTGTAAACGTTGGAGTGGGTAATTGATAAGTGAAGTTCCTACACTTACTCTCTGTGCTGTTTGCTTATTTTGGTTCATGCTTCTCTCTCCCCACCGCCCAAATTAACAACTTCTTGATGAGCTGCTGAAACTTGAGAAACAGAAGCAGCTCGCTTTTGCATCAGGTTTCTGTCCTGAAGGGCCCCAGCCCTTGTCCCCAGCACCTCCCCAGCCTCTGCCCCGCTTGGGAAATACCCTGGAGTTGTGCTGCTTCCTGCCCGTTCAGCCCTGGGCATGGGGAGGATGGCTTGTGCAGGCTGGAGAGTGCCCAGGGCTTGGCTGAGCACAGGTGCAGCTGAGTGGGAGCCACCTTTCAGCTTGGAGCTTCGGCTGTGTTTGCATCTGCCCCTGGTGCTTCTGCCTGCACTGCCCCTGGGTGCTGACACAGATACCCTGCAGCTTTTTTAGTGACACAGATACCCTGCAGCTTTTTAATGACACAGATACCCTGCAGCTTTTTTATTGACACAGGTACCCTGCAACTTTTTTAGTGACACAAATGCCCTGCAACTTTTTTATTGACACAAATACCCTGCAGCTTTTTTATTGACACAGATACCCTGCAGCTTTTTTCACCTCTCTGCCTGCTCCCAGGGCAGAGCCCTTCCTCTTGTGCCAGCTGAGCAGCTGGGGGCTGCTGCTGTGGATGGGTGAATGTCCATTTCTGACTCTTCCTGGGCAGTGCTGGTGACAGCAGCAGCAGAGGAGAGATGCTCCTGGTGAAGAATACAGAGCACAGGTGGATTCTGGTGGATCAGGTGTTCGGTGGAGCAGCACAGAGTTTTTGTGCTGTAGATGCCAGAACGCTGTGATTTATTACCCTGGGGGTGAAGGGGGTGGTCTGGAGAGGGGTGGAGTGGCAGAGGGAGCTGCAGCTCAGGCAGTGCTGGGGTGGGACCGCTGCTCTGTGCCCCTGCTTGTCCTGCTGGAGCTCAGGGGCCGTGCCTGGCGAAAGGGAGCAAGGACACACACTCAGCTGTTGCTTTGTTCTCGCACTGCAGCATTCAGAAGTAATGAGACCAGTTTCATGTTTACTGTTAATTTTTTTTACGCTCTTCAGTGATCATACTCTTCTCCTGACTCTAAAGGAACACTTAGCACCCATAGTTTAATTCCATTTGGAAGTGGAGCCGTTGCTTCGCAGCATGTGACTCTACTACAGAGAGCTCTGGATGGAAATGAATGCTGCTGTGTCCAACTGTATTTAGGTGGGCTTCAACAGTTGCCAAATGAAAAGTTGGCTGGGATGCAGCATAGCAATTTCTTGAGCACTCTATTCATGTTGTATAAACAGATAACATTAACATACTTGTGAAAGAGCTACAAGATAATTAAGGCATGTGGGGTTTACAGTAATAAGGCTCGTGCCTTTCAGGATCTTGGTTTCCTGTTGCACCTGAAAAAAAAAAATCAGCAAATACTGTAGAGAAGAAATGAGAAGTTAGTCTTGTGCTGCTCCCAGCTTAAGTTTTCCCACAACTATTTTCTACTATAAATAAGAAGTGAAATAGTTCACAGCTAAATTTAACCCTTAGCTTGATTGCTTTCTGGGTTTTCTTTGGTGGAACTGACCGTGAGACTGTAGGGAAATGAAGACAAACTGGATCAATAAATTGCATTTATGCTTTATAAAAAATGCATCAGCTTTTAATTTCTAGGAGTTATCAAGGGGCAAACAACTAAGTGGAATTCCCCTCTCTTTCTCATTCAAAATCACAATTTTTGAAAGAAAGGAAGTGAATGTTACTTCTCAGGGAAATGATCAAGCAGAAGAGCTTCCAGTTCCCAGAATTTAGCCAGGACTGTTGTAATGTCCTAGAGTGCACAGACATCGCCTGCTCTGCTTTTAGGCAGTTTCTGGAAAACCCCTTTCAGTTTGACTTGATTTCACAACTTGCAGCTAGGCAGCTGCAGCTCACGTGGGCTTCAAGAGTTGAAGAAAAACCTCCTCCAGGTGCTTAAACTGATGGGCTGCACTGATTGCTTGAGCCTTACTCCCTCTCCAAGGCTGGGGTGAGGGAAGGGCAGCTTGGCTGTGTGACTGCAGAGCCTCAGCACAGGCAAGGCCTTTATTTCTGTCATTCCAGCTTAAAAATTAGTGTAAAGTTGTGCTAAACTGAGCACAGAGATTTGTGTCTCTCTGCAGCTGCACATGGGATTTTTGAGTTTTTGTTTAACCCATACTTGGGTGATGTTCAGCCCCTGGCAGAGGCTGTGGATGGTGGGAGGGCTGAGGGGGGATGTTTGGGGAGGGTCCCCAGCTCCCTGTTGGTCTCAGTTCAGACCAGTGGTGGGTGAGCAGCAGCACATGGGGTTCCTCTTGACTCTTTGGCATCTTCCCTTGGGAGTCCAAATGGCAGAAGAGAACCTGCCCCCATTTAGTGATTACATAAACTCGAGGCACAGATTGTCAGGGGGTTGAACGTACAGCCCCTGTTCCTCACAGGCTCCTGATGCGTTTCTCTATCAAACTCCTCGGAAGCCGTTTTTGTTTCCAAAGGCTGCGGCCGGGGAGCCCATAAATCCTGCGGCAGGTTCGTTTGAAATGCCTGGGAGGCGTGGAGGCTGCCCAGCTCCCAGCCCTGCCGTGTGCGCAGCCTTACTTGGGAAGGAAGCGCGTCCCTGCGGAAGGGGATGGGTGCTGAGCTCATTGTTTGCTGCAGCGGGACAGCCCAGCCTGCTCTCTGTAAACACGCTGCCAGTGTTTATCACCGCCTTTGTCATTTGCCTTATTTGTCAGGGAATCTCGGCGAGAAGGAGAAGTTTGCTGCTGCTGCGTAGTGACTTGAGGGAACTGCAAGATTTCCATAAAAAGGCAGAGTCTGTGCTGGGCGAGCAGAGCGCTCTGCCTTGGCAGCCGCGCGCCGGGCCTGACCTTTTCCAGAGAGAAAACACTGACCTAAATCCCTCCCTGCTGGGGGTGGAGGGGAGAAGGAAACCTCTTGACTTGCTTCTTTCTGATCTAATTTTCTTGTCCCGTGCTCTGGTTTGTGCCGTGAAATGCTGAGGAAGCAGAGGACGGGCAGCGGCAGCTCGTGGTGCCCGGCGCAGCCGCTGTGTTTGTCCCCTCTGTGTCCATCCTCTTCCTCCGGGCGCTGCCGGGAGCCAGCTCTGGCCATTTCCTCTACCCCGGGGCTCCTGGAGCGGCCCTTAGCCCGAGCGTTCAGGTGGAAAATGAGCCCAGAGCCGTGTTCTCGCCCTCAGCAGGGCTGGGTGCAGGGTGCTGCTGTTTGCAGGGCAGTTCCAGCTCTGTGCTTTAACTGCTGCCTTCTCTCCCGCCCTGCAGGTCGTCGCTCTCTGCACAGACCGCACCATGCGTGAGTACAAGCTGGTGGTGCTCGGTTCAGGAGGCGTGGGCAAGTCTGCTCTGGTGAGTTTGGGGAGCAGCCCCGGAGCCCCTGCCCGGCCCTCCAGCTGCCTGCCTCGCTGCGCACTGCTGCTCTGGGCAGTTTGTGGCACCTCTCGCGTGTGCCAGGGCCGCCACGGAGGCGTGCCATGGTTTAGGAGAGCTGATTAATTGCTGGCAAATTAGCCTGTCACACGGCTGAATATCTGTGAGTGCTCAAAGCCAGCAGTGGCACAGCAGAGGTCTGGCTGGAATCAATCACAGAACTGGGGGTTCAGCCCGGCACACCTCCGGGGCTGTGGGTTTTCCATCCTGGGTGAGCAGCTGGGCCCAGAACAGCGGCCCTGAGCATCATCTGCAGCCCCTGCAGAGGGAGGAGCAGGCTGATGGCACTTTGCACTCCTGAAGTGCTTGTCTTGTTCCTAAGGAGAGGTTTACACAGCGGAGTTGATAGTAAAGCACTGTGAGAGAGATTGGTGTCACCCATTTATCACTCACCAGTCAAGCAGCTCTCTCCAACAGAGAGGCAAAGAACTGGTCAAGTGTGAGTTATCTACAACAAGGAACTGCAGTGTTCCTTGTCACAGGCATGATAATGCCTGAGCAGCCTTTCATGTCCTGCCTCATTGTTTATTCTGCTGGTACAGCCAGGTAATAATCCTGGTAAATCACCTGCAGAATCCCAGTGAACAGCAGGAGAGCTTATTCACTTGTATATCAAATTTGATGCACTCTTTCAGCAATCCCATCCTAATCCCTACAAGGTGTTTACAAGGTGTAATTGTTTTACAAGCTCTGTTCTTCCACAGCAATGTAAGCAATCTGTATTACTTTTTCCACCAGCACTTCCCTGATTATCTTAATTTTCTTATGTAACACTGCAAGACTCACTAGGTGAAATGGGGCACTTAGTAGTATGCTGTAAATAAAAATTACTCAGCATCTGACATACTTGAATTTCCTTGTCTATGATGTGAAGCCTTGAGTCAGCACCATCCCCGACCTTTTTAACAGCTGAAATACAAATACTCCAATAGTCTGGTAAAGAAAAGTTGAATTCCTTTTGACAGGCTGGGTGCTAAGTCAGCATATTTGGTAATTCATATGCAGCAATAATGTTTCTAGGAGCACACAGTAATAGCAGCTAGGAGTGGATAATATTTAGCTTTCACAGAGTCTGTTGTTTATTTACAGGCATTAGCAAGGAGAGGTTACAAGGTGGGGTTTAAAATACTGCAGGGGTCACTTTAAATTTCGTTCTTCCAACTGTACAAACTGACCTGTGCAACAAAGAGCCTGGTGTTCGTTTCCAGCTCTGTTTGCACTCGGGTGCAGATGACAATATGGGGTTGTTTCACTGCAGATCCTCCTTGTTTTAACTCTTCTGTGCCAACACAGTGCTGATGGTGCTTCTGGTAACAGCGATGGAGTAGCAGAAAACCTTCACAGTTATAAAGCCACAGTTGTTTAGCAACTTCTGTTTCCTGTACAGCAGTTTAATCCCATTTTTGAGGCTAAAACTCTTCTGGAGTGGCAGTGGGTGACACAATTTACACGGGTGCCCAGTGGTGCAAAGCCTCACAGAGAACTGGAAACTAAAGCTGGGCTGCACTACCCAAACAGAGGGAAACCTCTAAAAGTCCTGGATCTCCACAGAACCCAACAGCACCCCCAGATTTGTAGCTTCTCCCTTGGCCTTTCTTTTCACCTGTAACAAATGAAGATGGAGTCCACCAGAGATCAGGAGTGTTGCAGGTCAGATTGTCACACTCGGGGCTGCTTCAGAGCCCCCCAAGCAGAGGGCACAGATGTGCCAGTGCTCCCTGTGAGCCTCTGGCACTGAGCTGCCTTCTCTGGCCTCCGTGGGAGCAGCTGTGCCAGCCTGGCCGTGCTGAAACCAGGAACCCTCCTGAGGCACAGCTCTGGCTGCTGGAGCACTGGGATCCACCTCCAGGGCTCTCACTGCCAGGGTTGTGCTGAGATCTTCCTCAAACAGCTGCTCAGTGTGACCAGCAAACACTGGGGAAGCAGAGATTTCACTCATTAGAGTGTAAGATGCACTTATTTAGTGATACAGAACGATTTTGAAATGAGGTAGTTGTGGCTTCTCAGACTTTCCTCACAAATTTGCAGAATTTGTGTATAAAACCTGTGAAAGGTTCAGTGGGCAAAAGATACTTGGTGTGTTTGTTGATTTCCAAGACACAAAATTAAGGGCTGGGACCTCAGTCTCACGAACTAACACCACCTTGCTTTACAAATATCAACAACTCTTCAGACCCTCCTGTGCTGCTTCACTGCAGGTCACGGTGGGTGAGGAGGGAAAAGGAGCTTTGCCTCCCAGAGGGGAAGGTCCTGGCAGGAGGAGGGCACAGCTGGGAGTCAGGGATGGAGGAGATTTGCTGTGAGTGCAGGGAAGTTTCACGGGGTGAGGGCTCCTCCCTCAGTGCCTGGTGCCCAGGAGTGCCTGCAGCCTCTCCAGGCTGCCCTGCACGGGCCCTGCCTGCGCCGAGTTCCACTGAAATGTGAATTTTATGCCGTGCACAGGTTGCCTGGGCTGCTGCTGAAATCTCAAGGCCTCCGTATTTGGTGATTTTTATCCTCCTGAAGTCACAGGCAGTGGAGTAAAGGCATTTTTGAGGGTATCCTCTTTTATGAGACAAGCCAGCAAACAGTTGTCGTGCAAAAATGTTTTGAAAGCATGCTTGAATAATGTGATTTTAACAGAAAACCCACAAATTTTATTTCCAAAATTGAAATTTTATGTCTTTTTCTCTAGTCCTCACTACTGACTTTTAACAGCAGTTTTACTGTTGTTACTTTTTGCTAAAGTGCTTCTTGGTGAATGTTTCTGGTTGTGTTCAGCTGACTTGGGATTTCTGTTCTTCCCTTCCTCCCCAGACTGTACAGTTCGTTCAGGGAATTTTTGTTGAAAAATATGACCCAACAATAGAAGATTCATACAGAAAGGTAAAGCACCATGGTTTTTATCTCTTTCCCGTCTCACAGAGAACACAGAATTCTTGGGCTGCCGTGGGTGCAGGGCTGGAGCTCTGAGTCCTTGCAGGGTGCTGAGCTGTTATGTAATCCCAGGCACAGAGCTGCTTTCTTCCCTGGGTGATGGCAAGCGAGCCTTTGTTCCACGGATTAGCAGAAATGTCACCAAATGAAAGGCACCAAAACATACACTAAAAACTTGTGACATTTGTGCCTGTGGTAATTAAATTAAATTAAATTGTGGTATGAGTTGTTAAATTTACTTGACTTTCCTGGAATTACCCTCGTTAGATCCAAGACATTTCTCAGTGAGTGGAAGATTTGCAAAGTCTCACTGTGAGGATCCTGAAATATTTTGCATTTTCTTCTCTTCCTTATTCCCTTCTCTCTGTGCAGCAAAGAAAAATTAAAGTTTGAAGGTGCTTTGATTTGTAAGAGTGGATTAAGCCGAGATGTTTCCAATCTCACTTAAGTTGAGATGTTTACAGTGAGCTGCTCATTTAAGCCTTGCTAATGAAGGGAGCCGTGGAGCATGTGAGCTGACCCAAATGCTGGCTTGGGGCAGAATTAATCCTCTAACAGCAGAGCTGCTCAGCCCTGGGGAAGGGCAGGTGCTGCTCTGCTGAGAGCCCTTTGTGCAGAGCTCCAGGCTGGGCTGACGTTCCTCTTGCCTGGCCCGTTGCAGACAATTCACTCAGCTCTTTGTTCCCCTTTCTCCCCAGCAAGTGGAAGTAGACTGTCAGCAGTGTATGCTGGAGATCCTCGACACAGCAGGGACAGTAAGTGGCATTTCTTTATCTAATTGCTGTGCAGTTCCTCCTTAGCAGTGGTGATCCTGCCCAAGCAGAGGCAATAAATGAGCTGCAGTCGTTTAAATGAAGGGTTTTGTTCAATAACCAGACCCGGTGAGGTGAGTGCCAGTGGCCTGGTGAGCTCTGTCCCCAGCTGGTGCCCCAGTGCTGGGACACAGAGGCTGGTGCCACCCCCCACATCAGCAGTGTGCCCTTGGGAGGATTTTAAAGAGCAGCTGTGCAAGTGGCCAGCGTGCAGGGACAGTGCCAGGCAGCGCCAGCACAGGGGCTGCTCCCCAGCAGGTGCCACGGCCCTGTGGCACCTCTGTCCTCGGCAGACCTGCCCTGGCACTGCCCCGCTGTCCCTCCCACAGCCCTGGCCCCAAAGAGGGGCTGGCAGCACATCCCAGGCACCTGCTGCTCCCTGCAAGCCGGTGGGATTGAGGAAGCCCTGGAAGTTCTCACCAGCAGGGGCAGGAGTTGTTGCTGCGCGGGTCTGGAAAAGGTCCTGGCCCTGCTGGCACAGCGCAGCTCCGAGCTGGCAGTGTCCAGCCTGCTCTGGCATTTCAGTCTGTCTGCAGAGATGCTTTATTGCTGCTCTTCATCTTTTCCCCATTTTCTCAAGAAGCCCTTTATTAAGGGGTAAAAGCACCAAAGGGAAAGAGAGTGTTAATGCCTTTATTCAATTTCCATGCTTCAGTGGGTTTCTGTGAGGGGTAAATATGTAAATCCTTGCTGCATGGCACTGCATTCTCATCTCCAGTACAATAAAAAGTATTCCTTTGGAACTGTTCATTAGCTGCATTCTCCAGCTAATTGCTTTAAAAACTATTTGCTTGCAGGAGCAATTCACAGCCATGAGGGACCTGTACATGAAGAACGGGCAGGGGTTTGCACTAGTTTATTCTATAACAGCACAGTCCACGTTTAACGACCTACAGGACCTGCGGGAACAGATTCTACGGGTTAAGGACACTGAAGATGTGAGTAGAATATGTTTGGGTTTACTTCTGCAAATGTTGAAGAAGCTTTGCTCCCAAAACCACTACAGCCTGTATGTTCACATACAAAACTTCTTACAAATATCCTTGGGTAGTGTTGAGTAAGTTTTCAGAGCCTTGTAATGTTCAGTGGTGTTGTCTGAGGCACAGCACCTGCTAAGGGGCATCACAGAACCAGATTTTCCCATTTCCTGGAAGCCACAGTCTTTTGAAATGCTGGGAGTTGATTGAAAGCAACAATACTTAACTTTTTTTCCTTTAAACTCCTTTCCAGGCTTTGGATTTTCCTCTTTCTCTGTGCTTTATTTCCCTCAGAGTTAGGGAGAAATATCAGTAAGGATGTTCTCAGGAGCTCTGGAGCTGCCTGGCCCTGGAGACTGGCAGGGGCTCCTCCAGAGCTGTGAAGGGGCAGTGGAAGCTCAAAGCTGCTGCGTTTGCAGGGCTCAGCTGGGAATTCTCTGCAGCCCTGGAGCAGCTTCTGGACACTCAGCAGACCCTGTCACCCCAGGAGCTCACACAGTGGCAGGAGCAAAACCACTGAGGGCCTGCCAGAGTCCTGGGTTGGGGTTTTGGTTGTTCAGAGCCCCTTTCAAAGGGAGGACAGACAGCTTGGGGAGTTTGGTGTGTGGCAGAGGATGGGTGAGGGCGGCTGTGTCCCCTGGGTCGTGGTCTGGGCTGCTTCCCTGGCCCTGGGCTCTCCTTGCTTGAACAAGCTGAGCTTCTGTTTCTGCAGAACTGCTTTTCCCTGGGGCAGGGATTGCTGCAGGGTGAATCTGTCACACTGCGACACGAAACAACTCACACAGGCAGGCTAGATGTAAAAGTGAAAAAAAAAAACCCAAAAAGGCAAACTTTACTTTCTGACTCTACTGTGTATACAATAGCAAAAGTGGCAGAGGATTGGGGGGTGAAACTGCCACCTCCCCAACCACACTGGTCAAACCAACAGTCCCTCAATTCTCTCCTCCCACAAAGAAGAATGCAAAACAATCATTATTTACATGCACAGTGTGGGAAAGCTCAGCTGAAATATGTAAATATCAGAAGGCATAGGAACTTTCAGGAGAACTTTCAAACTCTCAAAAGAACAGGGTGACACAAATCCCTGCTGGCAGGACCCTGTGCTGGAGCTCTTGAGGGTTTTTTGTGCCTGTCCTGGTGTGAGGAGGCAGGAAATGGCACCGTGCTGCTGTGCTCCCAGCCCGTGCCAGCCCAGAGCAGCATTCTGCCACCCTGCAGGTGACAGGAGCTGGGCCAGGGGTGCCAGGCCCTGGGCTGAGCTGGGGCAGCCCCTGGGGCCACTCCTGGCACCCTGCAGGTGGGCAGGAACCACCTGGATGTGGCACTTGGGGCTGCTAGGAGAGATTTTGGGGGGTTCTATTCCCTTGGTGAAGGAGTTACAGAATCCCAGAGTGGTGTGGGTTGGAAGGGTCCTCAAAGCTCATCCATGAGCTGGGACACCTCCCACTGCCCCAGGGAGCTCCAACCTCCTCCAGGCTGGCCTGGGACACCTTCTGTGGGACATCCTGGAGGGCCACAGCCGTGACAGACGCTGGAGAGGGGCAGAGCCACTTCATCATTGCCTCCTGATTTTATTGGGTTTCATAGTTGACACTGCAATTCTCACACTGCATTTCCCAGGCTGCATTTCCCACTCTGCATTTCCCACTGTGCATTTCCCCCTCCTGAGTCTGAGAGCCAGAGCTCTCTGAAGATGAACTTGCTGATGGATCTCTCCTCTGCTTGCTCCTCTGCAGGTTCCCATGATTCTGGTTGGCAATAAATGCGACCTGGAGGAAGAGCGAGTGGTGGGCAAAGAGCAGGGGCAGAACTTAGCACGACAGTGGTGTAACTGTGCCTTTCTAGAATCGTCTGCAAAGTCGAAAATCAACGTAAACGAGGTCAGTGCCTGCTGCTCTGTGTTCCAGAGCCTGTGTGTGGGCCGGGGTGCAGGGTGGCCCTGGAGCCTGGGGAAGGCTGAGTGCAGTGTGTTTGGGCACTCTGTGCCTGCTCCAGGGTGTGCTCCCCTCTCTCTGCAGGGCAGGCTGCCTTCCCAGGTGCTGTTTCTGCAGCCCCTCCCAGGGGCCACGAATTCCAGAGGGTCCTGAGCTGCATCTTAGCCTAGATAAACCTTATCTGGAGAGAACGTTTTGTCACAGCAACTGCTGCCATGCCAGATGTGGGAGATGCCCCTTGTGCTCCTTGTCTTGTGTGCTGTTTCTGCTGGTTTGGAAGCATTTGCATTTCTGGCTGCAGATGCCTCATCACAGCCCCCTGCGAGCCCCCAGCTTGTAAAACCAAGCCCAAACCCAGGTCTGAGCAGTGCCCCGAGTTTGAGTGAGCCCCCCTTTGCTCTGGGTGCCTCCTCCTGCTGCCTGGGGCCGTGCTTGGGCTGGGGGAGCTCTGCTCCACGCCAGGCACCAACTTTTTGTTCTGTGCTGGGACTTATCTGCCTGTGCCAGAGGCACAAAAGCTCCGGTGACCCCGAGCAGCAGGGCTGGGCTGGTGCCAGCAGATAAATGGGACCGTTTTGGGGGTGTGTGATAAGCAGAGCAGCAGGATCTGGCAGCCAGCAGGATGTGCAGCACGGGCTGGGGGAAAGGCAGGAGCCCCCAAAGTGCAGCTCCTGTGGCTGGCATTAGCCTGGCTCAGCAGCCAGCAGGGGTTTGTGTGTCTGAGCTGGAGTGACACCAGGCTGGGGCTGGAGCAGGGGGCAGCTCAGGCTCAGCAGATGCCCAGGGAGGGTGGCAGAGCCGGGCTGTGCATTCCCACACTTTGGGGGGCACAGGGGTCTCTCTCTGGCAGGGGGGCACAGCCTGCTGTCCCCCTCTTCCCTCACTGGGAATGCTGCTCTCCCTTTTCCCTGCGGGGCTGCAGCCTCCATGGAGCTCACAGCACAGGGAAGAATGTGGTTATCTGGAAAATGACTTTCTGCTTTCCTTGTGATCTTCATGTTCTGGTTTCCTGCCAGCTGATATTTCCTACTTGTGAAAAGTACAAAAGCTGTGACACTGTGAATGAAGCAGCTCAGTGCACTGGGAGTCTGTCCTGCTGGCCCCTGGGCTGGGCAAGCATTTGCATTCTTTTGGGTTTATTCTTGCTTTCTCGCTGCTTTTGGAGTTTCTAAATTTGTTAAAATCTGGGTAAAGAGTGATAAATTCCTACATGCATTTGCTGAATGTGAATCAAACCTTTCAGATAGGAAGGTTTTAATGCAGAGTGAATCAGGTGACCTTCTGGCGACCTCCGGGATGCTTTTGCAGCACACTGACGCTTTTTAGGGATGGTGGCATTCCTGAAACCTTGTTGCAGACAGCTGTACTCACAGTCAGTACTAGCACCTAAATAATCTAACTTATGAGAAAGTAAAGTCTTACATTTCAGTTGTTACAGTGTGTTATAAACTGTTCCTTTGTCTTCTGAATTTCTTTGGAATCAACAAGAATTTGTGAGCTGTCAGCCACTCCAGGAAGGGGAAAAAATAAACAAGGACAAGGGTGGAGCCCTCTGAAGGTTGAAATATTTCTCCTCAATGCTGTGACCCAGCTCCAAGCATTTTTGCAAAGCTCATTTTGCTATAAATGGGTTGAGTCTTGCTGGGAAAACAACTCCCAGCAGCAGCAGCACTGAAAAAGCTCTGCAGCTGGAGGAGGCCCTGGTGGAAATGTGGAGCTCAGGGCAGGTGTGGCAGGGCAGCCAGGGGACAGGGGTGTCCTGGGCTGCTGGGACAGCCTCTGCAGACACCACTGACATTGAGGTGACCCTTGAGGATATCGTGCCTGTCTTAAAAACCCTTTGTTAATCCCGAGTTTTCTCCCACTTTTCCAAAGCAAGGGAACTGTTGCCATTTCAGTGCCCTGCTCTTCTGCAGGCTTTGGTGGTGACAAACTGAGTTTCCAGCTCCCTTACGTTCTGCACACTGATGGGAGCTTTGGGTTTCTTCTTCCATAAGCAGCCGCTTGAGAAAACTTGAGAAACATTTAATAAATTCAAGCGGTTTAATTGAATTTACACAACTGCAGCCACAAAGAGTTGTCAGCTCCTCAGCCCACCTCAGTTTTGGCAGCTTGTGTTTTATCAGTTGCATTTTTCAGCTTGTGTTTTTTCATTTGCAGATCTTTTATGACCTGGTCAGACAGATAAATAGAAAAACACCAGTGGAAAAGAAGAAGCCTAAGAAGAAATCATGTCTGCTGCTTTAGAGTCCCATCACGCAGCAGCTCTGAGCCAGGTAAGAGGTGCCTGAACCCCCTGGGCCAGGTGGGCAGAGCAGCTCCTGACAGAGCCCCTTCCCTCTGCTGCTCTCCTGAGTGTGGCTGTGCCAGGCACCTTCTTCTCTCTCAGGATTTTCCATAGAAGAGGAAAAGAGAAAACAATTTCTATTTCTGCTCCTTGTTTTCCCACGTGGAATGTGTTTGGAGAATTGTTTCCCTGGGGTGATGGCTTGGTTGGATTCTGGTGAGGATTGTTTGAGCCTGGTGGCCAATCCAACCCACCTGGGGCTGGGCTCTCAGAGAGGGTCATGAGTTGTGAGTTAGATATGGTAGTTAGAAAAGTAGGTTTGTAACTTCAGTATCTCCTTTAAATAGTATATTAATGTATTATAGCATAGTTATAATAAAGAAATCATTCAGCCTTCTGAGCTGGAATCAGACATCAGCATTTCTTCCCACCAAATTCACCTACATTTCCAATATGTGACTGGGCAGGAACTTCTGACTGCTCTGGGTGCCTGTGACAGCGAGCTCTGAGCCACCAGGGCTGGCCTGTGCCTCCTTCCCAGCCTCTGATAAATGTGGGTGTTACTGCTGCCACTGCTGGCCCCGTGCTGGCACCTCTGGGCACAATTACAAATGGCTTTGGGTGGGCCATGGGCTTCAGTGGCACAGAAATAAAAGGCTGCCCAACCCAAAAGGAGAAACGAGAGCTGAAGGAGAGCCCCCCTGCTGCCCTGGGCACCCGCCTTGGCTTCCAGGCCTGGGAGGCACCAGCACAGCAAGAAATGTCCCTCCCTCATCTTTATTTCTATTTCACTCTCTCCAGATTGCAGGAATGAAGAACTGTTGCCTAAACGGAAAGTGCCAGCATTCCCAACTTCCAAACTTCTGGAAATGAGTAACATATCGGAAGAAGCTTCTCCTGTTTTTTATATACTGCGGGAAGAATTTAGATCTTAAAAATGGTTTGCACATGGTCCCTGGAAAAAGCAGTTGCTCTGTGTATATCTCTTGGAAATTTAAGCCAATATTCCTCCTCCTTTGCAATAGCAATTAACAGATGTGAAAATAAATATAATTGACTCTAGCATATGATTATCCCAAGGAGCATGGATGCATTTCAGATGTTAGAGATTGCTACTATAATTAAAATTCATATTGACCATTTTATCATAATTTCTCCCCATCGAGCACTAAAAATGTTCCACTGTTATATTTTATATCTATAACTATAGATATATATTATCCAAAATTTCCCTTTGAACTCACTGCAACAAATAACTTTTTGAGTCATTGACTTCATTTTATATTTAAAAGTTACGGAATATCATTATTTTCATTCTGCCATTGTATTCTAATTAAAAATGTTTGTGCATAATGCTTTGGAAAAATGGGTCTTTTATAGGAAAAAAACTGGGATAACTGATTTCTATGGCTTTAAAAGCAAAAATATATAATATACTAAAACTAAACCAACTCTAATATTGCTTCTTGTGTTTTACTGTCACAGATTAAATTACAGCTTTTATGAATGATTAAATTTTAGTACATTTTCATTTTTGTTTCTGTGTTTTTGTTACCCTTTCCAGCCTTTGGGTTTGCTCCATGTTCTGTGAGTTCCTCTCCCATCCTGGTGGATCAGGGGTTGTGTTGAGGTGCCCCCACCCCGTGCTGTATTTCACGTACCCCTCCCAAGGACAGCAGGCAACTCTTGTGTTTTCTCTTGGCCTTTAAAGATTGCATTGCTGCAGGTATTTCCTCTGTTCGGTGACTCTGCTGTGCACAAGTTTGGTTTCATTCCAAGCTCTGCCCTGGAGGATGATCCCTGGTTCCAACCCAGTTTTGGCTGGTGGTCCCTGGTCAGCTCTGAAGGGTTTTTCTGTTCCATTTTGGGTTTTTCCTCGTGTTTCTTTAATCCCCGTTGTTGATAAAGTTCAAGGAATGGGATCCTCCTGTGGGTGCTGTGAGAGCCTCCCAGCCCCCCTGGGACCTGCAGGAGCCCCAGGGCTGCAGGACTGCCCCTGCTCCCTCCGAGGAGGTGGGGCAGAAATGTGAAATGTGGCCCCGGAGTGGAGGGAGCTGGGCACAGGCCTGGCCCTGCTGTTCCCGTGGGAAGGGGAGAGATGTTCCTGCACCCACTGCACAGCTCGCTGCAAACCAGGGTAGCAGTTTCTCTAAACAGGATTTTCTAAAACTGTTCCTGATGCAGCTGCTGAATTACAGAGAGCCCAGGGTCTAAACGCAGCCCAAACGGACTGGATGCAACATCTGGATGATGCGACAACATCTGCCTCCTGCAAGCACATCTGCTTCAGCTGCTGGTCTTCAAGGCACCTCTGGGCCTCGTTTTCCAGGAGGAGCAGGAGCACGGCGTTGGCAGGTCGGTTATCTTTGCGAAATGCAAAAAGATTTTAGCACTAAAGGAATTTCAATGGACGTGGTGATCGCTGAATGGCTCTTGTAAAAGTGGGGCACAGAGCGAGCGGTGACTGGGGTGCACGAGGGGCTGGGTGAGGGTGAGGATGAGGGTGAAGATGAGGGCCAGGAGCGCTCCAAACCCGGCTGCCACTAGATGGGAGTGTGGGAGAGGCGCAGGGCTGGGGAAGGCTGCGCTGCCATCGCTCTAATTCGGGATGTTTGCAGCCTTCCCACCCCTCTCCTCTCCCCTCTGCCTCCCACAAGGCGCTCGTTTTCTCACTGGATTAAAAAAAAGAAAAAGTTCTTTAATGGATTTTAGCACAATAGCTCCAGTTCTGCCCTGGGACAGCTTGAGCCGTGTCAGACAGAAATGTCCTGAAGCACTTGGTGTTAATGTCTCAGTGGGTTAAAAATGACTTCACTGCAGAATGCCCTAAAGAAATAGGAAAATAAAAACCTCCCAGAAGTCCCAGGCTTCTCCTTTTGACCAGAACCCAGCCGAGCACAGCAATGTTTTGCTGAGAGCAAAGGGGCACATTTAAAATTCCCCCGAAGCCCCTGGAGCCATCCAGCTCCTGTGTGAGCACAAATTCCCCCAAAGACAGTCCTGGCCATCTCTGCAAGTGTGCTGCTCTCACACTCCCAGCCTGTGTCTGTCTGTGCTCAGTGTTTTCTAAAGCTTATTTGAAATCATGTTTTCCCCTGTGTGGGTTGGATCAAATGATCCCAACACGCCCTGCCCCACGGGAAGCTTTAATTGCAGTTGTGATGTTGACCCAAACAGGTGACAGGGAGACCTTCCCGGGTGCTCAAATCCAGGTTTGTTCTGCTGCCTCTGAACTGCATTCCTGCCTGAAGTGGGAGGTCCTGCATCCTGCAGCCACCAGAGGAACTTGAAAATTCATGTTAAATTCACCATTTACCTTTGCAAAAATCACCACAACTAACAAATGTTTCCTTTATTTTGCCAGGACCAGGCACTGAGGAATGAAATTGGATTTCCCAGAGACCAGGTGCCACTTGGTGAATAACCAGCATGTGCTAACCCTCCTGGCTGGGCTGGACATCCTTCCCTCCCTCCTGGCTGGGCTGAACGTCCTTCCCTCCCTCCTGGCTGGGGCAGGGATCTGGCACTGCTTTCCCCACAGCAGCTGGTCAGTGCTCTGGCTTTCAGCCACAGCTCTCTTTCCTCCTGGGAGGAAACTCCCCAGATTTGGAGACAAACCCTGTGCAGGAGGAGGGAGAGGAGCAGGAGCGGGGGGCTCTGGGCTCAGTAGCCCCCAGCCAGGGCTAATTGCCAATGCTGCAGCTCCCAGCAGCGCTGGCACAGCTCTGCCCCCGCGGCTGCTCCTGGCTGGGGCTCTGGAGCTCTCCTGATTCTGGGGAAATGGGGAAACGCCGTCTGTCCTGTCCTGTCCTGTCCTGCAAGCAGCCCTTTGGCCTCGCTGTGCAGGAAGCTGCACAGAGAGAGCTCCGCTCGCCCCTCCTGTGGTGAGACCCCATTATCCACGCTCTGCTGGATCCTCCATGCCCCGGCTCCAGCGGGATGCTCTTCAGAGGGAGCAGCACCAGAGGAGGCCGAAAGCGGGGCTCAGGTTTTGGACAAGTGGGGAGCAGAGCTGGAAGTGCATCCCCGGCCTGGCTCGGCCCCGGTTGCCCGCTGGCCCCGGGACCCGGGGGTGGCTGCAGGAGCCCGCGTTCCCCCGGCAGCCGCTGGGGTCAAACACCCGCGGCTCTCCCCCGGGAGCAGCGGTGCCCGGAGGCGGCTCGGGCTCGGCCGTGGTGCGGGCAGGGCCGGGGATGCTGCGAGTGCCCAGCCCGGGCCAGCCGCTGCCACCGCCCCGAGCCACCAACAAAGGACAAAGTGAGCGGGGGGCGGCTCCCTGGGCTGGGACACTGCGGCTTTAGGGGGCTCTGGCCCTCGGGACCGCCCGGCTCGGCCGCTCCCGGCCCTGATTTCCACCGAGATTTGCAGCCAGGAAACTCGGGATGCCGCTGGCTCTCTGCCAGGACGACCCCAAGGAAAGCAGCAGCCCCCAGGCGAGTGCTCTGCCCCATGAAGTGATCCCTCAGCCTGCCCTTTTCCTTTTCACACAGAATTCCAGCTCCTTGCAGCCCGTTTTGGGGGAGCCGAGTGGAAGGGAGCAGCGTTGCAGCTCTACTGCCCCTTCCTTCCCAGGCTGTTCCAAATCCTGGGATAAATTGCCTCCAGCTCCCTTGCACCCCGACTCTCCCTGGCCATGGTTATGTGGCTGTGGCATTCTGAGGGCTGCAGACATCCAGAATCCTACACCCAGTTTGCATTTAGCTTTGGAAATAAGAAGTGTCAAGCTGCTGTGTCAGTTCGGCTTAAATTTACGGGAGAAATCATTTGATTTGAAGCAGTTTATGTTATTAAATATGACTGCACAGGAGCCCCTGCAGGATAATCCTGTATGAGAAATGCTGTTTGAAATGAGGGAGATCTGACAGCCCCAGGTTAATCTGCAGGAGCGGGGCATGGATGGATGTGGCAGAGCTGCAGCTGCAGCACCACTGCATCACCCCAGCACAGCAGGAACGGCGCAGCCCCTGAAGCAGCCCTGGAGAGCTCCAAAGCCCTGTGCAGGGGGCACCTGGGCACACGGGGCATGGGTGGCCTTGGCAGCGCTGGGGGACAGCTGCACTTGATCTCTGCGGGCTTTTCCAGCCTCAGGGATCCTGTGGTGAGCCAACACTTCCACACCCGGGGCTTTCTGCCCTTCCCCGTGCACCTGGGGCAGCTCGGGTATCAGCCAGGGCAGAAGCACCGAAACTTGGCAGCACAGCTCCGTGGCAAACGGAGCCAACTGTTCCGAACTCGTGTGAGAAATGTACAGGGATTTCCACGGGGACGAGGAGAGCATCCATCCCCTCTCCCCACGGTTTCGGAGGTGCTGAGCATGCCCAGGAGATGGATCTGAGCTGAGGGACCCCTCGGACCGGGCTCCCCCAGACCCTGTGCCAGGGCTGCCGGCTGGACGGGCTCCACGCCGGTGCCAGGAACAGCCCGGGAGGTGCTGGCCGGGGATGATGAGCAGCCAGCAGGCAGCTCCTGGCCCCTTCCTTCTGAAACTATCAGCGTTCAGGGCTTGGCCGAGGAGGATTTGGTGTGAGATAAGCTTCCCAGAGCGGGCTGAAGTAACCACTGAGTAAGTGTGAGGTGGTGAATGAGGCACGGTGAGTCAGAGCAAAAGCGGCTCCTGGGTGTCTCCTCTGCTGCCAGAAGCAGATTCTGGGGGTAAAGGCCGGGATGGAGTTGTCTGGGGGCTGTGCCAGGGTGAAAAGCTCCCCAGGTCCTGCTGCTGGTGCTTGGCTCAGGGCTGGGCTCCTGCCACCCTGGAGCACCTTGGGCTGGGATTCTGCCCCATCTGTGCCAGGCTGGAGCTGCCAGGGCAGAGCAGGGAGGGAGGGACAGCACCCAGCGTGTGGGGCTGGCCCAGGACCACCCCCAGACATGGATTTATTTGCCTCTGTCTGCTGTGGGTTGCACGTCCCTGACAGACCCGGTGCCCTGATGTTGCCATCTTGTGTCCCTTCTGCTGGATTTCCCACCTCCTTTAATTTTTTACCAGTTTGT
Organism: Chloebia gouldiae; assembly: GCA_003676055.1. NCBI lineage: Eukaryota > Metazoa > Chordata > Aves > Passeriformes > Passeridae > Chloebia > Chloebia gouldiae. The sequence goes on along the minus strand of QUSF01000065.1, from coordinate 565,488 downwards.
TTGGTTCTGCTCCCAGCAGAGGCAGCTCCACGGGAAGGAGAAGAAACCGAGTGTTTATTTTTAGCAAGTGCCAAAAGAGTTCAACCCAAGGCAAATACAATTACTTCAGGTTGTGCACAGGCTCCTGAGAGGCTGCGGAGAAATCCTTTCCAAACGGGAAATGCCCCAAAAGCCCGTGCCACGAGGCGCTGGGGGTGAGAGCCCAGGAGATGTCTGAGGGGCACATCCCAGCCCGGTTCAGTGCCTGGCAGGGCTGGGAGGGGGTCTGCAGGGTCCCCCATTCCCTGGATTCGGAGGGTGGGAGGTGGTCTCTGCCCCCCGTCCCCCCGGCCTGGCTGCTGCTCCTGGCAAGGCTCTCCCAGCCCGCCCCATCCTCGGGGATGCTCTGCTGCTCCACGAGCCCAGATGCTGCTCCTGGCCCATTTTTGGGCATTCACAGCCCTCGGGACTGGGCTGGGCAAGGCGGGCTCGAAGCTTTCACTGTAATTAAGCTGAACAAGAGACCCAGTTAAATCTCGGCTGCTCTCGCTCTGCCTCAGCGAACACAAAGAGGAGAAAAGGCCTGAGCCAGACAATTAAAACAAGCAATAAAACTGCACCGAGAGATCCGTGGAATGATTTTTCCTTGACACGCTCACCCCCAACAAGTGCCACATGTCCTGTGTATAAATAGCAGCTGCCCAGACTTGCTTAATCATCCCATTGTTGCTTTATAATATTAATTAAACACTCCTCTGGGATTGTTTGCATCCTAATTAAGCAGGGGAACTTACAAAAGACAGCGAAGAAACCAAACAAGTGCGTGCTGGGGGTGCGATTTTGCTAAACCATGTGCAACTGTGTTTAAAAAAAAGAAAAAAAAGTGAAAATGGCAGGACTGTGGTTAAAAACATTTTTACAGGCACCAGTGCCAGGGCACTGATTAGCGGTCCCGGGGAGCCGGGGTGCTCGCTGAGGGATGCTCGGGGGGCTCTGGGGGGATGAGCATCCCCCACGGCTGTCACAGGGACAATGAAGCCGGGGATGAGCGACACGAGGACCCCGCTGCCCCCAGCCAGGCTCCCCAAAATCCGCCACATGGGTGATGGTGTGGTGGTCCCGAGGGTCCCCAGGTGGTCCCTGTGGGGCTGGCCCACCCTCCCTCCGTCCCTGGGGCCGGGGAGACTCCAGCACATTGTTCCCGGCTCAGACTCGTGCACCCTGCAGGGTTGTGCTGCGAATTTCTTCCCAAATTGCGTGAGTAATTAAAATCAATGAGAGGGTATCCTGTTAAATAACGTAATTAGATGAGCGCAGCGAGATGAGTGCAGTGGTGGTTTTGTTCTCCTGCCTGGAGACAGCTTTTAACTCTTTCCCTCTTGGCTCTTCCCGGCAGGGCAGGCAGGGCTGCCCCGGGTCCCCCAGAGGTTTTCCCAGGAAAAGCCTCCGGCTGCTTCCTTCGGAGCTTCCTCCAGAGCGGGGCTGTCCTTCCCCACAGGCCCCATCCCTGGCCTGTGTGGGGACACTGGCCCTGCCCCAGAGCCAAAGGCTACAAACACCTGAACCTCTGCGGACACAGAACTGCCTCTGGGTCCTGTTAATCGAGAGCTGGCAGAGAACAGGGCCCTGAGCTGTTGGGATGGGAATGATCTGAGGTGCACGAGGAGCTGTCTGAGCCCTCCCTGCAGGCCCAGGGGCTGCCCTAATTCCAGAGGAAACAGAATGGCTGAGGAACCCAAGGGCTGAGAGGTGTTCTGGTTCTATTTCTGCTTCTGGCAGGGCAGGGGGAGCCTCAGCCCACTCAGATACACAAGGAGAGTTCCTGGGGGCTGTGGGAAGGGCAGAGGCATCTCTCCCATTGTCTCATTGTCCCATTGTTCCATTGTCCCATTGTTCCACTATCCCATTGTTCCAATTGTTCCATTGTTCAATTGTTCCATTGTCTCATTGTCCCATTGTTCAATTGTTCCATTGTCCCATTGTTCCATTGTTCAATTGTCC
>QUSF01000065.1:551544-563498 GCA_003676055.1 Chloebia gouldiae | reverse complement strand
GGGCAGCCCCAGCTGCTCTGTGCCCCCGTGCCAGGCCCTCACCCCTCCCAGGGAGGAATTCCTCCCCAGTGTCCCGTCTGACGCTGCTCTCTCCCAGTTTAGAGCCACTGTCCCCGTCCTGCCACGCCACGAGCAGCGAACAGAAGCCACCCCCGAGGGCAGGTGGCCGTGCTGGCCCTTCCCCCTGCCCTGCAGCAGCCTAGGAAGCCCCATCTCATTGTCAGAAGTTGCGAAATGGTTTTGGAAATCACGGCTTTTTCATTAGAGGCACATTTGGGAGCCTTCTGGAGGCCATCTGGCCGGGAGAGCAGGGAGTGGGCTCCAGGAAGGGAAGCCCAGGGAGCAGAGCAGCTCTGGAAAAGCACTCGATTAGTGCTAAGAGCTAAATCCCCTCTGCCCATTAGGCCATATGGGCCAGCACCCGTCCATCCCAGGAAAAGCTGCAGGAAAAGCTGCTCCTCTCTCTGGAAAACTACTCTTTGCTGGCCCTCAGGAAAGGAGCAGGGAGGTAACAAACAGGATGAGCTCCCGATAACAGAGGAGGAAAACAAAACGCTTTACAAGCAGCCTTTCAGCATTGAGAGAAAGGAGGAACAACAAGAGCCTGCTCGGGTTCCTGCAGAAGGGCTGAGCTGCCCCGCTCCTCTCCTTGTATGGGCACAAGCAGGGCCTGCCCTGTGCCTATATTTAATTTGCAAAGGAGAAAAAGAATTCTGCCTGCACGCCTCTGCTGCACTGGCCTCCCTGCCTTGGGCAGCTACAACAGGAATAGAGCTGGGTGTTTAATAAAAAAAGAATCGCCCTGCTCGCACAGCAGCCCCTCCGGAGCTGGGAGTGAGGGCAGCAGGTTTGGAAGACACGGAGCAGCTGCTGGGCTGCAGTGGCAGCACCCCTGGCCCCTCTGAGGCCCTTCCTTGGCAGCAGCTTCTCCCCAGAGCTCTGTCCCCCGTCGCTGCCGGAGGGGCAGGATGGATGGGGAGGCTGAAGAAGCCCTGGAGGCTCAGGGTGTGCAGGGGATGCGCCTCTGGAGCAGCCTGGCACCGTGGCAGGGAGCTCGGCTGGGATTTACAGCTCTCCTCGAATGGAAACTCTCCTGGCTGCTGCCCAGGCTGCCGACGGCAGCTGGAACAGCGGGGAAATCCCTGGAGTGAGAGAAGAGAGCCAGGGTGCCCCACAGCAAAGTGACACTGATCCCACTTTATTGGAAACTCTTGGAGAGCCGGACACTGAAGAACTCGGTTCTGTCAAAGCGGGGTTTGTACAACAGGGAACACAGCAGGGAATGGGGGAATGAACTTTGCATCTGCTGAAAATCAGTAATAACAAAATAAACTTCAGCAACGTTGTACCTGGAGCAATCCACAGAGTCAAGGGGAGGGGAGAGGGGCAAACCCATCGAGACCCCCGGGTCACAAACTCCCTGTGGGGAGCCTTGTGCCCCACTGGTTTGACTGGCAGGGGAGGGAGAGATGCTGGGAGGGATAACAGGAAAAACAGTTTAAGGGGAAACCCCCCAAAGTTGGGGGTTTGCCTCCCACTCAGCAATTGTTCAAGTCTCATAAATTCAAACATTTCTTCCCATTTAAATAACAAGTGCTTCAGGTACAAGGCTTGGGACGCCTGGTTTGTAACCCGGTTTGAAGTGCACACAAGCAGGCATAGATTTTTTTAACAAAACTATATATATATATATTTGCACACTCATACACACACATGCACACCGTGGGTTTTGTGCCGCACCATTGAGCTGGAGTTGATGGAACAGGCCTGGCACCAGGAGCTGCTCACCTGTGGCACCACTCACCCTAAAGCTGCTAAAGATCTGCATTATTTTTGCCACTATTGGTCCCCCAAGGTCTCCCCACTGGGGCTGCACCAGCTGCTCTCAGGCAGTCCCTGAAGCCGCAGCTCTCCAGAAAGTTCCAGGTGAAGCCTCCAGCATGTTCTGCAGGACTGGTCCCTTGTCCCGGGAGAGCTCAGGGTGCCCTGGGCACTGGGCCCAGCTCAGGGCGGTGTGGAGGTGTGGGCAGAGTGAGGCTCAGACCCACACGGCCGTGTTGATGTCAAACCCCGCCTGGCTGTAGTCTCTGGAGTTGGGGACTTTCCTGGCGCCCGTTTTGGGGTGCTCACTGCGGCTCTCTGCCCTCGGGCACCTTTCTGCTTTGCTGTGATGGCTCTGCAGGTTCCCGCGGAGGGGCAAGTAAAACGTCCCCTTGAGTTTGTTCATCTTTTTGGACCTCTTGGAAATCTCGGGCTGCTGGTCCTCGGGAGGGAGCCAGCACGGCTTCTCCTTGAGCAGCCTGTCGCGGTCCGGCCGGACGCTCCTCAGGAACTTCTTGAAGATGTTGGCAGTGAGGGAGAACTTCCTGCAGAGCTCCTGGGACCTGCTGGCGGACAGGGACGCCTCGCTCTTCTCCCCCTTCTTATCCAGCTCGGGCAGGTCCAGCCAGTTCCCCACCAAGTCCGCAAAGATGTTGTCCCCCAGCACCAGCGGCTGCCGGGTCCTGCTCTGGCACATGAGGGACGATGTCCAGTCGTGGCCATCGTCGCAGCCCGGGCACTCGTGGCACAGCGGCCACGCTCCGGCCGTGCCCGCGCCGCCGGGCTCCGCTGTCGGGGGCCGGCCGTGCCCCGCTGCTCCGGGCACGGGGCCAGGCGGCTCTGGGGCGCTCGGGCCGCGCCAGGAACGGGGGGTGTCCCCGGGGCGGGCGCTGCCCGGGATGCCGGCAAACCGGGACACGCTGGCTGGCCGTGGCACGGGACACGCCAGGGACGGGGGGCAGCGGCCCTGGGCCCCCTCCGGCCGCGGGTCCTGCCCGGGCCCCGCGTTGCTCCGGCAGCTGCGGCGCTGCTCCGCGGGGCTGCGGCGCCCCGAGATGTCCAAGCGCTCCAGGGCCGTCTGCACCTGCAGCAGCTTCAGCTCCTGCAGGGCGCCCATCATGCAGTTCATCTGCTCGTGCAGCCCGTCGCCCACCTCCTTCATGGAGAGCTGCCGAGGGAAGAGCACAGCGGTCAGTGTCCTGTGGGGCAGTGTCCCCAGCAGTGTCCCCATGGGTCACTGTTCCCATAAATCAATGTCCCCAGAAGTGTCCCCATGGGTCACTGTCCCCATAAATCAATGTCCCCAGCAGTGTCACCATGGGTCAGTGTCCTGTGGAGCAGTGTCCCCAACAGCATCCCCATGGGTCTGTGGGTCAGTGTCCACAACAGCGTCCCCAGCAGTGTCCCCATGGGTCACTGTCCCATAAATCAGAGTCCCCAGCAGTGTCCCCGTGGGTCAGTATCCCCAGCAGTGTCCCCATGGGTCACTGTCCCCATGAATCACTGTCCCCAGAAGTGTCCCCGTGGGTCAGTGTCCTGTGGGTCAGTGTCCCCATGGGTCACTGTCCCCATGAATCACTGTCCCCAGAAGTGTCCCCATGAAACAGTGTCCCCAGCAGTGTCCCCATGGGTCAGTGTCCTGTGGGTCAATGTCCCCAGCAGTGTCCCCAGGGCAGGACAGCAGCAGCACGGGGCAGCAGAGCAGGGCTGAGCAGTTTCTGGGCCATGCCCTCCCTCCTGACCACATCTGCATCCCACCTGCTCTGCATCCACTTCAGCCAAGAGCACTCCCATTCTCCTTAGATTTTTCTAGGAGTATTTCCTCTAGGAATAAGAGGAGCTGACAGAAGTGGATTGTTTGACCTGACAACAAAAATAAAGAGTTTGAGTTTCCATTAATTGCTTGGCAGAAGCCCAAGGTGTAGAACTATGAATGGTTTTGGCTGCTGCCAGTTTTAGAATATTCTTGTGGTTTTGAGTCTTTTGTGCTGTCACCAGCTGTAATCAGGAGCCAGAACAGAGCCTTGCTTCTTCACCTGAAGTGCTCCAGTAGATTAAAAATAAACCCCAGGAGAATTAAATTGTTACTCCATAACACATCTCCAGCTCTCAGTGCCCTCAGCACAGGCACCTCTCGCTAGAGGACAACCAAAGACACTTCAACGCACAGGAAATTTTGCACAGAACAACCAACAAACTCTAGGACTACTTACATTCAAGCAGGAATTCTTTGATTCCCAGGCTAGGACCTTTAGTAGCAGTTCTGCTTCATCCCTGAACCTCACTGCAAAGATTGAACTTTCTACACCAGGCTTAAAATAAGCAAGTTATTCTCCAGGGCTTCCCAGCTCCCCCCTCTCTTTCACTCCGCTGCTCTCTCTCTCTCATGCAGGATCTGGATCATATTCCCAAAGCAGCACCAGAGAGCAAATGGGCTCCGCTTTCCAGCAGCTGCCACAGATTCATTTTTAGCAGGAGGGGAGGAACAGCAGGGGCTGGCAGGAATGGAGGTGAGCCCACACCGCTCTGGGCGAGGTGGTTTGCAGAGATTTCCCCGTCCAGGGAAGCTCCAGCCCACGCTGCCACCAGCACTTCAGAAGGCTCATCGCCATTTTTTGTACAGCAACAGAGCTCAAGATTAGGGTGAAAAAGGCCAGCTTTTTCTTTTATTCTTATGCTCAGCTTTACATTACCAAGCTTTATTTTCTACATCTCCATTTTAACTAAGCTGGTTCAATTACTCGCTCTATTTCCATCTCTGAGCAGCCAGGAAGAGCAGCCACCAGAAAACTGTGACAACCCAGCTCTCTAAGTGGAAACTGCTCAACAGTTTCTGACCACAAATCCCCATTTCCAGCCCCAGAACCATGAACTAAACAGGTTACAGTAATTTTCCTGAGCTTTTCTCTCAAGAAACTTGTTTATCACCCAGAATGAGCACACAGCTACAAAGATACAGCAAATCTGTGCTCAGCTTCCCGATTCCACTTCCCAGAGCCTCCAGCTATGGCATTTCTTAACACCAGCAAATAAACTCCTGCTGCAGACTGCAAACCACGTCCCACTTGCAGCCTCACCGCGCTCCTGCCTCCCACTCGGAGCCGGGGCCAGCCTCAGACAGAGCTGCCACCTTACCTCCAGATCTGCCGAGATGCTGCTCCTCCTCACCTTCCTTCCTTATTAATGGCAGTCTGTTTGATCTGGGGCTTTGGGAAAAGCTGGATTTGGAGCCAGCCTGGCCCCTCATTGGCCACTTCCCACCAAATCCCCTGGCCAGCAATCGCGCCGCGGGGAGCGCGGGGTCCTGCCCGGCTGGGCTGCTCCTGCCCCGGGCGTCTGCCCAGGGTGGACAAGCCAAAGGCAGCACTTCCCTCCTGACCAAGCAGCTGGGCTGCCAAACCCGGGCCCAGCACCAGCCTGGGCAGCCCGAACCGCTGGAAAAGGAGAGGAGATGCTTTCCCCCGTGGAAAGCCTCTCCTGTGAGTGACTGAGTGGGGCCCTGGCTGCACAGGGGGAGGAGAGGAGGCTTTGGGCTGTGGCTCCTCCGTCCTGCCCCAGCAGCCTGCCCTGCGAGGGGGAAATCCCACCCTGAGCAATGGGAAGCCCACCAGCAGCAACGGAGCTCTCAACACCCCGAGGCTTTCACCTCCACTGGCAAGTGCTGCTGTAATTTTGGGTTGTGCAAGCTAAACAATGAAGCAAACCAACCCCCTCTGCTTTATCTTCTGCTCTTCTTGGTATCTGCTGAGTCTTTTACAGAGCTGGAGAGACAGGGGAGCCCAGCCCAAAGTGAAGTCACTGCCTGGTGACCAAACAGCCTGGGGGGCTTGGATTCCATCCACCTGCAATTAAGAGTACTCACCTTGGAAAGAAAATTCTGGAGGGAAAAGAATCCTTCCCCACTGTCTAACTGCCAGCCTCTCCTCCTTGCCAAGATCTCAGTTCTCCCAAGTTCAGACTGGATTCTCTGAGACTCTCCAGAAAAGGAAAGATGTCCCAGAGAACAGAGACCACCTCCCTGGCAGGGGGGCAGGACTGAACTACCTGGTCTGTGGGAAGAAAAAGGGATTCTGCAAAAAATCCAGCAGACCGGGCTGGAGATCAAATGGATGCAGTGCTGGAGGTGATGAACTCCAGGCTGAAGGGACAGCCCGCACAGCCTCACCACACGGTTCATGCAGAAGGAGCTCTCTGCTTCCAAAAAAAGCCCTCTTAGAACCATGACAAGATATCCAAATCTATCCCTATAAACCAGTTAAAAACCAGATGCCTCAAATTGGATCTCATTATTCCTGAAACTTTTGCAATCCCTAAAAATTGGCAGGAAAAATTTGATGTCTAATCCTGCACAAGCCAACTCATGCCCTTTAAAGCAAGACAAGTACTCACAGGGCTGTGTTCCCCTTCAGTGCCTGGGACTGTGATGGGAGAGGTTCCTTTCTGAGGAGCCAGGTATTACCTGGCTCAGCCCTCCTGGGGAGGCAGCTCTGCCTCAGTGCTCCTCCAAAGCAAAGCTCATTCACACTGCAGACACCCCAAGCACCGAAAAATGAAGTGCAAAATTCAAAATTCCACTTTCAAACGATCATCAGGGAATATTCAGCGTGGGGGGGAACCAAAGAAAAGACTGCCAGAGCTCATTTACAGAGTGGTTTTTGCACTGGAAATGCACCATGCTGAGCAGCAAAGGCACCAACTGCTTTGGAAGCCCCCCTTTCCCTGATCTCCTCACCTCCCAGACAAGAACCCACAACTGCTTTACACAGTTTGTGTAGTTTTTACATTGATTTACAGGAAAATCAGTGACCTCTGATTAACACAGCAGGGCAGAGCCTGGCCCGAGGAACCTCCTCAAGCAGTTCCTGGCATTTCATCACATTCAGCCTCAAACACCCGAGCTCCACAAGTAAGGGAGACTTCCCTTGCCACTTCCCCTTCCCAGGTAAATAATATTTTTTTTAATTTACCCTTCCCAGGTAACTAATAATCAGCCACTTTGGAACCAATGTTTTCCTGTGAACATCTCCCTTCCCCAGCCCTCAGGATGCAGCTCCAGTGCCCTCCTGGAGCCACTGTCTGCACCCCCAGCCCACCCCACACCTGCCTGGAGGGAAAAGAATCCTTCCCCACTGTCTAGCTGCCAGCCTCTCCTCCTTGCCAAGATCTCAGTTCTCCCAAGTTCAGACTGGATTCTCTGAGACTCTCCAGAAAAGGAACGATGTCCCAGAGAAGGACACCCCGGCAGCTCTGGGGTGCTGATGGAGGGAAGGGCAGGGCTGGGAAGAAGAGCCCTGAGTGTTTGTCACAGCGAGGAGGAACACAGATGTGCAGCTCTTAGGTGAAAGAAACGCACACAGAGGAAGTTATTGCTAAGAGGACAGGAAAGAACAAATGGCAAAAAGTTCTTAATAATAGTTCTGATGGGCAACAGAGCCAGCACCAAACAATTGGTATTTAAAGCAGATGACATAATGGAGACTGAAATAATTTCAGAAGTGCTGAGCTGATCATATTGTTTCTGTGTTTTCCTTTGGGTCACTAACTGGATTAATCTCCAGCAAGCCTGCAGTTGTGGCTGGGCACAGCCTTGCTGCACAGAGCTCTCTCCAGCCCCTCGTTCCACCTTTCTTTTCCTGCCCCTGCAGCAGGAAAAGAACTGCCAAGGGCCTGCACTTGTCTTCCAGTCCTTGCATTTTATCACAATAATTTCAGGTGTCTCTTTTACCTCTTGTCTTCCTGGGGTGTGTTAGGTGTGCATGAGGATGCTAACTGTGAGCTCAGAGTTTATCTGAAAGAGGAAGGATGCTGAAACTGAACCAGACTCCCCCTCACAACAGTTCCAACAGATCCTAAGCAGATGTTAACCGTGGCAGACGTGGTTCACATCACTCCAAACCCCACCTTCCTTCCCAGGCCAAGGTTATTGTTCTGTGCTTCCCAGTCACGCTCCCGGTGTTTAAAGGCAAATCAGAAAAATCAATTCTCCTCAACCAGGATAAAAATGGGCAAAAATAACTCCAACCTTCAGACTTCTACTCACAACCCAAGGATAAGAGAGACCACAGGCCTCGATGGACAGACTGAAGATGATGGTTACAAATGTCAGTTTTCAGCCCAGACCTGCTTCCCTGGGAGTTTGCTCTTTAACTTTCCTGATTATGTGAAACTGGGAGTCTGAAAAAAATCCATCCTCATCCTTAGGTGACTGCTCTGGAAATGACCCAGAGGACAAAGCCTGAGAGTGCCCTCCCTCCCCAGTTAAACGTGACAGGACATCTGCTGTCAAGTCACTCCCCTGCACCTTCCCCTCCGAACACCGAGGGAGGAGATCTGTGCCAAGCACCCAAACCTCTGGCACTGCTCCTGCAGCCAGGGCTGAAGTCACCCAAAAAGGGACCTGCACCAGCTGAGACACCCCCGGGGCTGCCTGTGCCCACTGCTGGAGCTGGGGCTGTGGCACGGGACCCTCAGGGCTGTGCTTTGTGCCTCACAGACTGTAAAGCACCCGAGCTGCCCCTTCGGAGAGAGCAGCAATGAAAACACAGCGGATCCTCTCGGAGCGTGACACACTTACCGGAACAGGACCCACTCTGAGACAAAGAGGAAAAATAATTGGCTGTATTTTTCACTTGGACCCAATGTTCTATTCCTGCAGGATATTCATAGCAAGAAACATTGTCTACCAGGACATAAATTAATGTAGGAAGGGAGTCAGACTCTATCAAACTCAGTAATTCGATGCATTTATGACAAATGTGCAAGGAGAACATTAAAAGTTCAAGTCAGAGTGGTGACTTCAATACTTTTCCTCCCGGAAGAAAGCAACAGAAAGCCCAACTATATCCTGGATCCATCTTAAAGACCAAGCAAAGTTACAAGCACAGCCAAGTAAGGTGGCAAGCACGGCTGTGCCCCCTCTCCTGTTACAGCCACACAAACCCCACGTGCCAGATAAATCTGCCCCACGGATCAGCAGCTCCCAGAGAGAAAGCAATGATTTATTCCACCTGCAGAGGAGCCCCAAGCCCCCGCCCCACGTGCGTGTGTGGTGCTGCTGCACATCCCTGCAAGCTGTCCTGGCGTCTGGGAGTGCAGGCAGGCACTGCCGTGTGCAGCACAGACAGGAACTGCTCCCTGCCAGTCCCTCAGCAGGGCAGTCCTGAGAAACCTGAGCTCTGGGCTGAGAGGAGCTCCTGAGACCGGGGCAGCAGCACCGCTCTGCTGTGCCTCCGGACAGCGGCTGCAGGTTCCCAATGCAGGCAAGAGGGCTCTGAGGATGGGCGTTAAGGGCAGGATGGCACACATTTCACAAATGCCACTGCCAGGACAGACGACAGGAGTGCAGGAGCAGGGCTGATCCCAGCACCAGCCCTAGAAACCAGCGCTGCACCTTCCCACAAGCCACAGTGTGTCCGTAAATCTCCAGGGGCTTCCCGGAGGAGGAGAAGGTCTCAAAGGTCTCAAGCATTTCCTGCAGCCGGGGCGGAGGTGCAGGGAGCTGGCACGGCCTGGGCAAGGCTGCAGGGCTGGGATGAGGGTGCCAGCCCCAGCAGAGCTCCCCGGTCCCACGGCATGAATGGCTGTGTCAGCTGCGCCCCGCTGCCCGCGCAGCGCTTGCGTGCGGGAGCTTCTGAATGAATTCCAAGCACAGGGACACCACACATGCCAGAAACGATCAGCTTACAGTGGAAAGCACGGCTGGAGCGGGAGCTCTCTGCTCCCTGACTGAAAGGGGTCAGATTCATCCTCGGGAGCCGCGGCAGAGCTTTCCCAGAGGAAATGGGAAGAGCAGGGCAGGCATGCCCGACCTCGCTGGCGGCCTGGCACAGCTCGCTGTGCTCCCAGGGCACAGGTGACACAGGGGGCCCACACAGCCCAGACAGGCACAACAGCAATTAGTGTGTTTGTAATGAACAAAGCAAGGGAAAGGAGAAACAGGGCTGGAATCCTCCTGTCTCACACTGCTGGGGGATTGAGTTGCACTGGAAGATAACCTTTCCTTGGGAACTGGGAGCTATGCCAACATCCACTATTTTTTGAGAAAATCCCCTCCTCAAAACCAGCCAAAAGTCTGGTTTGCCAAACCAGAGGCTGCCTGCACCGAGACAAACTAAACTTGTGCTAAGGGGACGGTCTCTACCCTTGGCATGTGGCACTGAGCAGCCCTAAGAAGGCTGGCTCCTCACAGAGGGACGTTCTGCAGACCCTCCGGGTGCCGCGGGGCTGCTCCTGGCACACAGCACAGCCCGGGGTGCCCGCGGGGCTCCCTGGCTGCAGGTGGCCAAAGCCATTGTCAGCACTCGTGGCCCCGAGCCCTGGTGCGGGCAGGGCAGGCAGGACCCGGCAGCGGCAGGGCTCTGCAGCCCCGCTCCCACGGCGTGGTGCAGGTGGGCCCAGCTGTCCCTCGGGCCTTCCCTTGCAGGAGCACTCATTATTTCCATTCCAGGGCTGCTTTGCCCACGCTGGCGCTGCTCAGGACGCGCTGAGGCTGCTGCAGTCGCTGCAGCCCCTGCAGCCTGCAGCTGGCCGAGCCGCAGGGAGCTGCAGGAGGGAGCGCAGCCCTGTCCAGCTGCACCCTGCGGACGTCCCGCGGCTCACATCCCTGCAGAGCTGTGAAAGGAAGTTCTGAACCCTGAACAACAAAAACCGGCCTGTGGGAGGGGGAGCGAATGGGACTGCTGAAATCCAAACGTATGGAGACCCAGGCTGCTCCCAGTCAAGTCACAACTCGTCCAGCTGAAGGTGACAACTGCCCCTTCCCAGTGTTTTCAGCCAAGCATACACAGATTTATGCCAGGCTAAGTCATGGTTATTAATGTAATAAAAACTGATGCATTTTTACAATTGAAAAAAATAGATTCCTGCATTATAGCAAGGACTGAACAAAGCCAGAATTTTCTCATTTAAAGTATTTTCTCATTTAAAGTATTTTTTTTCACAAATTAAGTGTGAGTGATCACCCTTCCTGTTGAATATATGGACTCTTCAGAAGTTGTATTTTGCACTACAAAACAGGCATGTTTTAGACTCAGAGGTGCGATGTTTAGGCTCCTCTACAAAAATACTGTTCAGATAACAAAACCGACTTGGTTAGAAGACAAAACACTGATTTAGGGACCTTATTCTTAGAGTGTCCTTCTGGAAGCTATTCCTTCTCCCATCTCACCTCCCAGCTCAGATTTCCAAGGGCTGTCAGATTATTCTCTACGTGTCCTGGTTGGCAGTTTGCATTTCATTCATCACGCGCAGCGTACAGCGCACCAGTGACTCCCATTTCCCTTTGTTTTAGTTTGTCTTTCACCTCCTGTGTTTGCTGGGAAACACTGGGAACGCCGGCAGGTTAAATGTCACTGCTGCCACATTTATCGAGAGCAAAAGGCCTCTGCCCAGCCCGTGTTTCACAAGACACAGGGTCTGGAGGAGCAGGGGCTCTGCAGCCTGGCCTGCCCTGGGCACAGCTGGAACTTCTCCTGCTCCGCAGGGGCTCGCCGGGCTCCACACCGAGTGCTTCCTGCAGTGCAGGCCCTGAGCAGAGCTGCAGGGAGCACGAACCCCGCTGAAATCACCTCCCTCCAGCCCAAACCGGGAGCTTCTCGCATTCAGAAACTTCACCCACCCGTTCTTGCTCTGCCTTGTCTTCCCCTTTTGTTCTCATTATCTATTTATCAGGGTAATGCAGATTCGGAGCCAGAGCCGCTGGAACCCTGTTTTGGGAAATATCAGTTCCTCCTGCCAGCCCACCCCGAGCACCAGCGATGCCTCCGGGCTGGACAAGCCCCAGCAAGCCCCGGCACTGAGGTTCCCCCGAGCAGGAGCGGCGGGAGGGCGAAAACACAAAACCTTTCCTATTACAGAAGTGTTTTCACAGGGTACGGAGGTGCCAGCGCGCTCCTTTTACAGCCTTTTCATTCCCAGAAAGTTCTTCCTATCCATCCATCTCTGCAGCTGCTTCCCTGATTTCTGACCTGTGCTGGCACCTCGACCCTAAAGCCCCCGCAGGCCCCGCCGCGGCTTCTGTCCGACAGACGGACGGACCCGAGCGGACCTGCCCCTGCTCAGGGGGATGGGACCCCCGACCCATAACCGGGACCTGCCCCCGCTCAGGGACCCCCGACCCATAACCGGGACCTGCC
>QUSF01000065.1:522764-533376 GCA_003676055.1 Chloebia gouldiae | reverse complement strand
GCTGTTAACTCTGCTCTGTCCCACAGGCACCTTGGGGCTGGCTGTGACCTACTGCTGCCGTGGGGAGGAGGAGAACACCATGATGAAAATTGCTCAGAAGTGCAACCTGCAGCTTCTTCCCCTGCCAGGTGGGCCCTGTGCTGGGGCTTGTTGGTCTCCCGTCAGTCAGAGCTTCAGACAGGCCCAGGGCTGTTGTGGCTCCCTGCTGGGGCTGCTTTGCTTTTAGCCCACGTTCCTCACACTCAGCTCCTGACAAGTAATGTCGTGCTGTTTGTCTGGAGCAGCCTTTGGTCCCTTCTGTGAAGGAAATGTTCTGGCTCTTGGAGCTTTTCTGGGAATGGAAGGGGTTGGTTTGGGGCCCTCACTTGATGTCTGAGATGCAGGTTTGAGAAGCTTCACTTGGGTACCCGTGTGGGCTCCCGAGGGAAGGATGCCCTTGACTGAGTGGTTGCTGTTTCTCCTCTGTGCAGAGCCAATCCCTCCTGGAATGATGGAGCAGTTTGAAGATGGGCAGGTGGAAGTTAAGCCTGCAATACCCACGGGTCCTGTGCTGAACTGTGACACTGTGTGTCCTAAACCAGAGCAACCAGTGCTGCAGCCTGTCCAGAATGGCTTTCCAAACACACCTCAGCCTCCCTCTAACCTTCCAAGGGGTAATTCTTCTGTAGAAAGGCCAAAACAGACTCCGAAGCAAAAACAGATGAAAAAGTGTACAAATCCTGCAAAGGTAGAGAGAAATAGAGCCCCCCAAACTTCCAGCTGTCACACAGAACAGAGGAATCAAGTCAAACCCAACTCCAGGAAGGATGGACAGCACAGCACTCAGGCTGATGATGAGGAGGCCTTAAAGAAAAATCTTCCCAAAATTCCATGCTTGTCTTCTTTCAAAAACCATCTTGCCAATCCCTGGAGCTTCTCAGATTTTGTTGAAGATTATGACTATTTCATTAAAGAAGGGTCAGAGAGAGAGGTGGAGATTTTCAGAAGTTACTCAGGCCCAGGAGAGCAGCGTGAGCTGCCCAGAAACGGGGATGTGGAGTGGGAAGAGATGGAACATGACGCAGAGGCGGCCACAGACGGGGCAGGGTCTGCTGCCAGCGATGGCTCAGAGAGCTCCAGGGGTTCCTGTACCAGCAGGGCCAGTCTCTGCTGCTCTGGGGCCTTGTCAGACACACAGGAGCCACGTGCTGTGCCCCCAGCTCGGCGGGGCCGGGCCGGTCCCTGTCCCACTCCTCAGCAGCCTCGGGAGCCATCCCACGGCTCAAGGCAAAATGGAGTGAAAAAGAAAGTGCCCAAACAAAGTGCTAAACACAACAAAAGCCACGAGCACCAATTCTCCAGTGCTGCCACGAGCAGAACTGAGGAGGAGCAGAGCTGCAGCTCCTGGGAGGATGCTGCACACGAGGGCTGGAGTTCTGAGGAGTACTGGAAATGTTACTACAACGCCTGGCAGAGCTACTACGCAGCCCTGTCTCACTACAGCAGGAGTTACTGGCAGTTCAGCTGCATCAATGCCTACCACATCAACTCAGTCTATCTCCAGGAGCTGCTGAGGGATGAGGATTGATGTCCTGGGACCAGGGCTGCCTGGCCTGGGGCAGCAGTGCTGCTCTAAAGGACACTGACAAGAGACAGATGGAGAAAAATGGTGTCTTTTTATAAGCAGCTGTGTCTGGTAAATGTTTTACACAGGTCCAGTGACGCTGTTACAGTTTATTAATAAAAGGAAAAGAAAGACAGCTGGATCTCAGTTGGAATCTTTACAATCCAAAGTAAAAAATGGATTATAAAAGGCAGCCATTTCCACATTAAAAAAAAAGTCAGGGTTAAATACAGAACAATCCCAGGGCTGTTCCATGGAACAGAGCAATCCCAGTGCTGTTTCATGAAATCCCAGAGTGGTTTGGGTGGAAGGGACCCTAAAGTTCACCCTGCTCTGCCCCCAGCCGTGGCAGGGACACCTTCCCCTGTCCCAGGTGGCCCAGCCCCAGTGCCCAGCCTGGCCCTGGGCACTGCAGGGATCCAGGGCAGCCACAGCAGCTCTGGGCACCTGTGCCAGGGCTGGTCTCCCTCTTGCCTCCTTGCCTTCCCTGTGCCTGTTGGGTGAAGCTGAATTCCCTGTGAGGCTCCGTGGTCTGTTCAAAGCTGCTGATGATCCCACTTTCCCTAATTCTCTTTGTAAACACCAGGCACTGGTTATACCCAGTGAAGTGGCAGAGTGCAATGAGCATCTCAATGCCCGTATTGCTAAATTAAATCCAGTTAATTAACGCTGTATAAATAATATTTCTATAGCAAGGTGTGCAGCAGGCTGTGTGGTGGAGGATTTAATTATGTAGAAAATGTGCAGCAGTCATAATTGGTCTGTCCCTCTGGGTGCAACAGTATCAGACTTCCCACACTTACAGGAATGTTTAATTAGAAATGGAATTACCTATTACTGCTAAAACTGATTGATATTTCCTGTTTGGCTTGTACAGAGCTGTCCTGGGGCAGGAAGAGAGGGAGTGCTGGCTGGTTTGGGGTGCTGACCCTGGCTTGCCTCTGCTCTAATTTTGGAAGTTCTTTCTGTGCTTTGTTCCTGCCTTACTCCCTTTGTGTCAGAAATGACTCCAGGGTGGGGGTTCCCCTTTGTCTGTGCAGCTGGAAAAGGCCAAGACAGCATGATTTGGTTTCCAAGATTAATCTGTAAGAGATGCACTTCATTATCTGCATTGCTGCTGTCCTGTGACATCTCACTGATTTCATTAATGATTGCTTGGGGAAGAGTTAATTAGTATTTAAATGCAACTCGAGTGGCCTAGGTCTACACCCACAGTTCTCCAAAAGGACCTCCCGGGAGGTTTTCTGAAGGAATGACAGCATCCTGTTGGTGTTTGTGGCACATACTCTGTTTAATCCGGGTTGGATACATCAGGTACAGCAGTGGCACGAGACTCAATACTGTAAATGATATACAAGTTTCAACATATGCACTACAATTCCAAAAGAAGACAACAGGAAACTTGGTTCTTCTAGAAAGTTGTTCTCAAATGAAGCTACCTGCAGTTGTGTCCAGTACATTTCGTATCTGTCCTCTGACATTTGTAAAGCAAAGCCCATTTAAAGTACGAAAATAGAAAATAATAAGGTTGAGAGCTTCGTACAACATAGAACTCCTAAAGAAAACACCATTGCATTGGAATGCCATACTGGTTTATCAAAAATAGACCATCACACCCTTTTTGGAGACTTGGTTGGTCCAAGGAGCCCCTGGGAGCTCCCAGCGGTGGTCGAAGGGTGCGGTGGGGACCTTCCCCAGCTGAGGCTCTGGGGCAGCACTGGGTTAACGCAGGGAGGGGAGGGACACACGGACACACAGAGGAACAGACTGGAACAGGAGGAGGGACTGCCACAAGCTCTGTGTCACCTGCTCTCTGCTCCCGAGCAGGGGCAGCAGTTCTGGCGCTCTCCAGAGTTCCCTGGGGCGTTGTGGGGTGTCACCAGCTGAGCTCCACTAGTGCGAGAGGAGGTGCTGCTGCTCACAGGGCTGCCGGAGAGCTGAAATGACTCCTCGAGGTCACCCGGGGATTGCTCAGGAGACCAGGAGCAGAGCCCAGGCTGCTGGTGCTCGGCTCCTGATGTCCACTGCCTTCCCTCTGCCCTGACACTTTTAGAAAATCACCACGGACAGCGGTTTTGGCAAAGACAAAGCCTAAAACTTGGGCTCTAAACCCATGGGTCTACTGCAGTTGGCTCCGAGTGCTGGAGCACCATAAGCGCTCTAAAACAAAGTATTGTGATGGACTGGATGGGTGGGTGATGTGGAAAAGGTGTTTTATTCACCTAACTTTAAAAGCAGAATTAAATTTGTGGCTTAAAGCCAGCTTAAATTTGTGGCTTAAAGCCAGCCAGATGTTCACCAGCTCTGCACAAGTGCTGACTTTAACTCTGCCTTACTCCAACAGATTAAAATATTACAAAGTCCAAGGGATGTTGCAACACATAAATTAAATGTGATTTTTAATTTCCTGAATTTTCTTTACAATACATGTAAGATGCAACATGTTTGCAACCTCTTTACTTAAAAAAGCAAACTCTTGGAGGAAATTTGCATTCCTTAGCTGGTGTTAATCTGATTTACATGCACACACCTTAAACTGTCTAGACTAGAATGATGAGTGCTGGGTTACAGGACAGGTGTATTAGCAACAGCTTTAGGTTAAATAAGTGGCATTGATTAAATCTGGTCTTTCTGGCCAATTAAAGAAAGATGTATTTTGAATTATCCATGAGGTTTATTCCACACTAATGCCGTGTGTTACTTAGGTTGTCTTTCTAAGGAAACTGAAAACAAAAGGTGGCTTTTAGAAAGCGTAGATGGAAGTCAAAGCCTTTGTGTGAAAGAATCATTTGCTGCCAGCTGGGTGTGAAGCCTGTTAGCAGCTCAATGCCAGGCGAGAAGAGAGGAAATCTATTGATAGAATAGGCTGAAAATCGGTGAAAATATTTTTCCTTCAGAAAAAGCTTTGGAAAGGAAATAAAATGCTCAGAAAAAGGAGTTGCTCCTTTGATATTTTTATATTGCTTTAGGAAAATCTGAAAACATAATGCCCTTCCACTTGCTTTTTGTACAAAGAATCCATTTTTACCTCTTTTAAAGGAGCTTCTCTAAAACTATAAAAAGTCACGAGGAATGAGAGGAGGGGGAAGGCTTTGAGCTGAAGCACAGCACTGGTGTTCTGCAGGCTCAGGGGGCTGTTCCAGAGCCTGCCCCTGCTCCAGGTGCTGCTCCAGGTGCTGCTCCTGCAGAGGATGCAGTGGCCTCGGTGTGCCCAGGAGGGCTTGGGGTGCTGGAGGCAGGGCAGCACTGGCAGCACTGGGGATGAGCCTCTCCTTGAGGTGAAGTTCTGCCTCGGGAATTCTCAGGGGTGGCTTGGCCTGTCCTCGGTGCTGTTTAAGGATGCTAAATTTGGGGAAGCCCTCCTGCCCCCTTGGGTCAGGACCGAGGGGCTGTAGGGCAGCTCCCTGCTCTGCTGGCTGCACACCCTCCCCTTCCCCATTTCCATCCCAGGGATCCACCCCTGCAGGGATGGATCAACTGTCCTGTCCCTGCAGGGGTGGATCCCTGTCCTGTCCCTGCAGGGATGGATCACTCTCCTGTCCCTGCAGGGATGGGTCCCTGTCCTGTCCCTGCAGGGGTGGATCACTCTCCTGTCCCTGCAGGGATGGGTCCCTGTCCTGTCCCTGCAGGGATGGATCACTCTCCTGTCCCTGCAGGGATGGGTTCCTTCCTAGTGGGGATGGGTCCTTGTCCTTCCAGGGGTGGATCCCTGTCCCTGCGGCTCCTGGGGGTGCCCAGTGCTCTCCTGGGGAAATCCCAGGTTTTCCACCACCCAGCTCCAGGTGCTTTTGGAAGCTTTACTTGGGCGACTTCAGAGGATAAGGGGAGCTAATGGCTCCATTAAAAATACTTTTAGCCCTGTTCCTCCAGGCTCAGACTTCCTTAGTTCTGCGTGGTTTCACCCGCTGAGAGCCTGTGAGGAGCTGGCAGCGTGGGGCAGCACCTGCCTGATCATGGCAGAGGCACAAGCCCTGGCTCCCAGCCAGGATCACAATTCCTGGTTTGTGGAAGAAAACAGAGGCCGTGGCAATCAGAGCCCAAGCAGCCAGCCAGAAACTCCTGGAACTGGTTTTCCTCATTCCTTTTAACCTCTTAAACTGGAATGTTACACTCCCCTTTCCAAAAGGTTTGATTGACAGCGATGAAAAACCCAACTGGAGGTTTGGATGAGGGCTGCTGGGATGGCTATTTACAGGTGCAGAGATGGGAAGTGCCTCCCACCCTAAAACAGGAATCAGGCAGCACCGAGAATCCATCTGGAATCCCTGACTGTAATTTTTAGTCCTGTGCCCATCAGCATGGGGACATTTCACCCTCACTCTGTGCCAGTGGAGATGAGGTTGCAGAGGTGGCGAGTGGTGGAGAGCAAGGCCTCTGATCTAGAAGGGCAGGGGTGCTCAGATGATGACAGTTAATGAAAATAAAGCAAAAATTAAATTAAAACATCGAAAAAAAACTCAGTAATGGTAAGATTAACTGCAGTATAACGTCCTACAGGAAGCAGCAAAAGGCAGAGCATTTTAATCTTTTAAAACAGGACTAAACATAGTTTTGAGTAACATATTACAGCACTGGAATAAATGACTGGAAGCTGGTGCAGCTACTGGAGGCTCAGCCATAGCCCTAGGGTTCCTAGGATGTTGTAGGATTCTAAGGAGGGTTTTGAATTAATGCATCAGCCATCGCTCACAGCAGGAGTGCTGCCAAAGCAGGGTGCAGCTCGTATGTGTAATCAGCAGTAATTATCTATACATGTATGTGTCTGTAATTACTTATATGTGTGTGTATATGTGCAGATAAATATTACATCGGGAGAGGTTATGACAGATGTTAAAAAAAAAAAATCATCCCTTTGCTGAGCCAGCCTCAAACACTCCTGGAGCTGTTCTGTGACTGTGACGGGGGTACAGTCCCTGCTCAGGACGGGGCTGGGGGCTCCCCCCGTTCCCTCCGGGGTCGTGCATGGCCTTGGGGAGGTTTGTGTGTGACCAGGGGCCAGCCAGGGGGGGCAGGGGAGGGGGTGTCTGCCCTCGGATCCCCTGAGAAAGGGGACTCCCGAAGGCAGAGTGCAGGGAGGAGTTCCTCTGGCCAGGGGTGTGATTCAGGCCATGAATTTCCTCTGAGGAATCCTTCCTAGGAAGGTGTCGGTGCCAGGATGAGGTTCCTGGCAGTACCACACAGTGTTCTCCAGTTTTTGGTTAGCTGTTTGTTCATGCTTAGACTTCTCCCAAACTAAGTGTAGGACTGTGGATAGAAAATGCTGTCTGTACCAACACATGAGCCAATGTTTTCAAACTCCAGTCCTGCTCCCCCTCCTCAGGCAGGTCCTGTGCTGGGTGGAGAAATGGAACTGCTGACTTGTCTATCCCCAAAATCAATGCAGCCCAGGAGCCATGGACGGGACAACTGGAGCCCTAAGACTCTGAAAAAGCCAAATAACTCTCTGTCCATGCAAGATATTTGGCTCTGGGATTAATTGTTATCAAGTATAAATCCAGACATTATTTGGCTACTATTTACAACGGGTTACACGTCCAGTGCTAGCAAAGGAATTTCTCTATAGAAACCAAAAGTAAAAAGCATGGGCATACATTACCAGGAACCTCTGTTAGACTCAGGAACGCTTGATGCAGTTGAGTTCAGTGCTTTCATTCTTTGCCTTTTGTGTGCACAGTATTAAAAAAGAATCCTACCTTTTTTTTTCCTTTTTAAAAATACAGAACTGTAGTCTAGTCACACTCTTACAAGTAAGTAATAACAAAAATAGAAAGCAGATACCCAGGTGGGACTAAAACTCTACTAAAGCCTGTCTTCTTTTTTGTTGTTGTTGTTTTTGTTTTTCTCCACAAATATGTTTCCACAGACAATAATTAGCAGACAAACACACTGTTTGCAATTGCACTGTATTGACTTGAAAGGCGGGTACAAAATAGTCTAAATTGGGGGTGGCATCCAGGGAGGGAGGTGTGTGTGTGGGGGTGGGTGTGCCCGGGGGCTGGCACACCTGGGCTCCTGCTGGGCACCTCCCTGGCAGGGCCGTGCCCTGGGGTGCCTCTGCACACTCACACTCACACACACAGCGGTGTAGGGGACTGCTGGGACAGGTGGCTTCTTTTGTCTAAATCTTTTCCTATAAAAGAAAAAAAAAAAAAAAGTGAAATTTTGGTTGGTTTTAAGGTTCTGCTCCATGAAGAAGAAAAAAAAAATCACAAAATCTATTGTTTTTCACCTTTTCAGTCATTTCCCCATGAATAAATATTATCCATTAAAAACCTTTAAAAAGGTGCTGCGATGCACAGTGTTATATTTCCGTTCGCTCCGTGACTCGCTCCGTGCCGTGCCCCGGTGGCGCCGCTCCCTCGGCCGTGCGGGCGCCGGGGCACGGCTGGCTCCGGGCGCGGCGTTCTGGTCCCGGTGCCCGGCCCCGGTACCGGCACGGCGGTGCTCTCCCGGTTCCCCCGGTGCCCTTCCCCTGGTCCCAGCACGGCGGCGTTCTCCCAGTTGCCCCGGTGCCCGCTGCCGGTGCTGCTGCCGGTGCCCTCAGCCCGGTGCCGGTGCCGGTGCCCTCAGCCCGGTGCCGCTGCCGGTGCCCGGTGCCGCTGCCGGTGCCCGCAGCCCGGTGCCGCTGCCGCTGCCGGTGCCGGTGCCCGCAGCTCAGTGCCGCCGCCGGTGCCAGTGCCAGTGCCGGTGCCCGGTGCCGCTGCCGCCGGTGCCGCTGCCGGTGCCCGCAGCTCGGTGCCGGTGCCCGGTGCCCGGTGCCGCCGGTGCCGGGCCGGGCGGAGGCGCCGCGGGGCTCGCGGGCAGCGCCCGCCGCCGCCGGGCCGTCACAAGGCGGAGACCTTGACGATGCTGGCGGCGGCCGCGCTGGGAACGTTCGTGCCGGGGCTGCCCGGGCCGGGTCTGCTCTCGCCCTCGGGCGTCAGCGCCGGCGGCGTGGGGATGCTGATGATGGCTGTGGTGATCTGGGCGCCTTTGCAGTTCGGCCTCAGCCCATCGTCCGATTTCATGTTGAGGCTGGAACGACTAGAAAACAAATTTAGCGCTCGGCTGGGTTCGCAAAGCCGGGCGGTAGGAAGGACGGGAGCGGCTGTGGTTCTTAATCAGGATCTTACTCAGCTGAAATAGTCAAAGACTCCATTTAAACATCGCCCCTGCTCCTGCCAGGCACCATTTATGTCTACACACATTACACCAGGCTTTGGTAATGCTCCCCCTGGTTAGGAGACAGCTTTTCACGGGGCAAATTGTTCCGTTTCCATTTCCTTCTTGCATAATTCCAGTTTATTTAAAAGGACATCTAAATACACTGGCCTGTGTAGTGCATCTTTCCAGAGCACAGGTAGTTCTTTCTGAGAAAGATGTTGTCTTTCTTGCATTTCAAATACCTCTTTCGTATTCACCGTCCCTTGATCTTTTCTATTTTATTTCTCTCTGCAGTAGTTTGAAGGATGTGACAGCTGGGAGCATTCTTATTAGATCTGCATAGATTGCATCCTATAATTAATTACAGGGGGAAAATGATAGGTTGATTTCTGTGCATCTGCACAGCTACAGGAGTCTGCTATTAGCAGCCCAACGCGTTCATTTTCCACACAAGGCCTGTCCTTTCAGAATGTAAAGCTCCCAGCTGGGAAGCTGCTGCTGCTCTTATCTCGGAGTGACTCACCCGGGGATGTTTCTGATCCCTCAAACATCCAGGAACTGATCCCACTCGATGCCTCTGGCTCAAGCTGAGCGTGGGGCAGCCCCAGGGCCTGGGTGTTGCTGCCAGTGTAACCAGTACACCCAGCTGCTTGCATTCCACATGAAGAATAACTGAAAAGCCTTTTTTCTCTCTCCATCCTTGCCCAGTTTGGTAAGCAAGTGAAATAAGTGTTGACATTTAAAATATCGCTGGTATCTGATTTAGCACGCGGAACAGTTGACATTCCCCTGAATTACTGCTTCAGGTGCTGGTTTAAAATGTTGTCATATTGAAACTGAAATAGCTGGAGACTTGTTTGCTGCTTATTCGTTCATAATTCATGCTCTGAAATGCCCTTCTGGCACCAAGTAATCACTTTCTGCCCTGAAGGCAGCTGTGTTTTGGTTTCTACATCCCTTTGATAGGACTGGGGAGAAGAGGAATGGGACATTCAAAACCAGCCCTGATGCACAAAAAACTTAATGGGCTGAGGGGGATTGAGAAAGTAATTTAATATTTGCAGGAATTATATGGTGAATAAATGATTCTTTTTTCAGCAATTTATGTACAAAGTGAAATTTTAAACATTTTCTATTAAGGGACACTTTATCTGTGTCCTTTATGGCTTTTTAGGTCACAGCTACTAAGCCACCACTGTGAAACTCCTCTTATTTGCTTCCCAGTGATGCTTAGAGTGGCAATTTAGACTTTTGGACAATGAAAATCAGTAGAGTGTCCCAGGGAGACCACGTCAGCCCTGCAACAGCTTTGGCTGCCGGACACTGCTGGCCCGTTGGTTCTGCCAACGTGCCATTCCCTGGGGAGCCTGCTCCGTGCCAACCCCCCTGGGGAAGAACGTTTTCCTGCCATCCCCTCCCAAGCTGCTCTGGAGTCTGCCTTGAGCCTGCCTCCTCCTGGCACAGCCATCACTGGGGGGGACACGGAGACGCTGCCACCAGCCCCTGCCCTGGCTGGAGAACAGCCCTGCCAGCCCTGCAGCTGGGCATGGCTGGGCCAACCCTGCCAGCCCTGCCAGCCCTGCCAGCCCTGCAGCTGGGCACAGCTGGGCACAGCTGGGCATGGCCCTACCAACCCTGCCAGCCCTGCAGCTGGGCACAGCTGGACACATCTGGGCACGGCCCTGCCGGCCCTGCCAGCCCTGCCATCCATGCCAGCCCTGCCAGCCCTGCAGCTGGGCACAGCTGGGCACAGCTGGGCCAACCGTGCCAGCCCTGCCAGCCCTGCAGCTGGGAACAGCTGGGCACAGCTGGGCCAACCCTGCCAGCCCTGCCATCCATGCCAACCCTGCCAGCCCCACATTTGGC
>QUSF01000065.1:498681-510712 GCA_003676055.1 Chloebia gouldiae | reverse complement strand
TTAAGGATGGGAAACAATGGGGTTAGGGCTGGATAACAATGAGGTTAAGGATGGGAAACAATGGGGTTAGGAAAACAATGGGTTTAAGGATGGGAAACAATGGGGTTAGGAAAACAATGGGGTTAGGAAAACAATGGGTTTAAAGATGGAAAACAATGGGGTTAGGGCGGGGAAACAATGGAGGTAGGAAAACAATGGGGTTAGGAAAGCAATGGGTTTAAGGATGGGAAACAATGGGGTTAGGAAAACAATGGGGTTAGGAAAACAATGGGTTTAAGGATGGGAAACAATGGGGTTAGGAAAACAATGGGGTTAGGAAAACAATGGGTTTAAAGATGGAAAACAATGGGGTTAGGGCGTGGAAACAATGGGGTTAGGAAAACAGTGGGGTTAGGAAAGCAATGGGGTTAGGGCTGTGAAACAATGGGGTTAGGGATGGGAAACAACAGGGTTTGGGATGGGGAGCAATGGGGTTAGGGATGGGGATCCAGAACGGGGTGCTGCAGGCCCTTTGTGCCTCCCAAATTCCCTTTTGGGTGAGATGCAGGGTGCTGCAGACTCGTCCTGGCCGTGCTCGGGTGGCAGAGCCGTGGGTGCTCTGCAGCTGAGGTGCCTCCACTCCCACCTTGCCCCCACACCCTCCCAGCCCCTCTTTGTCTCTCAGCTCTGTCCTGTCCCCTCTCTGCTCCTGCTGCAGGCACAGAGGGCCCTCGGTGCCCTGTGGCCCTGCAGTGGCACTGCTACTTCATTAACTGGTACCTGATAAAATAACTCTGTCCAAAAACACACACCTCCAGGGGAACAAGTTAGGTGATAAGAAGCAGTCCAGACTAATGCCAACAAGAAAAACTGAGACCTTACCTCTTCCTTTTTGATCATTTTTGATAATTCCTTTTAGCATTTTTCTTTTTCTTTTCAATTGCTGCCTGCTTCTCTGTTGAGTGATTTGCCTTTTTTCTTTTCTACTGTTAATTTATGACTCAAACGCCATTAAAAGTAAATACATTAAATAGCTGCAGCTATTAAAAAATAATTACATTGTGCTGTAGTTTAAAATGCTGCATAATCCCTTAAATAACATGGAGCTCGTGATTTTCCCTTCTAATTAGAGGTGCTAATGGGTAAACGCTGTAGGAAGAGGAAAGGCAGGAGGCAAATTTCTGCAGTGGGTCCAGAGAGTGGAGCCATTTCAGGAGCTCTGTCCCTGTCCAGGTGAGAGCCACTCTGGCCCTCAGTACTGGAAATATTTGAAATATTCATTTAACCTCAAGACCTTGTGCCCATGCAGACAATTTCTCAGGCAGACACGCACAGGGTAAAGTCTGCAGCTTTAATTGGGTGACACAGACTATGGCCAGTCGGAAAAATAGGTCTTCTTTTGACCCCCCAGAATGGGGACACCTGAAATTGGCTTCATTTTCCATCCCTCACCTAGATTTCCTTGTCCCATTTTAAGGCTGAGCCTCCTGATCAGTGTGGGAGTGAAATCTTTGTGCTGGCCCAAGGCCTTGCCTGGGACAGGGCGAGGCACGGGCTGAGAGCACAACGAGAGCTGAAATTGGATCTTCACTTTTGGGGAACACTTTCCCAAGCTGCTGTGCTGCTCCAGGCCCTGAAAAGGACTGGCCTTGGGCTGGAACCTGGAACAAAATCCAAGGGGACTGCTGCTGTGGGAGAGCCGGGATAAGGGACTGAGCAATATTCCATTTTCCAGCTACATGGCATTGTCCCTCTGCTCCTGAAAGTTCCATTTCCATTAAACAGCTTCTTCTAAACCCAAGTCTGTGCCTCTGTGTGCCTGTTCCTTACTTTTCACAGTGATCTCGCTCCTCTAGCAGTGGATTTTGGAGGCAGTGGTGGTTTTCCCAGGGATGCTCTGATGGTCACCACTGAAGGCTCCCATTTCCCTCTGTGCCTGATAAAATATCAGCTCCTTTGCTGGAGGAATTGCCAGTGCCCAGCTTACCTCACCTGTAGCAGGGAAGGTTCATCCTCGTCCCCAGTTGAGTCAATTGTTAAAGTGGATTCAGTCTCAGGCTGTTGTAATGAACATTATTCCCTCTGCCTCCAGGCTAGCGGGGGATCAAATATTAATAGCTGTACTCCGTGTGGAGTGGAGATGGTTCTGAGGTCTGTTCCCTTTTCCTTTTGAAACAGGGCCACTTGCTATCTAAATAATTAAGCCCCACAGCTTTTGTAGTTTAGAACAGACGTTGTTATTTTAAAAAATGTCAGTGGGGCAGGACAGAAGTTAATCCTGCTCTCTTACACAAAGGATTGGCGGGGATCGTCACAGCGCCCAGCTCCGGGTCCCCATTGTGATTAAATTTGGTAGATATCTTGATTAACTCAGCTAGAGAAGTTAATTAAAATTGGTGCCTAAAATTGGTTTGGCCCTCCAGACAGTTTCCTCCATTGGACTAGAAAGAACTTTAAAACAACAGCTCAGTTTTTCCTGAGAATGTCTGTGTGCAAATGTGAATCCTCTGAAAGCTCTGGCAGGTGGCACAAGCTCTGCCTGTGTCCTGTGGCTCTGCGGGCTCTGGCACTTTGATCAAGCCTGACAGTAAAGGAGGGTTTGAGATCTGCCAAATTCTGCCAGTTTTTACCACACGTGGGCAGGTTTTTGCCACCCCTGTCCTGCGGAGCTCAGCGCTCCTGGCCTGGGCACGGATGGGCAGGAGGGGACCTGTGGCTCTCTGGCCTTCTGCTGCTAACATCATTTTGGGGGGCTGGTTGTCTTCTGCATCTTCTCCCCCAGATGTGACAGACTAAAGGTCAGCAGGGCCGGGCCTGAGATCACTGTTACTGAAATAACCCCTGCACAGGAGGCTAAAAAAGGAAAAGAAACCGGCACACTGTGTCTGCATGGAGATGGGGAGAGGAGTTGCTAGGAAACCACAGGATCTCAAAATGCATATGACCTAATCTGGAAGATAATTTATATGATGAAAATAATAATACTAATGACAGCCACTTACAGGTTAGAATGATTAATTTGGTTATCTTGGAGCCCACGTGTTTCTCAGAGCAGGATGGAAGGCAGGGCTTAGTAACTTCTGGGCTTGGCTGGTTTTTAAGAAACTGGAGGCTCAGGATAAGCAGGAGGGCAGTGAAGACCTGCACAGGTGGGGAGGGTGAAGCATCCTGCACTTCCCAAAGGGGCTGGCAGAGGAGAGAGAAGAGCCTGAGTTCATCCCTTTGCTTTTTGGAGAAGTGCAGGGAGCAGGAGCTGCTGGCTGGGAGAAATGCTTACCAGATGGCAGGCTCAGGAAACAGCTAATTATTATTTATTAATGATTTTCATCCAGCTCTTATGGAGATAACGCTCACTCTTGATTTATGTGGGATAAAAAACTATTAGGCTAGAACCTATGACACCATTCCATATTGGCCAGACAGCTTCAGCTTTCCAGCTCCTCTGCTCCGAGAGAGCAGGGGGTGCAGTGCCTGCGTGTCAGGAGCTCTGCAGCCCCGCAGCCCCTTCTCCCTCTGGGCACGGAGCTGCTTTAGCATCATCCCTGTCAGGATGAGGCTGGAGAGGAGCTCTGCAATCCAACCTGATCACCTGCCTGAGCTGTGCAGAGCCACCTCCACCCCGTGTCCAGGTGGTTTGGGTAGCTCCAAACCCTGCACACCTGGGGGTTTGCACCCATGAATCAGCTCCCTCTGAGCTGTCCCTTCATCCCTCCTGTCGTGGTTTGACCATGTTTTACCTGCTAATTCCTCAATAATTAACAGTTTGAATCTGACTGGTGATTGCTGCAGTAGGTGAGCACCACTGGGCCTTTAAGGATGAAATGAAGCTGCTCTCCAAAACCATCAGTGTAGTGTTTTGGATCTGGTTTTTATTCTCAAGGTGAAATATCACAGCCATTCAGCACGTGCTTGATTTCCCTGCTTTTGTCTGCATCTGTTGCTGGTTTGGGGTTTGGACTTTAAATCCTAGATGGAAAGGACGTGGCTGACCCTTAAAGATGGAAAAGGTGACAGGTAGATTGTAGAGTTAAGCAGAGCACAGCACTGCTGCAGGATCTAAGGGGAACTTTTCCTTCTCCTTTTCACCTCTTATTTTCTCTAAGAAACAAAGTATGCACATTTGGATTTTGCTTCCTCTCAAAGCTTTACATTAAATGGCTTTTGAGCCAAGTTCAAGTATTGGGTCACTTTTGCTTTGGGGGAGATGTTATAGAGCTGCATATGGAAATTAGGTAGCGTAGAACTCATTATATTCCTATATGATTTGATAGAACCACTTGCAGTCAGACCTTGATCTTATTTTGGGCCTCTTCATTACTTTCCAGAGATGAAAGATTCCCCTCTCCTCCTCTGTGCCTCTCCTTTTAATGCTACCTTACCCTTGGCACCATTAAAGCAACAGAACATCATTTCCAATGAACTTTATCGTTTAATCTTTCCCACTGAGGAACACGGTGTTCAGGCTATTTATAGAACAATGCACAGAATTTGGAGTTTAATGGATCTGGGCCCTCCAGTCACAGATATCCTGGCTGGTTAAATGGGGAGCTTTCAAAGGGCCACGCTGTGCAGAACTGGCAGGGTGGTCAGGCATGCCTGGAGCCCTGGGCCTGCTCCCCTCCTGCTGTAAACTCCTTTTTGTTCACTCTCCTCTTAACCAGCTCTGGCTCAGAACTAGGGAAGCTCTCACTCCTATGGGATATTTGTTTCAGAAATTCTTTCTTCTGTTTAGAAAGCTCCTCCTGATCTCCAGCCTGTGCTGTCTGTGTGTTCATGCACCCAGCCAGGCTCACAGCCAGACCCTGGTCTGTGCAAGGAGACTTTATGGACCCTTTCCTTGGCTGAATTATGTTTTATACACTTGCTGAAACTCAAAACTTCCTCTCTGCTGAGGGTCCCACAGCACCAGCCCAGCTGGGTGACACAGCCACCTCTCTTCCCTTCTCTCTCCCTTCTTGAAATAATAACAAAAGAAATTCCCGTGTGCACTTTCTTATAGTATGAATGCTGGAACAGGATTTTGGAGCTTGGTCAGAATTGCTCCAAGGGTGTCATTAAAGAGGTGCCCAGTTGTAGTGGGAATAATCTGGAATAACTGGAATTGTTATAGGGTGTAAATCAGAACTTGCCTAGAAATGTATTACTTGAAAAAATCACAAGAAAAGTCCCTCGTGTTTTTCTGCATCATTAATAGGGATGCTGCTGTTCTGCATTAGTCCAGCCTAGGGTTCAGTGTTTCACTGGAAGCCAAGCATGATGAGCAGCTGTCTGCCTGTGATTTATCTGTCTGTCCTTCCTTATCTGCATTTTCAGAGCTCGCTTTTATAACATCTTTCACACAGCTCACACCCCCATTTAATAGCTATGAAGCGTTCAGGGGCTGGAGGAATTAACAGAGTTTGATCTGGTGTCACCTGCCAGGTCCTGGCCCTGATGGATGAGCACTAATTAATGGTGTGGAGCTAATTAATGGCAGCTGCAGGGAGGGAGGGAATGGCTCAGGTGGTGCTGCCCTGGCTCAGGGAGTGCCACCTGTGGGACAGGACCCTGCTGACAGCAGCCTTTAATATTTGGGGTATGGGCTTTGCTCTGGAGCTGAACCCATAAACTGGAGCTCACTGATTTCAGCCCTTCCTTCTAGAGGAGACAGCTCCTTGTCTTATACAGTCTGGGACTCGGGGAATTTGGAATAGCTGCACTGATGGAAAATGTTATTTTGCTTTCCTCGATGATATGAAAGACAAGAGGCAGGATTCCTGGTTGGCTAATTTGTTTGTTTTGGTTTTTTCCTCCGATCTCTATTAAGGGATCTGCCAAACAGAGAAAGAGGTACCTAGCCCAGCAAAAATGAAATATCTTTAAAAAAAATAATAAGAACCTTTTTTTCCCCTGTCAAAGACTGTTAAATATCAACAACAACAAAACCATATTCCACACAGATTCATTCTGGTTGAAAAAAAAACCATGTTCTTTAAATGTCAGCCAGCTCCAGTTTTAACCTTATTGTTTCTCTCTCCCCCTAAGTTCCCAAGCCGTCCCCTGCTGGCACTGAGTCATGTTCTGTTACTGAGCTCTCCTTAGACAGCTCCAGTCACTCATTCTGGCCCTTCTTTTCCACGCTCTGAAGTTCACTAACCCACCTCCAAAATTTAGGGTGTCAGCTGAAAACCAGAACCTTTCAAAGCTGCCTCCCCTGCTCTGCAGCAAGTCAATGATTACAATGGCCTGGTTATTGGCAGGTGAGTGGGCTGTCTTCCTCATGGGTGGGGGATGACACAAAGCCAGCATTCAGCATCCCCAGCTCGCTCCCCTCCCCGGGCTCTGCTGCAGCTTCCCAGGCTCTGAACAGCCTGTTCCGCCGTCCTCCCGAGGAGCAACCAGACATTTGTGCCCCTGCTCTTCCTCCCTTTTGGCTGGAGCCCCTTTTAGGCATCTCCGTGGCTCCCTGCTCCCCAGCTCCCCAGGAGATGGAAGCGCTCCCTCGTCCCGCTCCTCCTGCCCAGCATCGCTCCTCCACTGGTGCTTTCGTGCACCTGAGCTGCAGGGTGCCCTTCCCTGCCCCACTGCTCCCCTCTGCCCTGCTGCAGCCTGCACCTCGATATTGCAGCTGGGTGTGCGAGCAGCTCTGCAGAATTACTCTGCCCTGGCAGTCCTCGCCTTGCCCCACTGGGGTTTGCCTCTCTCCTGGAAGCTTGCAGCCTGCGGGATGGAAGGAGAAGCCTGCCTCGAGGCTCTTGCAGCACACTGCTTGCTCTCAGGGAGCCAAAGGGCACCAGAGGATAAGTGAGATGGATTGAACACCCTGAGAGGCTGCAGTGGTCAAAACCAGGTTTACTGCAGACTTGAGAGTGAGCGCTGTGGTTGCCAGGGTTTGGGTGTGTTGGCAGCTTCGGTGCAGCCCCTGTGGAACGCAGCACTGAGGCCGTGCCAGTCCCCCTGGGATCATCAACTACTCCAGCAGCTTGGCTCATTTAGCAAATCCAACTATTCCGTGGTAAATGCACTCCAAGCAGGGCTGGGTTTTTCTTTTTGCCCGCAGCATCTGAGCATTTCCATTTTTCCTGATGTTGTGGGTAGGCCACCCTTTGAACCTTTGCTTTCCCCCAAGCTGGATCCAGAACAACCCTCTGAATTTTGCCCTGGGGGCTCTCCTGCCCCGCCGTGCCACCCCCAGCCCCCTGTCCTGTTATTGCATGGCCCTGCAATGTCCCTGCTGCTGTACTGGGACAGTGGCACTGCCCCGGGACTGGGCTCACCCCTTCTGCAGCTCCAAACAATGAGCTGCTCTCCTTCCCCGCTGCTGCTAAAGGAGCAGCATTTCAGGAGCTGTCAGCAGCTGCCTCTGCCTTTTCTTGCCAGGGTGGGCAAGTGGGAGGTGTTGTCCTCCACCCAGCAGCAGCTCCTGTCTCCTGCTCCTCCGTGCTGCAAACTGAGCACAGCAGAGGGGCTCCTCCAGCATCATCTGAATTACAAAGTCATTCTATTGTCAAGCCTTTTAAGTGTCACATTCTCTTTTAAATCCAAGGCTGTGACATTCACTGAAGAACAGCATCACTTCAAAGTCAGGAAGGTCTATTCTTAGCACATCAGTCAAAAAAGGGGGGGAAAAAAGAGTCGTTGGGGAAGGAAAAAAACACAACAATTTTACCAGAATGAACCTTGTCACAAATGATCAATTCATCTCCCATTCACACTGACCTGCTCCTTGCTGCACGCCAGAGGACAGAATTTGATGCCACGGCACAATGAATTAAGATTTGCCAGATCTCCTGTTAATTAATTGTCTCACAGTACAGGTTTGGCAAAGAATAATTTATCTTTAAAGCAATTAGATCACTGGTAGTTGGGTTTTGTGTTTTACTGTTTTTTTTTTTTTCTTTTTAAAGAACATTTCTCCTTAGTTAGTTGAAGAATAGATGCTGATGAGTAACAACCACCTCCTGGTATTTTATTCACGTTACTTAAATACCTCTTCCTGCTAGACCAGAGCCCCCTCACCAGCTGAGAGGCAAAGTTAGGACTGAGCAGAGCAGAGCCAGAGGGGCTGGGCTGCACTCTGGATTTTGGAGTGCAGCCCTCAGAAGCCCCAGGGCTGGAGAGCCCAGCTTCTCTCACACCCTGGGAATGCCAATGCAGCCAGCCTGGTGCAGTACAGCACCTCTGCCTTTGTTATTGGGCACTGGGAAATCTCAGTCTGGGTTCATATAAAACCATTAATAAGGGCTGTAGCCTTGTCTTGAAATCTACCTGTGCGCCATGGAAGTTATGATTCCCAAGCTAAACAGAACTTTCAAAGCATTTATCCTAACACATGCCCAGAAACTGCTCTTCAGTCCAAAGAGAAGTTCCTGGTGTGCTAAAGGAAGGCGCTGTGTTGATTCCCAGCTGTCTCCTAAATTCTGTTATAAGGAGCTTCTGCTGGTGGGTTCTTCATATTCAGGGGCTCAGAGAGCAAAGAGGTTTTTCCAGCCTTCCTGCAAAAGCTGAGCAAATGAGATGGGGGCAGAGTTTTAACTGTTCTGAAGATGGGATCATTTCAGGGTGGGATGATGCTGGAACAAGTGTGGTATCAAAGCAGATCCTCACTGTCCCTCTGCACATCCTGGCCAGCTCCAGGGGAACTGTCATTAATGTGCTTCTCTCTCTTCCCTGCTTTTTAGTATTCATGCAGTGCTGATCATGTGAAAATTACTCACACTTGTGACTTGAGAAAAGTTTCTGTACTGAGAAATTCCACCAATATCAAGGGAATTAGAAATTCAAATGGGGGGAAATTATACACTGTGTGTGTCAATACAGCAAACCTTTATAAAAGCTGCACTCAATCATGTTGGCAGCAAAGCTGGTGGCACTTCTCCCTGTCACCAAGTGGATCACAGGCCAGTGAAGAAAAGGAAAAGCTGAATTGGAGGAAGAGACCTGGGTTTGTTCCTGGAGAGAGGGGCTGCCCTGTCCAGCAGCACAGCCCTGCAGTCAGCTCTGGCTGTGCCCCAGGGTCTTGCCTGGCCCATTGCTCCGTGCCTGGGCTGTGGAGCAGCTTCTGTCTCTGTTTTGGTGCTGCTGCAGCAGAACAAGAGCTTTCTTTCAAAGGCTTCAGTTCTTGAAATGGGCTATTGGGCATTGTCCCCAAAAACCTCTCCCTGAGCACCCCTGTCCTTCCCACGCCTTGACAGCTCCCCTGTTCCTGTGCCAGGTGAAATCCCAGATCCTCGTGCCTGGGTGCAGCCTCACTTAGACAACTCTGCAACAACTGAAATCTGAAATTCACTGAGTGAAAGCTCTGATCCACCCTGGATCCCTCTGCCAGCTGCTGCTGCTGAAATTCACTGAATGAGAGAACAGATCCACCCTGGATCCCTCTGCCAGCTGCTAGAGAGCAGAGCACGGCACAGAGTGGCCTTTGCCATTCCTGTGTCCCTTTACCTTTACCTGTACCCTGCTTTTATCTCTGCTGAGTTGTGTGTGATCAAATTCACAGCCCTCCCTCCAAAGCACCTCCCCTGTCTCACATGTGCCGTGTCAAACCTCAGGCAGGGGTTTGTACAACCCAGCAGTGACTTGCTGAGCTGCAGCTGATTCCTGCACAATTCTGTCTCTCTGCTGCTCCCCTTTTGTGTTTTGACTGCCAAATTTTGTGGTTTTGTAGGTCTTGTATCCGAGCTCTCTGCTGTCAGCTCCCTGAGATGCAAGAAGTAGGCATGGCCCCAATGCTTGCCTGAAGCAGAAGTAACACAGTTTTCTACTACTGTTCTCCATCAGGTCCCCTGAGTCTTGAATTTCTGGCAGACAGCATTACACAGGGAGAAAAAGAACCTCAGGCCTTTGGTTTGCAGTTGTTGTAGAAACCTGATTCTGGCTGTGGTGTAATTTAGGAGATTGAAATAGAGATCTAGCAAATCTGTTACACTCTCTTAGTGACTCAGTGAGCTTCCACTGGCAAAAACCGTTCAGAATTTGGAATATTCAGTAATCCCTTCACATTTCCAGGGGCTCTGTGTATTCCCAGTGTTGCAGTCCCACTTTGAGGGGTATGTGTGCTGATAAGTGCGTGTTGCTGGACAGGTGTGTTTGAAACTACAGAGAGACAAGAAGGAGTGAGGCAGCCAGGAGGACAAACAGCTCCCGGGGATATTTCAGGGTTTTTGAGCGCACAGCTATCTACCTGCTTCAGACAAGAACCTGGGAAAGGTGAGCAATAACAGCCCTGCTGCTCCTGATCCGAAAATACTCCGGCACAGCGCGTGGAGGAGTGAGGGCTGGGCTGGTGCACTTTCATGGGGGCACATTCTGCTTCCAAGGTGGATGTAGAAATTATCCTGGTCCGACTTTGTGTCAACCAGAGCTCAAATTTGGCGGATCATGCGAGTTTATTGTTGTTGTGCTAAAATTTGGCTAGATAAGTTATCATCTGGGTGTAATTTTGTGACATAAAATAGGACAA
Organism: Chloebia gouldiae; assembly: GCA_003676055.1. Lineage (NCBI taxonomy): Eukaryota > Metazoa > Chordata > Aves > Passeriformes > Passeridae > Chloebia > Chloebia gouldiae. Next base: position 500,292 of record QUSF01000065.1, on the reverse strand, counting down.
TTTTGTACAAGAGTCCGTCCCAGCTGCGCGTGAGGTTTCCACATTAACCTGGTGTGAAATGGCTCAGAGCTGGATGCCACTGGAACACTAGAACAAGTGTGGGGGGTTCTGCAGCTGAAATTTGACAGCAGTGGTGTTTCAGACCACAAGTCCTGGAGAAAAGCCAAGCAGGGATCACTGTGCCGTATTTTGTTCCACTTTGGGGTGTGTGTTTGGCTCTGGGGGCACTGGCAGCTCAGTCCCTCCCTGTTCTGGCCAGCGGGTTTCCATCAGTGCCAGCTGCAGGGGGTGAGTTTGGCACCTCCTCTGTGTTGTCTGTGCTGAGTTTGGGGCGTTTGTCCCGTGTCCCTTCCCCAGGGCCTTGGGGCGCTGGCGGCTTTTGGCCGCGGTTTGGGGCCGGTTCTGGGGGGTTATCTGAGCGTGCAGGGGCTGGGCAGGGCCTGCCGGGCTGGCAGGGTGGGAGGGGGCCCTGCGGGCCGGCAGGGGACGGGCAGGCGGGGGGACTCACCTTCTGCGCCCGGCGCTTGTCGGCGCGCTGGTTCTGGTGGTAGATGCGGCTGAAGTTGGAGACGATGACGGGCACGGGCAGGGCGATGACCAGAACCCCGCTGAGCGAGCAGATGGAGCCAAAGATCTTCCCCGCGATGGTCTTGGGCACCATGTCGCCGTAGCTGCGGGCACAAACACAGAGGGGGCCCCTCCTTCAGAGCCCGAGCCCCGGCGGGTCCTGGGCAGGTCCCTGGGCTGGCACCGGCTGAGAGCCCGCTGCCAGGGACAGCTCTGCTGCTGCGGCCACCTGGGCTGGCCAGGCCACCCTGGGCTGGCCACGGTCACACTGGGATGGTCACGGTCACCCTGGGCTGGCCACGGCCACCCTGGGCTGGTCACAGCCACATGGACTGGTCACAATCACCCTGGGCTGGTCACGGCCACCCTGGGCTGGTCATGGCCACCCTGGGCTGGTCATGAGCACCCTGGGCTGGTCACAATCACCCTGGGCTGGCCACGGTCACTCTGGGCTGGCCACGGCCACCCTGGGCTGGCCACGGTCACCCTGGGCTGGTCACGGCCACCCTGGGCTGGTCATGGTCACCCTGGGCTGGTCACAGCCACCCTGGGCTGGTCACGGTCACACTGGGCTGGTCACAGCCACCCTGGGCTGGTCACAGCCACATGGACTGGTCACAATCACCCTGGGCTGGTCACGGCCACCCTGGGCTGGTCATGGCCGCCCTGGGCTGGTCATGAGCACCCTGGGCTGGTCATGAGCACCCTGGGCTGGTCATGGCCACCCTGGGCTGGTCACGGCCACCCTGGGATGGTCACAGCCACCCTGGGCTGGCCATGGTCACCCTGGGCTGGCCACGGTCACCCTAGGCTGGTGACAGCCACCTGGGCTGGTCACGGCCACCCTGGGCTGGTCATGGTCACCCTGGGCTGGTCATGAGCACCCTGGGCTGGTCACAATCACCCTGGGCTGGCCATGGTCACACTGGGATGGTCACGGTCACACTGGGCTGGTCACGGCCACCCTGGGCTGGCCACGGTCACCCTGGGCTGGCCACGGTCACCCTGGGCTGGCCACGGCCACCCTGGGCTGGTCACAGCCAC
>QUSF01000065.1:453537-481415 GCA_003676055.1 Chloebia gouldiae | reverse complement strand
GGATTTCACCAGACAGAGCCCCTGGGAGGCACAAACCCCCCAATTCCAAGGGCACAGGATTTCACCAGACAGAGCCCAGCTGCTGCCTCAGGCACAGCACAAGCGAAATACAGCAGGAGACGCGACAGGAGGAGAAGGAGCAGCTCCAGGACAGCTGGAACCTGTTTCCCACGGATTTTTTTCCCCGATTCCCGAGGATCCTGCCAGCGATCCTGCCTGGGTGTGCAGCAGCCACGGGCAGAGCTCCCTCCTCTTGCTCAAACTGCTCAAAAGGCTCAAGGCTTCACATCAAATGGTTTTGTGCCTCATATGGCTTGAAGAGTGGGGAACTTCACTGCTGGTAGTAAATTGGTGGGGGCTGTTATTTATTTTTGGGTTGACATTTCCAGTAGCTCTTGCTGCAGCTGGCTGCACATTTTGTCTCCAAAAAAGGCGATTTTGGGGCAGTGGAGCTGATCTGAGCGCAGCCTGTGTGGACACTGCTCAGTGGAGACACAGAACGAGATTCAGATGAGCTCCTCCAGGTTCAGCTCTGCCTGGTTCCTCCTCCAGTGGAGATGGATATCACCTCTTAGGACGGGCACTTAACACTGGATTTTCTCATTGCCAGCCTGATGCAGCAGCCTATAATTAGTTTTCACACCTTGGCTATGTTTAACTCCCCTCTGTCTCATCTGTTAATCTGTTAACAAGCAGCAAATGTGTTTTCGACTGGGCTCCAAATGGGAGGCCAAGACCTCATAGTTCACCTTCTGAGGGAGCTGCTCCGAGGGCACAGTTCTTAAATAATTTTCAAATATCTTGTATTCATGTAGTTTTCACAGCCTGAACAAAAATGAGATTGTATATCTTAATATTAATGCAGAAAGTTGTAAATGGACTGAAAGATAATAGCATAAAATAATCTTTAATTTCCTTTTGGTGCAGGGAAAGGATATAATATGAGCAAGGTACCACTCTGACAGCCTGGAAGCGCCTGCCATGAGTTGAGCACACCAAGCAGTTTCTGTTCTATCAATGCTGTGGCAGTTTAGGGGGAGCTGCTCCAAAAGAGGCCTTCAGTGGGTATTTGGGAGTGGGGAAAGAAGGATCTCCTTCCCACAGAATTCAGGTTAGTGTAGGAGTTACACTCTCCTAAACACAGGTTTGGGAGATGGGGGACTGAACACAGAATTTAATCTCCCTCAGTGACTTGGGGGTGAGGTGAACTTGTCTCTCCCTGCAGTGCTGTGCTGGGAATCTCCAGCCGAAGTTTTGACTCCACGGGTCAGATCTCCTTTGTCTGGACATAAATGAAGAGCAGCTCCTTTTCATTTTTCCCTCCATCTGTGCTCACTGTCACAGCAGTCCTTGCTCCGTGCTGCTGTGTCTGGAATAGCAGGTTTGGAGGGGCTCTGCAGAGGAGGATCCCCCCGAGCAGGGCGAGCTCTGTTCATCTCCCCAGCACTGCCATGCACGGGCCCACCAGGTGTGCTGCTCTCCTGTGCCTCACCTGTCCTGCACTCACGGGTGTCTTTATTTACCTGTCCATCATTCCCTCCAACTGTCTGCGTAAGAGCAGAGATTCAAACTGCTGCAGCAAAGGGTGGAATTGGGCTCTCAGCCCGGGGCTGGTTGGAGCTGCTGGGGCTGGTTGGAGCTGCAGGGGCTGCTCGGATGCCTCCCCTCCTCAGGGGAGGATGTCCTGGCCCGGCCTGGCCCTGCTGGCCCCAGATTAGGGGAAGATTCTTCTCTCATTTTCACATCCTCGCTCGCCCGAGTCCATCGCTGGCGGCTGCCTCTGCCATTTGTCCTAAGTCTCTTTTCCAAAGAGCTGCCCCTGATTATGGCCCTTTTCTCTTTGCATTGTTAATCCTCCTGCTTCCTTCAGTGGTCTGTTCATTTACTAATCCCAGCTGCCGTGAGCGTGGACGCCGAGAGATGGAAATCTAATCCCAATGCGGTTTTCATTCCCTGTCTAATGTACTTAGAGAGATCCACAGGATTGAAGCTTTTTTTAGGGGGTTGGCAGCGGAGCAGATGCCCAAATGCCCACTGTACCTGGCCCGGGGAAGGGAATCAGACATCACGGATTTGGCTCGGCTTTACTCAAATGCAGGCTGGTTTTATAGTTATAAATTGCACTCTTATCCTTCCTGATAATTTCACTGAGACACAAGTGGTCTGTTAAGAGGTTTGGAGCCCTTCCCAAGCAAGGAGCTGCTTTAAACAGGAGATGGGCTGAGCCCGACCCCTCTGCCGAGCAGAGCAGGAGCTCATGCCTCAGGCTGCACCAGGGAAGTCTAGATTGGATTTTAAGGAAAATTTCCTCACAGAAGGGGCTGTGAAGCATGGGAACAGCCTGCTCTGGGCAGTGGTGGGGTCACCATCCCTGGCAGTGCTCAAGAAAGGTGTGGGTGTGGCACTTGAGGACACGGTTCAGTGGTGTGTGGGCTGACGGTGGGACGGGGTGACCCCAAAGGTCTTTTCCAGCCTAAACAATTCCATGATTCTCTGACTCCCAAGAGAAGACCCAAAGCCTGGGAGATGCAGCATCTCCTGGGGCCCTGCTGGGCACAGCTGGAGAGGCTGCACAGGCAGGTCCCCGAGCAGAGCTTGGAGAGGTGGGGAGGATTGACAAGTTTAACGTCACAGGCGTGTTCCCAAACGAATCTGTTGTGATAGGTATTAGTCATAAGGATAAACTGCAGGGAGATTTGCATTTTATTCTCTTTATCCTCCTTCAATCCCGAACAGCCCCTTCTGCCCACCCTAATTTGGAATATCGAAGGCGATTTGCTGCATTTTTCAGTAATTAAAGGTCCTGGAGAACAGTGAGTTCCTTTGAAGGGAATGATGTGTGTGCCCTCTCAGGCCGGGGTGTGCACAGCTCCTCGTGCCCTCACACTCACAGAATCAGGGACTCCGTGGGGCTGGGTAAGCCCTGTAAAACCAAGAACCACGTAAACCCAGCCCTTAGCCCAGCACTGCCCTGCTCAGCCCTAAACCCTGTCCCCATCCACTCGTGCTGCTGAACTCCTCAGGAACCAGGCTGGTCCCTGTTCTGTGCTCATTCCCACTGGGAACCCTCACTTTGGTTCTGTGCGTTTCCTCTTCTCCCCTCTGGATTATTCTGGGGGTTCTCAGCTCCTGGCTGAGCCCCCAGCCCTACTGCAGCCCTGCAGAGCTGCTTGTACATCTCAAACCCAGCAGGACTTCCACACTAAGAGTCCGAATTTATCTGGGCTCTGTCATATGCTGGTCTCATTGTGTTTTATGACCTTTAATTAATTAAGCTTCATAAAATTCTAATCATGCTGGAATTATTAATCCTGTTTTAAATTAACTGGCCAAAGAGAGGTGAAATGTCTTAGCAGGCTGTGGGTACCTGATTTGAACCCTGACGTCCTCCAGCCTTGCTGTAACCCAGCAGGAAAATTCAGCTCCCACAGGAGTTCAGGTGAAGCCTTTGGCTCTAAAGCTGCTGTGCTGAATTCTTCCTGTTGCACACGGATGTGACCCTAAGCAATCTCTTATCCCAGGGCCCAGCCACGGCTCTTGCTTTGGGAGCAATTTCAGTAGAAGCAGCAGTGAGAATTCCCTCTCCTCCTGGCTGCCAAAAACTTTCACGACTCCTTAATTCCTTTCACACAAGTGCAGAAGGCAGTCCTATTTTATCAATCTTAGCCTGGGATTTCTTGGCATTACCTGACTTGTAATTTTCTCTGGAAGGAAAGTTTGTGAGTGGTTATTTAAAGCTCTGCTGCACCTCCCTTGCGAGGTGTACCAAATCTCTGTCCTTCCGAGCAGGGAGGCACGATGAGAATGTGTGTCCTGTTCTGTCTCACTGAGCCTGCAGCCAGGCAGGACTGGGGGATTTCCTGGGGATGGTGGAAACGCTTCATTTCTGCCTGGGTGTGCCTTTTCTGAACCTCCTAACCTTTCTGATGCTGCACTTTGATTTGGCCAGGCAGGCACACACAGAGGCACACACAGAGGCACAGTGGGGTGGTGGAGAAAAGCTGTTTCTCAGCAGAGAGGGGATTGCACAGAGGGAATCTCCCACAGCTCCACAGGATGGTTCGTGTTGGAAGGGACCTGTCACTGCTCCAGCTCCAGTCCCCTGCCTGGGCAGGGATGGCACCCACAGAGAGCCCCCAGCTCCCTCCCTGCCGTGCCAGGCTGCCGTGAAAGCGACCCCAGTGCTGGGAAGAATGAGCTCTGAACTCCAAGGAGTTCAGAAGGCTGATTAATTACTCTATGATGCTGTATTATACTGTAACGATGTTACACTAACAAGAACTGTCACTAACTAAGTAGAAAACCCTGACTCTCTGCTGGGAGCCACACGTGGATCCAATTGGTCCATGAATCCAAGCACCATCACCAGAATCCAGTCAAGCAATTACCTTGGGTAAACAATCTCCAGACCACATTCCTCATGGGACAAACACAGGAGCAGATGAGAATTGTTTTCTCTTTCTCTCTGTGCTTCTCCAGGAAGAATCCTGAGAGAGGATTACGTCTCTCTGCTCAGAGAATGGGAGTGCCACAGCGGGCACGAAGTGCTGACAGGATGGAGACTGACACAGCAGTCGGATGTCACCACTTCATGCAGGGATTTACTGAGAGATGTGAAATCCTTTGGGTTCTCTCCAGCTCCCCCCTTCCTCCACCCGCTGCCTGTGCAATGAGAGCCACCAGTGGCTGGCAGTGCTCAAAGCTCAGGGGAGAACATCTCCAGAGCTCTGCCATAACCAGAATTTTCCTTGTCCTTCCTGCACCGAGCAGATCTCCGTGCTTGGGGTGGCTCTGAAGCTCTCGGGATGCACAGAGGGCTCTGGCAGGAGCTCCTGTGGGGCCGTGTCACCCCGGGGAATGCCAGGAGCTGCTGGCCCAGCATCCCTCCTGCAGCCTGGCCCTGGACATTCCCGAGTCTGGAATCTGCCCCATGCTGCTCAGGGAATTAAGGGGGTGTCAGGAGTGACGAGCTCTGCTGAGCTCTGTAGTGCCACTGCTGTGCCAAAACCCCTGACGGGCACTGAAACAGCTCATCAAAGGCTTCAGGAAGCAGATATCTGCTGTATCCTGGTGGGGTGGGATCCATGGGATGGAGGCAGCAGGGTGGCTCCAGGCTCTGGGGACCCCCCTGTCCATCCTGTGCTCTCTGGAGGACTGGGCAGCGTTTGCAGGCTGGGAAACTGAGGCTCAGCACGTTGGTTTCTCTCTCTGTTTTCCACATCCCAGCTTGAGCTGTGGCAGAGTGAGTTTCCTGTCCACCCCCTGATCCACACCCCCACCAGCAGAGCAGGTACTTGAGAGCAGGGAAGATGAAACATTTCATTATTTATTTCCCCTGGTGATCTCTGTACACTCGAGTCAGGAGATTTGATTACATTTACATTAGCATGTTAATAATTCATCACATTATCCAGACTCTCAAATCCAGATGCATGAGGTATTAGGAGTAAAAATACTCTTCATCTGTATTTATTTCTGGACATGTTTGAAACATTTTTAGTTTTCTTACTGCTTTGGGCTTATGCAGGAGTCTTGCCACTATCCCCAAGTACCTGCAGCTTGAGGAACTAGAGCTGGGGATGTGTTCCATGGCATTTTAAAATGAAATTTGCATTTCTAGTCTATCCAGAAGGTGTTTCTGCTGTGGCAGGGCGTGGAATGAGATGAGCTTTAAGGTCCCTTCCAACCCAAACTGTTGCATGATTCTAGATGTAAGTTGTATATATTCAGACAGACACAAATACATATGTATATATATGTATATTGCTTAGGCATCTTTAGACACAAATTTAGATTTTGTTTAGTCAGAAAGCTGCACGGAGTGGAAATGGGAGGCTGTGAGCTAAATGATGTCACTGATTTTGGATCACAGTGAACACAGGGACTCGCAAAATAGGAAATCGGAGCAGATCTGGCAAGATCATACTGGATAACCTCAGATTTGGTTTGAAAAAGGAAGATTAACATCCTGATCACAAGGAATAATTGTTACAATATTTCACATTGCACTGAAGCTTATTGCTGAAATCCTCTGTTTGACACTGGTGAATATTCTGCTATTTTATCATTTGCTGACTTGCATAGCAAATGGAGAATCCTGTCAGGAATGAAAAGTAACAGTGCTTTTCTTTTTAAGTAAAATAATAAATATCAGTGGCTGTTTCTCGGGCTACCTGGGCTGTGCTGTAGTGGGGTTTCCCTGGTGCCTTTGGGGCCCAGAGGAGCAGGAGCTGGCACAGGTTGTTACCCAGTCACAGAAACATCACTGCCCTCCCCTAAACGTTCTGACCTTCCTCTGGTGAGATTCCCCTGCTGCTCACAGAAAATGTCCCAAATTCTACAGCAAAAGAGCAAAGTGTGCTGAAGTTAAGGAAGGTGATGACAAAGTGGGTCGTTAATGATGCTGTGAGGCCTCTGTGCAGAGGGGCTTGGGATAAATTGTCACTCACAAGTTTGTAATTTCCTGGGTTTTGTCATTTTTAAAGCAAATTCTGAACCGGGGCGATTTTGTTTGTGAAACATTCAGTTGGGTTTAATTGCCTGCTTTTCTTGTATGAATACAATCTGATAATGGCAGGTTTAGAGGCAAATTCATTTTGTTGCAGTAGGTTTTTCTCTATTTTTGCCCCCTGTGTTTTGGATGCAGTGGGAGGGTGCAGGGAGCTGAGCGGGGACTGCTCCGCTCCGACTCTGCCCCAGGGGAGCTCCCGGGGAGGAGAAGCCCCCTGCCCTCTGCAGGGGCACCTCTGGGTGCTGCCCTGGCACAGGGAGAGGGACTGGCTGCGTGCCCAGGGCCCCAGAGTCCTCTCATGCTGTTCTTTCACACCTGAAACACAAAAGCTGCTGCCCACCCCAAATGTCAGCGCTGGCCCTGCTGGCAAGGGGGCACAGAGCAGCCCCAGAGCCCCTCTGACCTCTCTGCCACCTTCGCTGGCCACTCCAGAGCTGAGGGCTGGCAACACCTCCAAAAAACCTGTCTAAGTTTCTCTCCCTTGACAGAATCGATTAAAAATAGTCTTTCTTTCCAAGCCATGAAAATGGGCTTTTTTTTCTATTTTTTTTTTCCTCAAATTGTCTTGATAAGGACACAGTGAGTTTGTAATGGAAAAGTTATTTGGGAAAATAAATGAGGTTGCTAATCTTTTCCTTTCTCCTTCAGCACGTGTGCTCTCACATCAATGCATAACTAACTATTCCTTTAACACCTGTTTTCTTTGAACCATTATTTTACTTTTCTCCACATGCTAATCCCCCTTGGATGGTAATGCTCATTTTTAGGGCTCAGAGAAATCTGATGCTCTGAAGAGTGCTTGGGATGCTCAAGCTCCTGGTTATTGTCCTTGCCCAGCTCCTCTCTCCCTCTCTGCCTGTGCCTGTTTCTGCTCTGGCAGCACCGAAACCTTTGCAGCGGTGTGTTGGTGCTGTTTGCAGGGCTGTAATTCTAATTATCTTGAGGCTATTTTCCTCCAAGTAGGTTTGTTAGCAAGTGCTCCATCCTGCTGCAGGAAATGGCTCTCTTAATACCTGGAGTGTGTCTCAAAAATTGTTCTGACATCAGATGTCTTTCAATTACAACTGTTAATCTTTATAAAAACAGTTCATTGTCGTAATTAGAGAATGATAACCGCAGTGCTCTGAGGAGAACGGCGGTGCTCTGAAGTAGTTCAGCAGTGTTAAAGGCAAGGGGGTTCCACCTGCCCAGGCTGTGCCGGCTGCAGGGACCGGCCTGGCTGTGCCAGGGGATGCCCAGGAGGGAGTTTGGGCTGGAGCTGCTCTGGGGGGAGGCTGGAGAGCTGTGCCCACGCTGGGGGTGCTGCCCTGGGCTCTGGCCCAGGCCCACCCGAGCTGCAGCCCCATCGCTGCTGGGTTTGGCTGTGCCCCGAGCCCTGCAGGCAGGAGCAGGAACGGGGATCTGGCTCCTGTGGGGCTCTGGGCTTCCTCCCCTGCCCCGACACTCCTGCGGCCGCTGCTGCCATTCTCCCTTGCTGCTGTGGCAGGGCACAAATCTGAGGATTTGTGTAAAGGGAGGGGTGAGGAGTGCCAGGAGTTCCCAGGTGTTCTTCACAGAGAGCCCTGGACGCTCTGTCAGCCCCTCCTGCCTCCTCTCCCCGGGAGAACGGGAATGGCAAAGCTTCTTCTTCCCACAGCTGGCGATTTTCTGTTCAGCTCTTTGCCAAGATGTGATGTTACAAACCCCACCTTCTGCTTTTTCAAATAAATCCCATTTTTACCTCCAAGGAAAGCCATTTGAAACGCACTTAGCAACCGTCAGAGTCTATTTTTAGCTGCTATCAGAGTGTAATGTACAAAATGTAGTAATCTCATGCTTGGAGCTTTTTCCCTTCTTCCCAGAGCCCTGAATTGCTGCCACTGAGCAGGAGTGGGAGAGCTCTGCCCCAGGGCTTGGCCAGCCCCTGGCTGTGTGCCCTCAGCTCACAGTGCCCATCATCTCCTCTGGCACTTGGGCACCCCTGGGCAGCCCCAGGCACGGGGACTGTGCTGAACAAGGCAAACCAGAGGCAGTTTTAAATCCCTCTCTGACAACAAGCTCCGTGCTCAAGGGTGTTTGTAGGACAGGATGCACAGAGAGGATGGACAGGGAATGAATCAACACCTCCATGACTTCAGGCAGGGTGGGGACCGATCCCTCCTCAGCCAGAGGACCAGGAAAACTGGGCTGCAGGTGTTAACCTCGCTCCTAAAATGCACTTTCCATTGCCTGCAGGGAAATGGGAATGGGGCCCTTGCTGCAGCTGTCAGCTCTGGGAAGCTCTGGGGGTCTTCCCTTGTCTGTCAGTGCTTGGGGAAGGATGATCTTGGGGCTGCAGAAGGGGGTTGGGACCCCAGCCTTCCCAAATGACCGCTGGAATTCTGCGTGGGACCGTGGTCCTGTGTTCCCTGCCCTGTTCATCTGAATGGCAGAAGTTGCTCCCTCCCAGAGATCGAGTGGCCTCCTGAGCCAGATCAGAAATAGATTTTAAATAATTCATTGAATAAAGTCTAGGAGTTTTGTAAATGTCTGTCTGATTCTCCGTGCTCTTTATTATTCCTGGCTTCCGTGCCAGCCCATAGAGCACAGAGCCTCATCCCTCTTGTCATCACATCTGCTCTGCCTCCCTTCACTCACTCATCGTGCCTTTGCTTCGAACACCACTTTAATTTTTCCTTTTTTCCCTCAAACGAGGGAATGGTTTGGCTTTGGTTTCGCTCCTGGAGCAAGGGGACACAGCCATTCACTCCCTGGGTGCAGAGCCACCTCCCATCAGAAGGGAGCCAAGGCAAACTGCAGGGTCCTGCCAGCCCTGCTCCAGCTGCATCCAGCAGCCACGGCCAGCAAAACTCAGCCTGGGGGCAGCCAGCGAGGCAGAGCTCTGACAACGCAGGGAATTGGTTAATTGTCCTGATTGCCAGCGCTGCCTCACTCCTCTGACCAAAGGGGACGGGTTTGCTTCTGCTCTTCAGCTTTGGGCTGGAACAAACAACACATTTCCTCACAAAGACACATTCCTGTCTTATTTGATGGTCTGAAATTAAATCAGGAGGAATGTTATTTAATCAGGGAGAGAGGAAAGGAAGAAGGAATGGCAGGCACCTGATCAATTCCTGGTTCTCACTGTGGTGTGGGAGGTCCCTGGGAAGTTGCTTGGAGAGCATCGGGCTGGTGTCCCCCTGCATGGCCAGGGGTGAACGGCTGAGCCAGAGCTCCATGTGAGCTCCTGCCCCGGGAGATGCAGAACTACAACTTTTTCTGTCTTTTTAAAAAAAATGGTACAAACTGGAAGTGATTTATTTCCAGCACAGCTCTCCTGACTGTGTCACTTGTGGGGAAGTGAGGCCGGATTTATTCCAGGCTAAGCAGTAGTGAAATGTACCTTCCTTCATGCCCAAAACCTTGTGTGAGCTCCAGCTTTCTCCCCAGGCTGAGCAGTCACTGTGGGATGCTGTGGTGAATTTGCAGGCCGTCAGTTGTTACCTTTTCCCTTTAATCTGGAGATTTAACCCAAAGAGGTGCCTGCTTGATCAGCAGTAAAATCCTGGGGTGGTACTGCCAGAATGTTTCTTGTTCTGTGGCTTCAAAGACTTGGTTTTTCTTTTGACAATTATATTTCTTTTGTAGTACAACCCCAGTGGCTCTGTGTGGATTATGGCAGTCCTGGTGGGTGTGTGTACACAGGGCAGAAAAAGCTGGAGTCAAACCCAGAGCCCTTTAAGTAACAAAACAAAAACAGAAACACAGAAGTGGAATTGCACTGGAGCTCGTTTAAGCCTCCCTGAAATTTCCATTGTGCAAGCGTTTGAATGTTGTAGTTACTGTGGCACATCTCATTTTCCTTTATTCCCTGGTGGATGTTTCCCTGAGAATTTGGTTCAGATGCTGAACAATAAAGCCTATTGCAAATTGCTTTCCAACTGCTAGGTAATTACAGCAGGTTTTATGCTAAATGTAAAGAATGTACTGCTATTTTTTAATAAAGGGAACATCTTTTCTTATCTGATGCTCTAATCCAGTCTCATTTGTCTCACTTTCCAGCTGCAGGGCAGCTCCCAGTCGCTCACACCCAGCTGGAGCTGCTGGCATGGCTGCCTTTCCACATTCTTCCCCAGAACCCGCCTCTTCCAGCGACCAGCTGGAAGTTCAGAGCCTGTGTGTATTCAGTAAGTAACTTTAAATATTTAATATGCCTACACGGAGGCCAGGGAGCAGGTTTCTGTCTGCTCTTGTTCCAGATCAGAGTGCCTGGCTCCGGCAGGCTCCGAGGATCAGCTCCATGCTCTGTCACATTTGTCAGTGTTTGCTAAGGACCAGTGACACGAGGGTCTCTCGTGCAGCAGGCTGGCTAAGCACGAAGCTGCTCGGCCTCCTTGCAGGAGCGTTCTCCGTGTGCCTCCGTGCACAGCCCAGCCCTGCTCTGCTGCCTGCAGCTGCTGCTCCGGCTCCTTGTCCTGCTGGCACTGGCCCACAGCTGGGGCTGGATGGCCTTGGACCCTTCCTGTGCCGGAGCCCAGCTCATCCCTCAGCCGCCCTGGCTGTCCCCAGACCCTGGCAGGGGCTCAGGGACCTTGGCATGAACTCAAAAAACACCTGTGGCTTCCATTTTAGCCCGTGGGAAAAGCTGCCAACTCTGTATGAGGAATCACGAGTCACAAGGGTTTGAGTAGTGTGGTAGTTGAATTAAAACAGGGTGGAAAAGTAGAATTTTGGGGTTTTTAGAATGTCATTCAGGGGTACAAGATGGAGGGATTTGGGTGTGTCCTGGCCTTCTTCTCTTGCCCTCCGTGTCTTGCTGTGCTGGTGACACTTTTCTATTGTTTAAGGTGGAGATCCTCTGTCTAACACGGGTGGTGGGCATTGGCACAGATATGTAAACATACACACGTAATTTTGGGTATATAATGTGGGAGCTGCCCAAAGCTCAAGGCAGATGCCACGGGGGAGCCTCCCCTGCTCCCAGCCCAGGATGGGCTCCCTCCACCCCCGGGGACAGAGCCGGGGCTGTTTCCCTCTGCACGTGCAGATCTGTACCTGCAGCCCCTGCAGACTGCAGCTGAAATGTATTTTTAACGTGTGTCAGTCACTGGGATCTAAAAATTGATGGGAGCCCACACACGGAACAGGTGCCTGAGCGGGGAAGGGAGTGAGGTGATTAAACACTTACTGCAGAGCGGGGTTACTGCTCTCACACCCTGAACTGATGGGAAAGATCAGCCCAGCACAGAAATCCGCATTTCTAACTGCATGGGAATCACGAAATCCTAATGTAAAGATGTTTCACTTGCTTCGACATCTGGTGTGCTCAGGGTGAGAGGCTCTGGGATGTTTCCTGAGCTGCCCAGAACTTTCTGGCGGTGTTTTTAGTCACCCTTTGCAGAGGCTCCCCTCAAGAAGAGGAATGTGTTTGGGATTTGCTGAAGAGCTGCTGGCTGTTCCTGGAAGGAGCCGTGTGCTGCTGGAACACGCAGCAGCAGCAGCAGCCCTTGGTGCCAGAATCTGCAATCAGAGCCTGCGCTGGGGGAAAATTGCTCTCAGGTCCTTGTGGATATTGTAGCGAGGTTTAAAATGAATCTCTGCTGTTGCTGTTTATGACCTTCTTTATCTATTTCCCATTAACTTTTATTCGGCTGATTGATGGGAGCGCAGGAACAAAGAGGTGCCAGCAGCGCAGGATGATTAGCACAGAGCTCCCAGCCCCGGTTAATCTGCTGCTCAGACCCAGCAGCACCACTCGGTGCTGGGGGAAGCTTCTCCCCGGGCTCCCTGCGCTGCCTCCAGAGCCTGCAGGTGCCTCGGCTGTGCCCAGGGGCTCTGCGAGCTGCTGGAGCTGCCACAGCTGCAAATCCACTGCGATGGGCAGCAGAGAGGAGATCAGGTGGCTGAGACAAGGCACAGAGTCCTGCCCTGCCCGCAGGTGCCTTCACACCCACAGCAAATCCCCTCGTGCCCCAGGAGACAGCAGGAACCCATCCGGATCCGTTCTGACTTCCAACAGCACTGCCGAGTGGTTGAAATGTGCAATTCAACATATGGCTAATAAACTACTAATTAAAACAAATAGGAAACAGTCAACTAATCAAGTCTTGTTGCCATCTGGCAAAATTCCCTGGCAGGCTCAGAGAGAGGAGTCACCCAGTCCGGGTATCAGCAGGGACCAGTGACTCAGCAGGGGATTAGGGCGAAGCGGGGAATTTGGGATGACGATTCATTGGTTGTGAGCACAAAAATCTCCTCTTCTCTCTTCCTTTGGCTGCTGTGAGGCCTTTTTCCCCTTCTTTCCCCATTTTCCCTCGTGCCACTGGCAGGGCAGTGCTGGCAGGTCCCAGCCCCGGTCCCCAGCGCCCAGTTGGCAGTGGGAGCAGGGTGAGGGCAGCAGGGAAGCACTTGGCACCCTGAGATAAAGCCCTTGGCACCCTGAGATAAAGCCCTTGGCACCCTGAGATAAAGCCTTGGGCAGCTGAGCTGCTCTCCCTGGCTGCAGCCCCCTCCAAGTGCTCCCACCTGCGCCCAGGCTGCGGAGGGGAGACTTTGAGCCAGGTTTTGAGGCTGGGGACTGCCCATCCCCGAGCGGGGAGCAGCCTGGCACAGTGGGGCTGTCCCTGCCCTGGCAGGGGGGCACTGCAGGGCTCTGGGGACCCTTCCAGGCACTCCGTGGTCCCAAGGAGCACTCAGGGGTGCTCAGAGCTGTCCCCTTGCAGGGCACCCCCGGGGCAGGGGTGGCAGGGCAGGGCTGGGGCAGCTCTGCGCTGCAGCTTTGGGGGATGCTGCGTGCTGGTGGCAGCACAGCAGCTGCTGCTTTCCTGAGGAAAAGGCCTTGGAATGATTCAGCAGGAATCAGCTCTGCTCCACACACGCTCCGGGCACCTCGGGGGCCCTGGGGAGGGAGGGAGCAGCTGCAGAGCTGGGGGAGTCTCGGGCTCTGCCCACCACATCTGTGCCACATCTGCCCCGAGCGCTGCCAGTGGGGGCAGCTGTTGGGGTGGCCCTGGGAAAATGTCACACTTTTGGTCTAAAGAGCAGATTTAGTGGCTGGGGGAGCACAGGGGCAGCTCTGATCTCTGGGACAGGGAAGGAGCTGGGCCAGGCAGGGTCAGCTTGGATGTTTCTGGAATATTCTCCCCCCAGAGGTGCTGGCACTGCCCAGGCTCCCCAGGGAATGGGAACGGCCCCGAGGCTGCCAGAGCTCCTGGAGCTGTCGCAGGGATGCCCAGGTGGGATTTTGGGGTGTCTGTGCAGGGCCAGGCTGCTCTGGGGGATCCCTGGGGTCCCTCCCAGCCCGGGACGTGCTGGGATCCTGTCTCACTGACGGACTGTCCTACAAGACAGGCTGGTTAATTAGGCTGCATCTTAGCCAGCGCTAGGAGTTAGGAACAAAACAGGATGTTTGCCCTCTCTCATTATTAACTTAGCAGCAGTGGGTGACTCACGAGCTCCACGGAGGCCCAGAGATGCTCTGGTCACGTAGGCTCAGAGCTGGGGAGCCCTGGGCTCACAGCCCTGCTTTGGCACTGGGGCTCTTCCTGCCTGTTTGTACCCCAAAAATTGAATTTGAAACCATTAGCAACAGATGAGCTTTAAACTGGTGTGACAGGAGACCACAGAGACAGCAAATCCTGCCATGAGTCGGAAAAAAACTGTGTCCCCTTTCTAAATTCGTGTGTTCCCAGGGAGGGGATCTTTTATTCCCTCGTGAATAGGACTTGCTAGCTCTTAAATGGAATCATCACTTACAAAGAAGCTGTAACTGGATTTTTTCAGACCTTTTGCCCTTGTCTTGGTTCAGCTCTAAGTCATGTTCCAGGGAATAAGAATGCAGTGTAAAACTCAGTGTTACGGGAGCACAGCCCTGAGGTGGGGGCAGGGACATTTTTTATGGGCATGTGAGGTCAAAGGGGCCTGAAACGTGGGACTGTGGGAACACTTCTGCACTGAGACCTCATTAAGGAGTTTTATTTGGCTTCGTTTTGCAGACAGCCAGTAAGAGATAAAGCCTGATATTCTTCATAAAGTGACAGAACAATGACAAAATGTAACAGAAGTGACTTCAGTGACACAGGGAAGCGCTGGGCTGGCTGTGTGCAGACCCTCAGTGTCCAGCCATCCTCCAGGACAGCCCTGGAGCTCCCCTCAGCCCTGCTGCAGCAGCAGAGCCCAGGCAGCTCAGCACTGGCCCCACTCCCCATCTGCTCACTGGGCCTTCCACTCCTAAAGCCTCTCCTCCTGCCTTTGAAGCAGAGAATGTCTCTTGGGAACGATGGAAAAGACCCCTAGAAACCTTGTATGGACCAAAGGAGTCCCCCAAATGAAAACATGACTGATTTCCAAAAGCAAGCAGAGGAACCATGAGCTCATTCTGGGCACGACAGAGCTGCAGGACATGGGTGTTTGGCTCTTGCTGCCAGCCCCGGGGCGATCACAATTTCCCTTCTGGCCCTAAAAGCTGTTAATGAATTCCTGATCCCCCACGGCCACCTTCTGTTGATTCACCAGTGCATTCTGCCTTGCCTCTCCCACGGGTGCCCAGGCTTTGGCCAGACGTCCAAAATGAATGAATTTCACCCAGCTACAAACAGCAGTGCTGGGCTGGGATGGCTTTGGAGGGAAGGGACATCTCCCCACGGAGTGGGTTCAGGGTTAGAGAACACTGTGCAGTCATACGGACACAGATAGAGATAAATATCACACACCATTTCCTCCAATGAATGTGAGGCCAGGGAAGGGTAATTTAGTTACATTAAATAAGTCTTATTCCCCAGGAATGGATTTTCTGTGCCTGGACCTTGAGCTTTCACTGGCATCCAAAACTTCTCTGCTGTCTCTTCTCCCAAGCTCAACCAGAAGCCAAATGCTTAAATCTGCACCATATGGTCCCTTTTAGATTTGACTTCTGGACAGAAGTCAGGTCCCCAGCGCTTCCCTCCTAAGTGGACCAGACAAGCATGGAGACGACAGGATGCTGCGGAGCAGGGCTGTGCTCCCAGAGGAGCTGCAGGAGATTTAATTTTCCTCCCAAGGGTGTCTTGGCCCTCAGAGGGATCAGACAGCTCATTTGTCACTTAGAGCAGGGCTAGACCAGACCTGCCAGCTGGAGCTGCGGGGCGCAGAGCGCTGAGGAGCTCCTCGCATGCTCAGGAATTTCTCCTCCCGTCGCTGAAAAGGGCTGATCCGTGCCCGGAGGGGCTGTGCCCCCCACCCTGGCAGTGCCCCCAGGGCTTGGGGCAGCCTGGCACAGGCTCCCAGCCAGCACAGCCCCTGGGTGAGCAGGAGGTGCCTCTGCTCCCTTCCCTGCACAAGCTGCTGTGGAAGGAGCTGGGGAACGGGCAGGGGCTCTGCCAGGCCATCCTTCTGCAGCTCGGCCACATCAAACATTGCCTGGAGCAGCCCGGAGAAGGGCCAAACGTGGCCACAGGGCTCCAGCCTCATCCGTGCTCCTTTGCAAGAGCCGCCAGCTCCGGGGGAAGGTTTGAAGGATGACAATGAGGTCATTTTCACAGATATTCACAGACTGCTCCTCAATGTTTGATGAGCAGCACGAGGCTCGTGGTGGAAAATGACTACAGAGTTTTATGGGGGCTTTCGTTTGCTTTGACTTTGATTTCCTCCAGACCCATCAGGTGTCTGGAGAGCTGGTTCTGCTGGAGCTGAGGGGCACAGGCTGGTCCTGCCCTGCTGAGCTCTGGGGAGCTCCCGGGGTGCTGCAAGGGCTCAGCAGAGGGACCAGGAGCCTTTGGTGTCTCCAGTGCAGAGTTCAGCTCCTGCCTCCTCCACAAGTCAGTAAAAATACCCTCCCACCCATATTTATGGAGCAGAGGTGCAGACTGAGGCCCTGGACTCCTGGGCAGTGCTGGGAGGTGTTTGTGGTGCTGGGGAGGGCTCCGTGGGGCTGGAATCTGCTCCTCTGGGGCAGCAGTCCTGGCACACGGCCCTGCTCCCTCCTCTTGCCTTTCCCTCAGTGCCACCCAGGGCAAAATGATTTCTTTGGGATTTTTGGGAAGCCTTCCTGAGTTCCTGCTGGGCAGATGAGTGGCTGTGCCCGAAGCAGGGGCACTGCCCCTTGTCCTGTCCTGTCCTGTCCCCAGTCCCTGTGCAGCTCTCCTGGAGCCCCTTCAGGTCCTGGCAGGGCTCTGAGCTCTCCCTGGAGCCCCTTCAGGTCCTGGCAGGGCTCTGAGCTCTCCTGGAGCCCCTTCAGGTCCTGGCAGGGCTCTGAGCTCTCCCTGGAGCTGCTCCTCTCCAGGTGAGCCCCCCAGCCCAGGCTGCAGGGTCCTGGCAGCAGAAATCTCTGTTTTCCCACAGGACAAGCTCTGCTCCTGCCATGTGCAGCTCTCCAGGTTTCTTTCACTCCACCTGGGTTTTATTCTGCTTGGCAAACTCTGCCGTTCCCTGCAGAGTGTTACCCTGGTCCCCGCTGGGCTCCCTGGCCATTAGTGAGGTGCACAACCCGCAGCTAAATCCAGGGGTGACACAAATCCCTGCAGCAGAGCCACGTGGGGATCAAAGCAGCGCATCCCTGCACGGTGCCGGGCTGTGCCTGCTGCTCAGACCCCTCTCCATCCCCCCAGGGTGCCCAGAGCCACCAGGGCTGACCCTCCTGGGCAGCCTCCTGCTCCCTGCTGGGCCCCTGGCTGCTGTCCCACAGGAGCCCCAGGATTGAGATCTGCAGCGCTGCAGCTGGCCTTGGTATTTGCTCTTAAATTATTGTGTTTCCTTGTGTACTCTTTAGTGAAGGTATTTGCTTCTCTCTGGAAAGGCGCAGTATCCTTTTGGCATTTCAGAAAAGGTGGGCAGGATGAATTATTCATTTTAAAAGTGTGTGACATTATGATGGAGCTTCAGCAAAGTACATTTAAACATTACAAAATAGGATGAATCAGTTTAAACTCATCATATATCAGATAAAATGACTGATACAAAGGCTAAAAAGGAAAAAAAAAAAGCTCTTCTCAAACCATTTCTAAATTAGACTCCAAAACCACACCAAATATAAAAGGGGGTTTATTTTCAGATCTTCTAATGCCAAGAGGCTTAGGTAAAATTGATGAAAATACAGGGTTAAACCCCTCTTTGTGATGTAACTCTCAGATCTGTGCCCAGGTACATCCCTGGAGGCAGGACAGGAACGGTGGGGACAGCCCACGGGGACTGGTGCATCACTGGGGACCCGAGAGCACAAATTCCTCGGGAGAACTTGTGCAAAGAAGGGAAGAAAAGGCTCTGGTCAGAGCCTGGAGGGTGAAGTGGTGACAGGCAGCAGAAAGGACCCCATGGAGGTGCCCCAGGAGCCTCCTCGGGCTCGAGTCTGATCGGGCTCCTTTACTCTGAAGTGGTTTGTTTTGCTCTGGAAACACAAATATGTGTTTGTACGTCCCTCTGCAAAAGCCTCTTTCATGTGCATCAAGTAAGAAGCATCCTTTCCCCTGCAAAGTGCATCTCTTCAAGTACAAAGCACTGGGAATAGGATGTTTAGACTCAGAGTTTAAACAGCCCTCATTATTTTAATGAAAACAGCATCTTTAAAAGTCGAATTCTGGGGGAAAATCCTCTCTAAGCAGTCATTTAAGCAGAGCTGTTGCTTGTCTTTATGCTGTAAAGATTGCTCTGTCGGTGATCAGCTCCGAGCCTCCTGCCAGGGCACCAGGACGCCCCGGGGCTGTTCTGCTGCTCCCGGACCGGGCACAGCAGGAGTGTCCTTGTGGAGGCCCTGGCTGGTGGGGTGGTCTGAATCCCAATTCCTCCCCGTCCTGCGCCTTTCTGTGCTTTGGTTTCCCGCGATGCTGAAATCTGCAGGCTCTGGGGAAGCTGCTCCATCATCTCTGCTCCCTGTCCGGGCCAGGAGAGGAGCAGCCTGCTGCCCTCCCCAGCACCGCTCCTGCACACCTCCCTTCCTTCCTCTCTGCCGCTTCAGCCTGTCCAAACATTTCTTTCATGCCCGCTTTTTTTACTCTTCCAACACACCAGACCTTTCTAGCTTCAGACTGACCTTCAGATGCTTTTCCCTGCACCAGTTCCTGCAGGAATAGCACAGATGCTGTACAAGCTCTCAAACATGTGCTTTTGGTTTCCCAGACAATTAATGATGCTGTTCTGCTTTACCAGAATCCCCGGGAAAACTCCCTTAAAGCTTGTAAATCCAAGATCTGACTGCTCATGCTGGTGAGGACGGGGGGATGTAAACACGGGCACCGCTCTGAAAATCCGCCCCTCCTGTCCCTCCCCGCGGCAAACGGGAATTGCTCCAAAAAAGAGACCCCGAGCAGGTGGAAACTGGCCGGCAGGGCCATTTCTCTACATCCAAAAGCGTGATAACCCTTTGTAAATTCCCGTTGCCTCGCTCGGACAGCGGCTCCTGGTTTCCATAAAGGGTTGGTCCGTTCAGAGGGGCGGCTGAGCTCCCGCTGCCGGGGCGGTGCTTGGCACTGCCCCAGGTGTGACCCGTGGGGATGCTTCCCTGCATCTCTTTGCTGAATTTGTCGCTGGGACTGGAAACCTCTCAGCCCCTCCCTCTCGTGTCTTTAAGCCCAATGGGAACCACCCGTTCCTCATCCACTGCCCTTTCCCACTCACTCCAGATGCGCTTCCTAAGCAGCAGCCCAGGAGCTCTGGAGCTGGGTAATTGCCTTCTGCCAGGCTAAATTTCCCTGCAATTCCAATTGGATGCAGTGTTACTCATTAGGTGAGGTCCTGATCGCCTGTGCTGCGTTGCTGTGCAACAACTGCTGCAATTAATCCCCAGGGTCAGGAGGCTCAGACACTCCTCCTGCCTATTTGTAATTTGTAAAGCTGTAATGGGTCTTTTTCAAGGAATATTACTTAATATTTAATAACAGTAATACTAATGGACTGTGCATTTGCTCCAATTAAACACTTGGAAGGGTGGATTGTGTAAACTCTGCCTTCAGCTGCTGGAGTGTGGCACTTTCTCAGAGACTTTGTACTTGAGGACGTGAGCAGAAAAGTAGGGTAATACAATTCCCAAGCAATTACACATTGCATCCACATACTGTAGCTGCTGAAAGCATTTATCATAATTAATGGAACCACGCTGATTATCAAAGGGTGTTTGGATAATGATTGATTTGTCACTTGTAAAGCCGTGCAGGACATCAGAGCACAAATTACACTGATTTACTGGGAGAGTTATAAGCTTTCAAGTGCAGCCATTCCTTCGGGGCGAATCTGGGGCTCTGCTGCTCATTCCTTGCTCTCTGGGTCCCTGAGAACCATTTCGATGTGATAAAATAGAATTAGGAGAATTACTGCTCAGAGGAGGCTTGAATGAAGGGACAGAGCTGCCAGGGCTGCTCCACAAAGCTTTGCTCCCCTCTCGCCCCGGGGAGGAGAAACTGCAAACTGCCCTTGGCTGCCCCGGAGCCCTGCAAGGCTTTGGGGCCCCAGGGCCGTTCTCCACCCTCACCTTCCATTGCTGCCTGTCCTATTTTTAGCTGAATTTCAGGCTCTCCCCAGGCGGATCTTTGCAGCCATCAGCGCGTCTCCCTGTCAGAGGAAGGATGGCTTTACACGGCGTTGCCATGGGAACACCTGCTGGCTCCGGGATGGAGATGGGCGAGAGGGAAAGGCTCGGGAGATGGAAAGCCGGAGTGCAGGAGCCCCACCAGGCTCCGTCCTCAGCAGGGATCCCAGATTTTTGTGGATTTATTTGCACAGTGCGGAACTTTGTGGCAGAACCAGGGAGTGGGCGCGCGGCAGGAAGGGAGAAAAGGACAAATGTTATCTCTGGGCAGTTCCTGGCCTGCTCCAAAGTCACTGTCTGATTTTTCTCATGGAAATCTGCTCCCAGCCCGCTCGACACCTTCCCCTTTCCTCGGGCACTGATGCCCTGTGCAGCCCGAGCAGGGCTCATTCCGTGTGGGTTGTCTTGGGCACATGGGATGTCCAGAGGGGCCCAGAGCCACGTGCAGCCATTTCCAGGGGTTTCCCTGCTCCCAGCCCAGTGCTAGGAGGTGTTTTGGGGGGAAGATTCACATCAGTTATCAGTGACTGCACGGGAGGGATATTTTTAATTTTGAGCGTGCACACTTTACATTCCTGACCCCAAAAGCGCTGCTCAGCTCCTCCAGCCTGAGCCAGGCTTCCTCGAGTCCACAGGACTCTGTTTTCCCAGTGAGCTTTGGCTCCAGCTTTGCCATAAAAGCTTTGGATCAAAGCACTCACTGTGCAGAGAGTCAGACAGGTATAAAGAGCATCTGTTGTGTTGAGTCATTTGAGTTTGTGCCATGCCTCAGACCACTTGTGGATAAGCTCTCAGCTTTCTGCTGTGTACACACCACTTTAAACCAACCTAATGTCTGCCTCTAATTTTGAGCAGAGGGAAAAATGTTACCTGGGTTTGTGCTTCAGCACCAGGGGCTTCACAGAGGCTGTGGAGTGTGAGTGCTGGGAACAGGGCAGAGTTTAAGGAGGATTTTAAGATGAGAAGCTCCCTGTTCAGTGCTTCTGCAGCCTTGCAGGACAGCAGAGGCCAGCGAAGAGATCAAAAGGCTCTGGATAACTGTGAGGGATATGTCCATGGATGGTGCATGGGCAGTTCCAGGGATGACTTCAAACAGCTGCAAGTCTTGGATCTTTCAGACCTGCCTTTCTAAGCTCTTGCCTGGCTGGTTTTTCTCTCCTGGTACTCGGAGAGCTCAGTGCAGTTCCTGGGGAAGTGCTGAGCTGCTGTCAGGGGCCAGAGCAGGAGGAGGGACGCAGATCTCCCTGGGGAGGGCTGGGCTGGGCAGAGCAGCTCCATGTGCAGCCAAAGCCTCTCCTGGGCTCTGCCTGGCCACCTTTCCACAGCCAAACGCGTGGCACTGGACGCAGTCATCCACACAAAACAAAATCCCTTGGAACTGGCTTTGGATCTGCCTCTGGCATTGCCACGGATCATCTGCGAGGAGCCGGGTGCTGCATCTGCATTTCCTGGCTTTCCCCTCCTTTTCCTGCTCATCCTTTACCCTGCTTTGGTCCCTTTGGGGTTGCATTTTCCCCGTCACCAGGTTTGGCCCTCAGCTGGGAACCTGAGATTGTGTGTTCAACTGGAGGGCTCAATTTGCCTTTTGTGCCTCCTGCAAATCTTATTAAGCTGCGTTGTATTAAATGGGAGAAACATGCAGTTAAGTCTGTGGTTTTCAAAATGCATTAGACTTCTTTTCAAGTATGCAAAGTGTAAATGGATTTTGTGCTTTGGGAATGGAGCAGTGTGTTTACAATTTTGGTTAGATAAAAGGATGTTGAGATGGCCTTTAACATTGATTTCATGTTACGGTTTTTTGGCTTTAATATAGCCTTTGAGTGTTTTGATTTACAGAATACATTGGAAAAATGAGTTTTATTTTATAAAATGGGCTTTTCTTTCTGTTCTTCTCAAGAGCAGTTAGCTCTGAAATAGTAACCTGGCTAATCTCATTAGGTCAGGCTTCCTGCTCTCAGGTTTTCTGATGTAGAATGGGTTGGAACTCTGGGAAATAAACTTCTTGCACTGTTTTGTTATTTTTTGCTTGCGAATCCATCTGAAACCAAGCAATTTGGTGAGCCATGACAAATATACATTAAACCTAATCCTTTCTGAACCTGAGAAGGAAATATTCTGAGCAATTGAAATTTAAATACCGGGAGAACCTGAGCTTTTCCTGGGTTGTTGAGTCACTCTGGAGCAGAGCTGGGCAGTCCTCTCCCTCCCCAAGCTGCAGCAGCAGAGGCTGCTGGTGTTTATTCATCTTGCAGAGGCACTCCTAAGGTTATGTCTGCTATAAATAATCTGAAATGTGACAGTGAAAGTTGCCATGAAAGTGTTCTACATAACCACGGGACGATTTGTCCAGGGGAGCTGACAAAAGCAGTGGCACAAAGTTAAAAATCTCCTGGCTGAGCTGTGTGTTACTGCTCCTTGGAGGGGCTGCAGGGCCACGGGTGGCTCCTGCAGGAGGGAAAGGGGGGCCACAGAAACGGGCCTGCAGTTTTGACTTTTTCAAGCACCTTCATTATTGAAACCTAAATTTAATTCCAGTTATGATTACTCTGAGAGTGATGCCAAGTCCTGTATGACCTGACCTACTTCAGAGCTGGATGGAGCAGTAAAGCCACCACGCTGACCTTCCTTTTGCCACTTCACGGCTCAGGTGTGGCACTGAGCGGGAGAGGGAGGGGCTGGCTCAGACGTGGAACTTTGCAGGTAAGAGGAGGCGTGG
This sequence comes from Chloebia gouldiae, assembly GCA_003676055.1. Lineage (NCBI taxonomy): Eukaryota > Metazoa > Chordata > Aves > Passeriformes > Passeridae > Chloebia > Chloebia gouldiae. Next base: position 458,738 of record QUSF01000065.1, on the reverse strand, counting down.
TGGCACTGTCAGCAGAGATGTTGTGCCCAGGCTGCTGAGCTGCTGCCTGCTCTCCCTGCCTGCCCACAGAGCTGCTCCAGGAGGCCCTGCACAGATTCTTGGTTTAATTCTGCAGAGCCCCACACTGGTTTGGGCTGGTGGCACCCCAAAGCCCAGCTCATCCCCGCCCTGCTGTGGCAGGGACATCTTCCCCTGGCCAGGCTGCTCCAGCCCCAGTGCCCAGCCTGGCCCTGGGCACTGCCGGGGCTCCGGGGCAGCCCCAGCTGCTCTGTGCCAGGGCTGCCCACCCTGCCAGCGAGGAGCTCCTTCCTAATCTCTGATTTAAATCTACAAGGATGCCTGATGCTGCCTGACAGATGCGTTTGTTTTCTGTGAGGCTTTCTCCCAGTCCAAGTCTCAAATCCCACTTTGTGTCTGGAGCACCAGGAACTGCCTCAGCAGCTGAGTCCGATCCCAGACTGAAACATTAAATCTAAAGCAGCTCCGAGCTCCTGCAGCCAGGAAAATATCCATGTTTTATTCATGGACGAACAGTAGTCAACATGGCCAGCTCCCTGCGTGGGGAGGCTCTATAAATAGCCCAGCAGTGACACAGCAGACTGGCCTGGGGACAGCAGCGGGCTGGGGCAGCCCGGGAGAGCAGCCAGAGCATCCCGGGCCCCTCGGGCAGGGAGCGGGGCTGGGGCTGCCAGGGAGGGCACAGCCAGCTCCGGGCATCTCAGGGTCCCACCTTGCCCTGTGCCCTGCCTGGCTGTGCCCTCCCTGCTCCTGCTGCTCCCTGCAGCACCCCAGGCGTCATCTGGGCTTCTCCTGCTCGCCAAGGCAGGGGCTGTTTGGGGGAAGAAAGCTGGAGGTAGTGCATGAATTGGGGATGGAATGCAGCTGGGAAATAGAGGATAACTGCGTGCCTGAGCCCCTGATGACGCTGTGCCTGATGTATGCTCAGTAATAATTCTCTCTGCAGCTAAAACTGGCTGGATCCTAATTTAATGTAAACCTAGGTGAGTACAGCTGTAATAACTTAGAGGGATGAAGGCCTGGCAGACTTGCCTAGACTTTCTCACATGTGCCTCAATCATATTTTAGCATTGCTTTAACAGTTCAACAGGCAGAGCTGGCATAACAAATTCATCATGTGAGCCGTGATTTATGGACCTGTGTTGATCTATATCCTCACTCTCCTTATTTTCCAACGCATTTATCATTCTCACACGGTCATTCCTTCCCACTCTGCAACTCTTAGTGGCTTCCAGCTTTTTGCTGCTCCTGAGGATTTCGCAGGAACTTTATCTGGAACAGAAGAGCCTTCAGACTGTGTCCTGCCCTGTCCTGCCCATCAGAGCAGGATGGGCCAGGGCAGGGAGGTGTTACAGAGGGCCCTTAACGTGCTGTGTGATTCCAGCACAAACAGGGAGAGCTCAGTTTTGTATTTACACTCTCAAGGCTTTTCATCAGCTTTTCCCCTGGCTTCACTGTCTGCTGGGCCAGAATGCCAGCAGATCTCGGGTTCCCTGGTGGGGCAGATCTGGCTGAGGGCTGGAGCTCGCTGTTACCTGCCTCTCTCTAATTGCTGCCATGCACACTGAGTACTAGAAAGTTGTACAAGTTATTTTTAAATTGTGGAGGAAGTTATGTAAGGCAGATCATGCTAAGGGTTTATTTTATTTTTAATGACTATATTTAAAAATTCATGCAGAAGCATAGAGGGACTTTTAATTACTACATTTAAACCTTCAGGTGATACTTAAGTAAAGGGGGGAAAGGGCCTTTTTCATTGTTTTTTTTTTTATGTTCTCCTTTTCTTTGCACAGCAAACGTAGGAGCAGACTGGGAGGTTACCCTGAGCTAAGAGAGAGCTTCAGCTTGGGCAGGAGCTGCAAAAGCAGAGCCATATTCCACAGGATCTTACACCTCACTGTCATGCAGCACCTCTCATTCCCCACTGCAGAACGTGGCTCCAGCAGGAGCACTTGGGTCCTAGGCAGGAGCCGAGATTGCTCTGAGCAGCCTCCCCTGCCTGGCCCTGGGGTGATGCCCGGGCAGGTCCCAGGGCACCGCTGGAGCCAGAGCTCAGCAGGGCTGTCCCACAGCCTGCTGGGGAGGGGCTCTGCTGGGGCAGCACGATTCCAGCCCACCCTGGTGGGTCCAGCACGGAGAGAGCTGGCACCCTGTTCTCGTGAGCAGAACAACCACAGCTTCCAGCATTCCACTTTCACTCCGAGAGAACAGCTCTCCTACCTCCCCAGAGGGGTTCTGGGGCACGTCTTCCTGTCAGGATTGCAAATCTTTTCAGGAGGACCTGCTTTAAGTCCTGTGGCCATTCTGAAACGTTTAGGCAGAAGCATATTTCTTTTCTTCCATGCCAAAAGTAACACCAGAAGGACACATATTTACCCAGAAATAAAAACCATCAGCCCAGCTTTTGTGTTTGCTGTCTAATGCTGTAAAGCATCTTTGGAAGTCCAGAGTGCGCAGAGCCTGTTCTTTGTGTTCCCCTGGCCTGTGTTTATCTTATTGACCAGCAGAGAGACGAGAAAGAAAAAGTGCATTTTAATTAGTCCTGACAGCTTCATTTGTCTGGAGGTCAAACCTGAGCTTGGCTGGGTTTTGCAGAGTGACTCTGCTCTGGGGATGGCTCTGTCCTTTGCCAGGGGGGTTTGTGGCACCCTCTGCTCTGCTGCTGCTGCCTGGCACAGCCACAGGCTCAGGGCATGGGCTGGGCTGGGAGGGAGCTCTGAGCCCACCCGGTGCCACCCTGGCCTGGCAGGGACCCCTGCCACTGTGCCAGGCTGCTCAGCCCCCCCAGCCCGGCCTGGGGCAGCTCTGCCTTTGTGAGAGGGCAGGAGGGACTGGCACTGCCAGCCCTGGCTCCCCGAATTCCATGGGGACAAAGGGCTCTCCCAGGAGCAGGCAGCCGCAGCACTCCCAGCACTGGCAGCTCCTGTCTGCCTTGGCTTTGCCCGAGTGACACAGGAGGGGACACAGAGGTTTGGCAGGTCTGTGAGCTTGTATGGCCTGAAGGGAGCAAAAATGGATTCTCTCATCTCTTCTTATTGAATAAAACCAATCAGGCACGATTGATTGCTCCAAAGTAATCCCAAACCTCGCCCTGCCCTGAATGGGACTGGGAAATTGAAGCCATGCAAGTCCTTGTAAGAAACGAGCTCGCTGTCCCCTGCCGGGGATGCTTTGTCCTCCTGGAGATGCTCTGGTTATCTGCTCATCCTTGTGCCGGGGCAGCAGCGGCTCCCGGGGAGCAGAGCCGCCTCTCAGCCCTCACAACATCGCTCAGATGAATTCCTGCACTGGCAAAGAAATATTCCCACTGGAGGCACACAAAGGCTTTTGTGGAGCTCTCTGAAGGCAGCTCGGGGTGGTTTCCCCGCTCCCTGCCCAGGAACGGCACCGAAAGGATTTGGAAGAGATCCCACTACAGATTTTTTTCCCTGATGTTGTCAGGTCTCCCATCCTTCCTGCTTTGCCCGGACAATTTAAATTCCCTGCCAAGCCCAGGAGCGGCTGCAGCTCCCGGGGGAGCACCCGAGCTGCTCCTGCAGGTGGTCCCCGAGTTCACCTCCTGAGCCCGGGGCTCGGGGGAAGCTGCAGCATCTCCCGGGGCACACAGACAGCCCTCTGACCACCAAATACCGCAGATCTTCCCAAAACTCACACCAACGTATGTGCAAGTAGCGAAAATCCTCAGGAACTGCATCCAGCTTGTAAGCTGTCCCTTTTTAAAGAACATGGAAACTGTGGGGTGAGTCCAAATGTCTCTGGTCTGACACAGCTCAGAGAATGATGAAGCTGGAGTATAAAGAAATCCAGTTTTTCCTCCTCTTTTTGCATAAAGTGCTCATTGCTAATTTAATTCTGAAAGATCCTTTGTAGATGGTTCCAGGTAGGTTTCTCCACTCTTTTTTTCTAATCTGCCTGATTCACAGTTTGAGGGAGTTGAAGAAAAAATAAGGAGGCTGAAGAAATCAAATCAGAATTCATTTATGCAGCAACTTCAGCTCCATAAATAACCATTAAATATTGTTCTCTGCTAAATTTAGAAAATGCTCAGGTGTGTCTCCTCTTGTGGTGCACAGAAAGTTTTAAGCCAGATTTAATCATTCTGAGTGTTAGGGAAAAGGGCTAATTAGATTGGCAAATTTAGAAGGCAGGAGTATATTATATGGGAAGAAATGGGTGATTAGATATTGTTCACTTAGATATTATTCAATTAGATATTATTCAAAGTGACTGGCCTTGGGGAATATCTTTAAGGATATTATATGACATAATCCTGGTTTAAAAATTGAGAAAGTCAAAGTTCACATCATCCTCAAAATTCTTCCATTTTCAAAAGAATTTTTCCCAAGGTCAGTTTTTAGGGTTTTTTTTGGCAGCTGGAGGAGTGAGAGTCCAGCTTGGCCTGTGTCCTTTTGTCCCTCTGCTCAGGTGTGGGTGGGCACAGCACCACCCCCTCCATCCCCCAGGCTGATGCTGAGGGACATCCCCTGCCAGCTGCTTCAGTGCATCCCATCATGATCTTGTGGGATTTCTGCCAATAACGCTCTTTGTTCAACCCCATAAACTGTATTTTTCCAGCACTCATTAAACTGTTGATTGGCCACAAACAAATGGACTCCTCCACAAGGCTTTCAGTATTGCAGACTTTGCTGCCACAGCCCCCAAATACAGAATTATGGCCAGCACAGCAGCACCGGGTAAGGCTGGCAGCTTGGCACCAGGTGTGTTAACTTCAGCAGGAAAATAAATCAGGAGCTTGTTTTGTCCTAAAGCACACATTTTTTTTCTCTCTTCTAAAGCAAATTTCTGTTTCATCTTTCTGACGGGGGTCATTTAATAGCGTGTGAAATGAAATGTCAACAAGAATTAGAACAAATGGCACTGCGAGCCCCCAGAGACACCAGGTTTCTGCTGGGAAGTGCTTCCAGGCAGGCCCTGCGGGGCAGGAGGAGAGGTCTCAGGTGCTGCTGGCTGCTCCCACAGCCCTCACCTCACCTGGGCCCTGGGCTGGCCACCAAACCTGCTGCTGTGGCCAGGGCCTGGCTGTTCCCTCTGCAGGGCAGGGCTTGGGGGGCTGGGGCTGGGGCTGGCAGGGTCCGGCTGCCCCGGAGCCCGGGCAGGGCTGAGATCCTGAGATGGGCTGAGCTCCTGGGCTGGGCTGAGCTCCTGGGCTGGGCTGAGCTCCT
>QUSF01000065.1:424595-444488 GCA_003676055.1 Chloebia gouldiae | reverse complement strand
GAGCCTGCTTAGGAACAGCTCTGAGCTTGGTTAGGAACAGCTCTGAGCCTGCTCAGCATCATTTCTGAAGCAGGATGGAAAGGCAGTGAAGACTTGTGCCTTTAGAAGGAGAAACAAATCGTTTCCTCCTCTGGCAGGCAGTGATTTGACTTGCCACATGCCTCCTAGTAATTTCCTAGTAGGTTTAAATGTTGGAACAATGGCATTCTGTTAGATATTGATTTTAGAATAACTCTTCTGCACTTACTCGTAACTTTAGGAGGTGAATTACAGCCCTTGAGTGTGTGCTAATGCAGCAGTGGTAAATAGCTAAATAGACACAAGCTGTTTCTGCAGGCATTGTCTGTCCAGGAGAAGGCAGAGCTTGGCTGAACGCTGCCTGTCCTCTGGTCCGCAGGAAAAACATTCATTAGTCTGCCTTCGCTGGAGGAAAATATGAACAAATTCACAATGAATGTGGTGGGATTTGACAGAAGAAAATTCTGTGCTAGGTGGTGGAGCAGCGAGAGCGGGAGGCAGCGTGTGAGGATGAAGATGGTGTTGGCAGCACCAAGCTCCTGCCAGAGGGGCTGCCAAGACTCGGGCACTCAGCAGCTCCCTGCTCTCCTCTCCCTGCGCACACCCACGGGCTGTAATCAGCTAAGGAACCTAATTAGTTTTGGCTAATTTGTTTCAGGGCCTTTACCTTCTCTTCCCCTCTCCCTGCTCTCCGGATGACAGCGGCTACTCTGTCCCTTATTTCCAGCTGATATCTGTAAACTGATTACTTTTACTGGGTCAGCTCTGTTATGAAATTATCGCTTTATGAGACTAAAAATAGCCCAGATCCAGTCAGCACGCCAATCACTTCCCTTCATCTCCAATGAAAGTGCAATGTTATCTTTAATCTGTATTTCTCAGGCACTTACTGTGAGGCAGGTTAGAAAGAAGAGGGGGAAAAAAGAAAGAGGAGATCAGAAAAAAAATCTGTAAATCAGTTGCTATAGATTCATCCCTGCCAAGGCTTCCACTGGTAAATTTAGCAGTCACGTTACAATTTTAGTCAGCACCATTTCTTAGCCTTATTCAAAATAATTCACTTCTCACACAATGAGTTACCCTAAAGGCAAGTTATTTTGTCTTGCACATTAAAAATGGTGCGTTTGCACATACGTGCAACTGTTACAAATATCCAAAGCCACAAAAAGCATAAGGATGGATAATTTTTTTTAAGAGAGAAAAAAAAACATCCAGTGAATTCCACTTGCTTTAAAAATGAATAAAGGTATTTTAATACTTCTGGGGTTCTGCTGAATACAAATAGCTCAAAAATGAGATGCTTTCCTGAGATTTATATCAAGATAGTGAAGGGAAAAGGTTCCATCTGTAGTTTCTGATACAAAGGCATTTCGCACACAATGTCTGTAAATCCATTAGGAGAAGAAAACTGATACGCATTTTGTATAGGATGAAGCTGGAGTGAAGAGGGTGAAAGCTCAAGGAAATGGCCTCTTTGTGTAGCTCCATCAACTCATGGTTTGACTGGGCTTTCTGTGAATTAAACTCGAGCAGCTCTGTGGCCTGCGGATATAAGGAATTGTTGTCTGTGGGGAAATGGTGAGAGAGAAGAAATTCCAGCACCTTCCTTCCCAAAGGAAACACCCCACGTCTCATCCCTCTTCCCACTGGTGATGTTAAACATGCAGAGTGGTGTTTCTATTCAAGAAGCTTTTCCCGATTCAGTTTGATGGCAGCTCCCAAAGTCCTGACACGCACAACGTGACTCCTGGCCCAAACAACAATCCTTCCCGAGGAGCCGGGAATGGCAGCGCTCCAGGGATGATTTATTATTTTCCTTACTTTGCAAACTGCTCTTGGTGTGCGTGAAGGAGGGTGAATGAAGGTTACTACCAGCCTGAGTGGTTTTGCTGTGCAGAAATCAGAGCACTGGCAGCGCTCTGGCACCACGGCCCCCACGTGCCACGGCCCTGCTCGCACTCCGTGCCCTCCCTGGCCTCACTGAACACCAGGAATGGGAGAAAACCCAAGAAATAAGCAGGAAGAGACTGATGTTCTTTCAGGGTGGGTGCTCAGGCACCCATTTGCTTGTTTCCCTCTGATCCACATTTGGCAAAGCTGAGCCAAGACAAACCAGAACAGATCCTACCCCCAAATCCCTGCTCTCTGCACACCCAGCTAATCAACCTTCTCAGAAATTCCAGCTCGTGCTCCCATCAGGCTGTTGACATAACCAGGCCAGCAGGGCTGTTTAATCGACTTTCCCGCGTTAACCTGGCTCCTTAAATGAATTCTGCAGACAGGTCTGTGTTGTCCAAGTGCACTGAGCTGTGTCCCTCAAACCCATTGACAGAGCGGCTGACCCTGAAAGGGGGATAGTGCTCTCAAAGCCATTATGGCCTTGCAAATTGTGAGGGTGACAGTCAGCCAGAGAGCTTCTCCAGAGAGCACCCTGAGGCTGCGGGAGCCTTTCTAGGCCAGAGAAAGCTGCACCCTGTATCCCTCGGGACAGACCAAACCCAGCACCAGCCCCTGCTCCCCGTGCTGTGCTGCTGCTGCTTTCTTGGCAAAAGGGGCCCAAAGGTCTCGGTGATAATTCCCTCCAGGAATATTCCCTCCTTATGGCACCTTCCAGTGCCTAAAGGAGCTCCAAGAGAGCTCATTTGAATAAGCTAAAATTTAAATGCAGGACAATTTACATGGGCATGGACTGACAGGGCAAGGGAAAAGGCTTCCAGAGGGCAGGGCTGGATGGAATATTGGGAATTAGGGATTCTTCCCTGTGAGGGTGGGCAGCCCTGGCACAGAACGGCTGTGGCTGCCCCTGGATGCCTGGCAGTGCCCAAGGCCAGGCTGGACAGGGCTGGGAGCAGCCTGGAGCAGTGGGAGGTGTCCCTGCCGCGGCACTGATGGGCTCTGAGGTCCCTTCCAAGCCATTCCAGGGCTCTCCTCCCTCTCGGCCTGGCTGCCGTGCCCTGCAGCCCTCGGGAGCCGCTCTGTGCCCGCAGGGCTGCAGGAGGATGCAGCACTCAGCTTTTCACAGCTGCAGTCTGACACCTCTGCTGCAGGCCACCGACACTGCCCAGGAGTCTGAAACGTACTGCTGCTGTCACATGGAATGAAAACAGCTGTAAAAAGCTTGGGAAAACACTTTTCTCTGGGCAAAACTGGAGTGGGATTTAGTGGGGTGACAGAGGTTTTGTGTTCATGCTGCACCTGAGGGGAAGCAGCAGAACCTGAGGCTTCCCCATCTGTACTGCTCCCTAAAAGTGAATAAAACTGAATATTGGGTGGGGCTAGGAGCAACCTGGGCTTGTGGGAAGTGTCCTGGGGTTGGAATGAGCTGGGCTTTGAGGTTCCTTCCCACCCAACCATTCTGTGATTCCATGAAAACCAATGCACCGTACCAGGGGAACCAAAGTTACTCCAATTAACGCATTTCTGTAGAGATGTAAAGCCATTGCCTATTGAATTAGCATCCAGTGGCTGCACACTGAGTTAGCTCAAGGCCAGGACAGGGATGTGGGGTGGGGTGGGCCTGGCACTGCTGCTCTGCTGCTCCTGGCAGCACTCGCATTCCTGAGCTGGGGGCTCAGAACCTCCTGCAGGACACACGAAGGGTCTGGCAAAGGCAGAGCTCAGAGCACTGCGGCTCGCGAGAGGGACGAGAGAGGAGATGGGGAGCTGTTGGCCTCTTGAGAAAAATGTTTCTGCATGAATTGGAGAGCTGATTTTGAATTAATTTTGAATAGTTGTTTCAGTAATTCAGATTGATTTAAGACGCACCCAAGAATAATGCTTTCATTATAAAGCCTCCTGAGCAAAATTTAAATTGTGTTGAATTAAAAACAGCCTCTGTTAAACCGGGGCTGATGAGCACAGCAGAGGGATCGGAGATGCAGGGTCAGTATAATTTAATTCCTTTGCTTTGATTCCCACTCCAGAAAAGCTGCTGTACCTGTTTCCCTGGGTTGTTAACTGCCTAAGGAGCCTGCAACTCATCCTGAATTTCTCTAAACTGATTTGCATGGTAACGCCACCAAAACCAGTGGTTATTTATTGATGCTGGGCTTCACCTTCAAGAAGAAATGCATTTCTGTTGCCTTTTATTTGTGAGTCAGTCTGGAAATGAGACTGTGTCCCAAAGATACCTGGGAATCTAGGAGAGCAGCTGATGCTCAGTACGGTGGGAGGGTTATTGGTCTCCTACTGTTGGCTTTGTTTGTTTGTTTGTTGTAGGTAAACTTTGATTTTACACAAGTGGAGCTTATCTTAATACCAGGGAAAAAGTTATCCTGCACCTTCCAGCCCACTCCTCTAAGGCATTCTGTCAAAGCAGTGCTGGGATTTAGCCTCAGGGAAACCTTCACTTACCTGGGTTTAAACGTATCGGTGGTGAAAACAAAACAAAATATATAAATATATGATTTTGAGTTAAAAATTGTTGTGCTTCATAGTTTCTTGTTTTAAATGTTGGCTGAATTATTAAGGGTAAAAGGCAGGAAATAATTAGGATCTCGATAAAAGCCCTGAGTGCTGCTGAAATCCAAGCAGTGAAGTGGCCAGCACTGAGGAGGGCAAGTCTGATGGACTGGGGAGCACGTTAGAGACCTTGGCTGCATTTTCTGCAGGAGGAATTGCCAGGACTCTCATTAGTAACAAGATCCTTCCAAACAGATAGAAAAGACCTCTGAAGAGAGATGTATATGAAATATTGTCTGGAAGTGCCAGTTTACCAGAACTGGAAGGGTTTTTTGGGGAGCTGAAGGGGCCCAGGAGGATTAGCCTTGGATGGTGAACTCCCCCAGGAGGGTTAACCCCCACCCCACACAGGGGGAGTCAGGAAGGTGGAAACAACCTAAAAGTCCCAAATCAGTAACACCAGAAGCCTCAGTTTTATGACTTTGACAGCATTTTATAGGTCCCTTCCCAGGGAACCCTCACAAAGCCATGTTTAAATGTCTAATTTCTTAAATCCATGTCAGCTCGTTTCCAGCACTCGTTCCTCTGTGATTTCTGTGATTACAGCAAATTGAGAACGCTCTGAGGTCCTTGGGAGCTCTGGGTCTGTCCCTGCGTTCAGAAAGGGAGGGAAGGGACCCAAACCGAGCCCAGCCCCGGCGGGAGCAGAGCCCCAGCTGCTCTCCAGAACATTCTGCACGTCCTGGGGCCGTTCCCAGCCCACGGAGGCTGGCCCTGGCCCCGGGGCTCCCGTCACAGAGATGTGAGAGCACAAGTGCGGATGGGTGCAGGCTGTGTCCCTGCAAGGACGGGTGTGCTCGCTGTCAGACGGGAATCTGGAGATAGAGATGGACTCGCACACTTCTCCCCTTGTGCAGGGACACGTGAAGGAGCCACCCAGGCAGGTGTCCCTCTGAAGCTGATCAGATACCGTGGTGGGGACAGGGCGGGGGAACTGACCAGTATGGACCACTCAGAACGTGCAGAGCTGAGCTACAGCGTGGGGCAGGGCTGGGATGCGAAGCCCAGCCTTGATTTCTGAGTTTCACCTTTCCCAGGGGAAGGAAAAGCTTTTGCCATAAACTTGCAAACTTTGCTTAGCTATTAAAAAGTAAGAATAAGAGATCTTTAGGTGACTATGACAAACAGGTTCTACATTTGCGCTTAATGAAGAAATTCAGACTTTCAGTTGTCATATGCCCAGATTCGGCACCTTTCTGACAGATGAATTATGATTTTAATAATTTAAAAGTGCTACTGTGAGCCTGCTCATGTATAATAGGCACAGAGAAGTGTTTAAAATCAAAAGCAGTTTAGAGAAAATGTAGTCACTACATTACAAGGAGGAGAATTGTCTACATCTGAGTGTTAAACTGCGTGTGAACTCTCCAGTGGGAAAACTCTTTGCAAACTCTAGATTTCCTACACCACTGTTATTTGTGGGATGAGGAGACTGCACTCGATCCTGGCTTTGTGTGTGCCCGAAGCAGCAGCCTGCAATGCCCACTTTCCTCTACATAACCTTGTCAGGGTGAGGGTTTGGCCATTCTGCTCCCAGAGGTTTTAGTTCAGAGCAGCAGAAGTGCAAATCTATAATCTCAGTTGCAACATCTGTGTGACAGAAATGAAATATAAGGGGGAAAAGAGCCCTCCAGGCTACATTCCCCTAGCTTTGATTTCATTATCTTTGTACCTGTCCATGGGAATGCTTGAAATTCTACTGCAACCGCCACAGCACGCTTGGGTCTCAAACTCACAGCTAAACACAGACAAGAAGCCCCCATCCTGCTCAGTCAAGTAAAACCCAGATCACATCCTGGCCATCACTGAGTATCTCAGTACAGTGACCCACAACATCCACTTGGATTCAGCAAATCTGGAGCTCCTGGCAAGGCAGGGGGACAAACAACGGCTGACATTGCAACGAGACACAGCAGACACATCAGCAGCTTTGTGTGAGACGCATGGCTGGAGCCAGTGTCACAGAGCAGAGCTCTCCCCCAGCCCCCCGCACTCGGGTCAGCTTTTCCCTCCTGCAGGAATGAATCAGACCCTGCTACTCCACCGCTCTGCTCCTCCTGCACTCGCTCACCGTGCTGCTGAGCAATCGTCAAGTGGGTGTAAGCGCTTTTTCTGCTTTATACAACTGCACACAAATTGCAGAAGTTGTAAGCCAAAGAATAATCCAGCCCCGAACACTTCCAGCCCCTTCTCGAACATGCACCCAGGAAAAGGCTGAGGAGGAGCTGAAGTCAAGCTCCCAGTACATGCTTGCCTGCTGCTCAGGAAAAGGAAAAGTAATACTCACCCCAGCGTTGTCATGGTTACAATAGTGTACCAAAAGGAAGCAGGAATACTGGTGAATTTGCTTGCCGAGGACCCTTTCTCCGCATAAAACATCACAGTTGCAAAGATGATGATTGCCATAGTGAGGGAAAAGAGGAGAAAGCCAAGCTCGGAGGCACAGCTCTTCAAAGTGTAGCCCAAGATTCTCAGGCCTTGGGAATGGCGGGAGAACTTGAAAATCCTGAAAACCCTGAAAACCCTTAGCGTGACAAAGGCTCCGCTGACGTCCTCGTTGTTGGTCATCACCAGGCCGATGTAGTAGGGCATGATGGCCACCACGTCGATGATGCTCATCACGCTGCGGATGAAGCGGTAGCGGCTCGGCGCCGCGAAGAGCCTCAGCAGGTACTCGACGGTGAAGATCATCACGCACGCCGTGTCGAGGCAGAAGAAAGCCACGGCGTAGCGCTCCCCGCAGGGCAGCTCCTTGTTCCCCGGCACGGTGCCGCAGGGCACGGTTTCCACCACGTTGGTGATCACAGAGACGGCGATAAAGAACCCGGTGACGTAGTAAAAGACTAAGGCTAAGGTGCTGGTGTGGGGGTTCTCGAAGGCTCGCCACATGGTCTGCCGGAAGCTCAGCGAGGGCATGGAGCCCTCCTGGTTGTTCTCCGAGTCGTTGTCGTCCATCAGCCGCTCCGCGTTCTCCCGCTTCCTGTCCTTGTACTCTTCGTAGCAGCAGTCCCCGATGATCTCGGGGAGGATCCCGTAGAAGGCGAGCTCTTCGTCGTAGGCAGAGATGCACTCGTACCTGGGGTAGTGCAGCTTGCCAGTTCTGTAAAAATTGAGGATGCACCTGAAGACCTCGGGGTCCCGGTCAAAGAAGTACTCCTTGGTGTCTTCGTTGAAGAAGAACTCCTTCTCCGTGCTGCCCAGGAGAGTGTCCGGGTACCTCTCCAGTGTAGTCCTCCAGGTCTGGAAACGCCTGCCACTCACATTGAGGATGATCAGCTCATCCTGCCTCTTGTTCTTCTCCGCTGGAGCCAGCGGCATGGGGCAGTTGGCCACTGGCATCCATCCTATGGCAGCCGCCCTGGCGAAGGGCAGCCACGCCGCCACTCCCGCTGCCATGACGAGCCCGGGCCGCGTTACTGGGGACGAGGCTTGGGGCGCTGCTGGGACCTGCTGGCAGTCAGAGCGGTTCCATCTAGAACACAGAGAGAAGAGAACACAGCGCACAGTCACGCGGGCGTCCTGCCCCGCCGGCTGTTAGAGCCCGGGATCAGCACAGACACCGAATTTCCAGCCACCGCCTCGCCCTCACCTCCCAGGTGAAGAATGATGCTGAACGAGGCACGTGATAATCAGCTCAGCGGGGTTATGGCATTATTATAGATTGAAATTTTGAATAGCAAATGATTCCTCATTAAAAGCATTTTAAAAGTAGCATAAACACAGTAATTTATATTTGCTTCCTCGCAAACAAGACTAATCCATAATTCCCCAGGTGTAAGCCTCCCGTGCTCATCAGTTTAACTACAGCTGTCAAGAAAGAGCTGGGAACTCCAGTGAAATCAGCCTGCAGTGGAATCATGCACCACAAATCCCACGATTGGGCTTAACTGCATTTCCAGTCCTAAACAAGTTCAGTACGTTCTAAATCTTGCACTAAGAACATCTTTAGTTGAAAGAAATGGAATTTTTTCCTCTGGTTTTCAGCAGTTCTCTTCCATCTTTAATGCATGGCCTGGCCCCAGCAGCAGTTTTCTGCTGCTCTCTTTCATTTAGAGGTGGGGTTTATGCCTGGCAAGTATTGCAGCCCTCCACTTGACCAGACCAAAATTCTGATTTTTGGGGAAACATTGTTCAGAATACCCAAGCACCAGTAAGCTTCAATCCCAGGTGTGAGGGCTGATGGATTAAGCTACCAAATAGCAGGAACATTGGAATGAAAGAAGCCCCCAAAGCTGGAGAATTTCTTCCCAGCAGGAAGATGCTTTGCTTGTTTCCTGGCTAACAGGGGCAGAATCCTTCAGCTGAAGAACTGAAGGACTCCTAGGCTGAAACAAAATACATTCACAGCATTCTTGGAGTTTTAGATGAGGAATATCCCAAGTTGTCCAGATCCTCAGCCACCAATCTCTTGAAGTTTGAGTGGTTTTTGTGTTCTGATCTAGCCATGAATTTGTTTTATCTTTTTGATCTTTGGTCAGAGTTTTTACAGTCTTTAACTTTTGTTTTAACTTGCTTTTACTTTCACTTCCCTAGTGCTTTTCTAATTCTACCATAAAATTATCTGAAGAAAGGTGCCATTATCATATAAGATGCATTAGGAGCCCTATCAAAAGTCAATTTATCAATGGAAATTCTATTGATTCCTCTGACTCAGGCCCTCAAAGCCTAATTGTATCTTTGTAGTTAGTTTTATTCCAAAGTTTTTAACTTACATGAGAGCTGCCATTCCAGCCAGTAAGGCTGCAGCATTATTGATTCTGATGGGCCATCAAAATACTGAATAAAAAATGACGGAATGAGTCTGTGGTGAAAATGCCTGAAGTGCTCACAGAAATGCTCTTCCTCTTCAGGGCAAATTAACATTCATCACCTTAATGTGGAGCATCTTCCTATGCAATTTTACTGTCTGAAGGACAATTGAAATCCCTCGTGCGAGCATCTTTCTGCTGCTGAAGAGCTTTTGTAATTACGGAACATATAATAACCCACGGTGAGGCTTATCCCGAGGAGACACTTTGCTTATCTACACGGCCCTGGAGCAAACATCCCCCAGTATTTCCCTCTGCAGAGCTGCTCAGTGGTACAAAGCACCACTTTTTGTCTCCCCCAAAGAGGGAATTTGCTGCCTGGCCGCCCTGGGGACCAGGCTCTGCTGTCTGAGAGGCACAGCTCAGCTCTGGGAACCTTCTCAGCGTGACTTTGGAAAGCTCCCTCAGCCCTCAGCTGGAAGGGCATCTCCAGGGGCTCCGTGGGCTCTGACTGCACCCTTCTACCACCAGAGGTGGATCTTTTAACTTCCATGAAACACTTAAGAACAGGAGGCAGCAAAATAAAAATTATTTTATCCATTACTCACCAAATATATACAGGCAAATAATCGAGAAACCAAGAAAAGGCCTCTTGTTCCTGCTTTCCCTGCTGGCAAACTGTCTTCCCTGGGTTTTAATTTCACCTAGCACCATCACCAGCGTCCTTCTGCCAGGACTGACTGGTAACCTGACCAGTTTCAGCACACTGGATCCTCATCTCCCCTGATTTCTCAGGGGAACCACATTAGAAATCTCTTCTGTACTTTCATAACTTTGGTGGTAGATTCCAGGTTACCTACATTAGCTCTGAGGCACTATAAATACTTCACATATAATTGTTCCAATAAAGCACTGGTAACTCGTAAGTGACTTACACATTTTTAAATCAATTTTTAAAAGATAAAATGGGTCCTTTCTTGCTGGCAGTGTATGTGGGGAAGCTATAAATATCTCAGCTATGAAAGGGACAGGAGATTAAAGCCAAAGAGAAAGAAAGGGGAGTTCTTCTGTGGGAGTTTAGTTCCTGTTTCTATGGGTCCAAGAGATGCAGCTGGATAGAACAGAGCGCACCCAGCTTCATTCTCAGAGTTACATTGCATCTGCCCCATTTGATCCTCAGAATACACAGAAGAGGAGCCTTTTTCAGCTGTAAATTATCTGAAGGACCACAAGTGAGAAGTGAAATCCCCTTTTGCAGAGGTTTTGCTTTTTCCTGTCCATGAGTCCTTGGAACTCTACTACTCCCTGAAGGAAGTGAAAGAAAATTGGGAGAGAGACGGGAGACTGGATTTATAATTCCGACCTGCACAACCTAAGCTGAGCCAAAAAAAGATGAAGTAACCAGTTTGTCTAGAATGTAGAATTCCAGAATGTAGAAAGAATCCCCCTTTTCTGCCTGCTTGGATTTTGGTAACTGCTAACCAGCCTGTTTAGGCTGGAAAGCAATTGGCTGGACTCAAAATCTAATGTACTGTTGACAGTGTCTGCAGCTCTCATAGAAAACAGACACACTCTAATTCTAACAAGCATATATTTAGCTATATCCATATTTCTAATTTTAATTACCATAATTTCTGCATGTAATTTAAAAGGAACTGGTTCGCAGCAGACCGGCACCCTGCTGATGACATTTAGAAGACCTGGTACACAAAATAGAATCATTTGCCTCCTGACTGAAAAAAGTATCTGTGGAGAAAACAATCTGCTTTCTTTAGATAACTATGGGGACAATGAAACAGTCAAGGAAATTGGAGAGGAAAGGCTGAGCACGAGCCCCTGTCCCCTCCCAGCACTCCTGACCCCGCTGGGTCCCTCCCGACCTGCGCTGGCTCCGCTGCAGCCTCACCCCAAAAACACCCTGGCAGCCAAGGCTGGCTCAGGACAGCCCAGGAGGGAGCCTCGGCAGAGAACAGCAATGACTCTTCACCCAAAGGGTCCAGAAATAAAGCATGGATTCTTACCACTGTAGCTCCCACGGCAATGCCACACTGATCAATGTCTCTTCACCATCTCAAGAGAGCAGAGACAAACCAAAAATCTCAGTGTTTCCCTTTCTAGAAGCAGACAGGGCTGTTCTGAAATCGGACCGAAAAACGTACTGCAAGTTTCTTGATGAGACACTGCTAATGGGAGAGAAGAGCCTGGAGATCGTTCCTTCTTCCCTCTCCTGTCCTTGTCGGGTCAGGCTCAGGCAGCAAAGAGACCTTTGCTTTAAAGCAAAATATGTCAGCCAAAGCCTCGGTGTCTTCTGTCACACATTCCTTCCCCTTCGCAGCAACACCAGAAAATAAAACTTTCTGCAGAACACTCACTCCCTCAGTCTGCTGGGGAGATTTAGGAGCAAAAGCAACAGGCTTAGGAGGAATGCATGCAAACTTCTCCCCTCCCTCGCTCCCAGCGAGCCCCGAGAGCCCCATCTTGCCGGCTGGCAGCGCTGCCTTACCTGGAGGGAAGGACCCCGAAGCAGGGCTAAATCTGGGGAACGGGAAGGAAGGGGGAGCAGGCGCTCCTCAGGATAAAAGGTGAGCTGTGCTGCCTGCCTCTTGACTCCCTCTCTAAATGCAGTCAGAAGCAATCAGTAAATGTGATCATCATTGTGAAAGTATATATAGAGAGATGACTAAACAGCTTCTCCCTCGTCGCCGCCGAGGCTCTCCCTGCCTCTGTCGCCCGAGCTCGCTGCGCGCTGCCCCCTCCCCTTCCAGCGGCGCTCGCAGCTTTGCCCTCGCTGCCCAGCCCGGCTGGGCACGGCCCCGGCCCCGCGGCGGCTCCGGGAGGCTCCGGGGAGCGGAGCGCGGCTGGAGGAGGGCGGTGTGCGCTGACGGAGCGAATGGAGTCGTTAAGTGAGCGCCAGAGCCTACCCTGCATGCTAATGTGCCAAGGGGGAGATGCAGGGGGGAAAGCACGGGATGAACTTCGCGGCTCTGTCGCGGAGCTCCCCGTGTGTCCCTCCCGGCTCCCGGTCAGACAGGGCAGGAGGGATTCCTTCTGCACAGAAAACGAGCTATTCCTCCAGCACCACAAACCTCCACCCAGCACCTTGGCCAGGGCGGGAGGCTATATTCAGGAAGAAAAAGAAAGCATTTGGATTTAAACCGATCTTTCCCTACCTTCTCCCTTCTTCCTTCCCACCACCTTTCCCGTTCCCCCTCGTCCTGCTGCTCTGGCTTGCCCTGCTCCTTGGCAGCTCTTACCAGTCCTGTCTCCACAGCGCCTCAGCATCCCTTTCATCCCCGGTCAGAAGTTGGGCTCGGCACGCTCCGAGACCCGGCAGCCTCGCTCATTTATCCGTTTGCTGTCGAATCTCCATCAAGTAAATAACCACAAGCCCAAATCAGAGCGAGCCAGCCTTGCCCTGCTCTGCCGGGCAGCTCCCGGCGGCGGCTGACGCGCCGCAGCGATAGTTGATGACTTCCATAAAGTCACAGCAATACGCACAGGAGCGAGCGGGGCTCGGCTGCCTCGCCATCGCCTCCTCGGCGGCTCGGCACCGCACCTAGCGCCGGCAGCGCGGGGCTCCACGGGCCGTGCGGGGCTCCACGGGCCGGCAGCGGCCCCGGGGGTGCGGGGCGCGGGGTGGGAGCGGCCGGGGGCACCCGCTGACCCCGCCGCCCCCGCCCCGCCAGCAGGTGAACCCCCAAGGCTGGTGTCCCCCGCACCCCGGGGCCGGTGTGTCCCGCACCCTCGGGCCGGTGTCCCCCGTACCCCGGGGCGGGTGTGCCCCGCACCCCGGGGCCGGTGTGCCCCGCACCCTCGGGCCGGTGTCCCCCGCACCCCGGGACCGGTGTCCCCCGCATCCCGGGACCGGTGTCCCCCACACCCTCGGGCCGGTGTCCCCCGCACCCCGGGGCGGGTGTGCCCCGCACCCCGGGACCGGTGTCCCCCGCATCCCGGTGCCGGTGTCCCCCGCATCCCGGGGCCGCTCCCTTTCCGCCCCCCGCCCTCCCGGCGGACCCCCTCACCTCCGCAGGGCGCTCCCGGCCGCGGCCGCCCGCCCGGTGCCTCCGCGGCCATGCGGCTGCCGGGAGCGGAGCGCGGGGCTGCGCGGAGTGCGCGGGCGCGGGGCGGCGGCGGAGACCGGGGGGGAGCGGCGCGGAGCGGTGCGGAGCGATGGCAGCGATGGCAGCGGTGGGAGGACGGGAGCGATGGGAGCGGTCGGCAGCGCGCGGCGGAGAGCGGCGAGCGGAGAGCCGAGCCCGGCGAGCGGCGAGCGGCGGGGCCGGGGACAGCCCCGCGCGGAGGGGCGGCGGCGCGGGGCGGGGGCCGGCGGGGGCTCCCCGCGCTCGGCCGCGTCCCCGCCCGCCGCAGAGCCGCCGGCAGGTGTCACCCGGAGCGAGCGGCGGGCGCGGCTCCCGGCAGGAGCGGGCGCTGGGAGCGGGGAGCGGTGCGGGACCCCCGGCAGGAGCGGGCGATGGGCACCGGGAGCGGTGCGGGACCCCCGGCAGGAGCGGGCTCTGGGCACCGGGAGCGGTGCGGGACCCCCGGCAGGAGCGGGCGATGGGCACCGGGAGCGGTGCGGGACCCCCGGGGCAGCACAGGGCAGGGGTGGCCGGTGGCCGCAGCCCCCGCAGAGTCCCCGGGCCGGGGAGGAGGGAGGGTAAGGAGGGGTCCGGAGGCTGCAGGGGTTGCATTGTCAGGCGCTGCTCCTCCAGATGCATCCCCGTGAGCAAGAGGTGTGTGCTGCGGGGTCCGATGTGCCTCTGGTGCCTTAAAATAAGGAAAACAGGGGCTTGGTACAGCCAGCAATGACCAGGGGCTGTTTTCCAGGTGCCTTTCTACCCAGAGTTCTAAACCAAAGACCTTCTTAAAGAAAAAAAAAAAAAAAAAAATAAAAATAGGGAAACACCTCAGCATTTCAACAAATCAATGATCTAGTTCTAGAAACTCTGAAACCAGGACCCTGATCATGGAATTATTCAGCTTGGAAAAGACCTCCAAGATGATGAAGTCCAGCCTGTGACAGGATCCTACCATGCCCACTAAACCATGCCACAAAGTGCCACATCGACTCCTTTCTGGAACACTTCCAGGGATGGTGACTCCTCCACTTCCCTGGGCAGCCTGTTCCAGTGCTTAACCACACTTCCAGTGGTGACATTTTTCCTAAGATACAACTGAACCTCAACCTGATCCATCTAATTCAGGGTCTAATTTCTGATAATTCAATGTCATTATTAAAAAATAATGCTAATTTCTAATAACACTTGTAACCTGCATTAGTGTAGCAGAGTAGCTAATGAGTTCATGCACACACAGTGTATCATCATCTTTAGGTTTTGGATATTAAGAGTTGTGTGCTGGACACGTGAATAGTTTTGTGAAAAGTGAATCTTAAAACTTCTGTGAGAAACTTTCAGAGGCTGTAAGAATTTGAACATATCAAAGCATCCTCAATCCATCTTTATTAGATGTCTTCAGAGCTGCTTCCCACTTTCAAACCCTCCCTATATCTCCACTTGCTCTTTCCCTCTGCAGATGCTGAGAAGAAAGCAGAACCAGAAATGTCATTTGGCTTTTGCTGGTATAAGAGATTTTTCTGTGATTTACAGTGTCACCACTTCATAAAACTTCCTGACTCCTCTCTCTCTGGGGCGTGCTCTGGCCTCACTCTCTGCTGGTGCTGCCCTGGCTGTGATTCTGAATCGCTTTTCCCCCATGACTCGGCCCCTTTTAACTTCCCATCTCTATTAAAAAGCTAATTTAGGAACTCTTTTTCAATGCTCCCAATTTTGTATTTTTAAATAGAATATGAAAGTCAAAAGCAAGCTTGCTGCAGATAGTCTGAAGAGAAAATATTCCTTCTTCTGTCTTGATTTTTTTCATCCATATATTTTCTCTGTTTCTTTCTCTCTCTTCTCTCTTTAACTCTTCTTTCCATCTCTTCTTTTTGCTCTCTCATTCTGCCTTTTCCCTTCTCTCTCTTTTCTAGGAAAAACTCCTTAGGTTCTACTGCCCCACTTAGAGCTTTTATTAGAACTTTTTGAACAACTTTTTTTCATTCTACTACTGAGAAGTAGAACCTGCTGGTGTCAAAACACCAGAGAAATTATGGAATGAACTATTGTGGTAAAATATAAATATTAAATATAGTTCATTAATTTTTTTCCCCTTACATTTTCTTCTGCGTTTATATCCTGCGCCTCTGCAGTGTATTTTATTTATTGTGTTTGATGTCTACACTGGGTGCTATTCTGCATAAATTCTGCATCTGAATACCCCATTCACTGCGTGGCTGTGCTGCAGAAGTTCTGCAGGGACAGTTGCAGGAGCACAGCCTGCCTGCCTCAGACTCCAGCTCGCCATAGCACCAGAGCTTTGTAGTCTGATTATGTCCTGTAGCTCGTGCCAACAGCTCCCTTGCTTGGCTCCAGGCTGGTGAAAACACCTGCACAGATTAAAGAAAGGTCATTAATAGGATTATGTGAAGGAGTCAGTCTTTGTAACCTTAAAATTAAATATCTGGTTTAGTGCCTTCGTGCCACAGGTCTGGCAAAATCAGGAGTTCAAGCCCCTTCCCCGTGTGTGTTCTGTGCAGAAAATGCAGTGTCTGCTTTAGGGGTGGAAATGGTCTTCACTAGGACAAATCTGAGTTTTCTTTGAGACAGAAAAATACTGCCAAGAATTGGATTTGGATCAAATTTTTGTTGGCTTTCTTACAAGAAAAAACCAAAATATTGACACTGAAAGTGTCCTTAAGAAATGATCTTTCATAATAAGGTTCTGCTTTAGTTTTCCTGCAAGACCAATATTGGGAATATTTTATAGAGATGTATGAACAATTAAATCCCAAATTCTCTTAGCATCCCACAGGAATTTTCAAGGGGACCTTGTTGTTGGCTTCAAAACCCTGGAAGGGAAATGTGGCTCCTTGTCCAGCCCCTTTTGGAGCAGGATCCAGGCCGGGAGCCTGAAGGGTCGGGGATGTATTTGGGGTGCCCGGGGAGCAGTGTGGGATGCCAGGGGTGCTGTTTGTGTCCCTGTGGGTTCCCGGCCCCGTCCCTCACCCCAGGAGCTGCTCCCATGGACAGCCCATCCCAGCCTGGCTCTGCAGCCCTGCCCCAAGGGCTGGGCTTCGAGGCCACCTCTGATTTACATCGCGCTCACTCGTTCCCCCCTCTGTGTCTGGAGGTTTCCCAACTCAAAACAAACCCTCACAGGCAGCTGCATTCTGCCACTTTTTTCCTAAAAGGAGAGAGGAAGGAGCCGTGGACGGGGTCCAGCAGTGAGAGTCACCCAGCAGCTGCAGCGTTTTCTGCTCCTAATGAATCTGCTGCTGTTAATGAATCAGGAAAGGGCCACAGGCGGAGGGAACAGAGCCTTGAAGGGCAGAGTGACACCGAGTCAGGGCTGTGACTGAGTGTTCTCTGTCCCTTCCCATGCACCCCACAGCCCAGGCCCCTTTCCTGGGCACTTTTGGTGTCTGACAGCCCGGGCAGGATTTACACATTGCTCTGCAGCAAGTTCCTTTTGCTTCCAGCCAGTTGGGAATTCTGTAATTATGAACCAGCCCAGGCTAAAAAGCTCTGAAATGAGCAGAGCACAAGGCAAGAGCTCTGCTTTGATCTCACACTCTGGGTTAACCATCAAAGCAATCATCCTCAGCTGCTGCAAGGGCAGAGTTCAGTTAAAGAATAGCAAAAATCCCCCAAAAAGCCCCAACCAACCCCAAATAAGTGATCAATGTGAAATGATCAGCTTTGGAATGATCACCGGAGCTCGAGTGATGCTGAGGGTTTGGCTACCACAGTCAACAACACAATAAATTGGGATTGCAGTTTTTTGGTGCCTCATAACCAGTAAATCAGGTCTGGGGAACTATACATTTACTGCAAATTTAAGGAGTTGTTCTTTCATTTTTAAGAGTGCATTTTAAATCAAGTCAACAGCCATAAAGCAATATACAGCCTGCCCAGCTATTGTCTGGGGAATGACTCCTGTGCTATCATCAGTCCTTTTTATTATTATTACACAGGGGGGAAGGGAGAAGAAATTTAGGAGTGAAATTGTCCATGTTCACCCGCCAGGTGAGCCTGGACCTCCAGACATAGGCAGGTTTTTCCCGATATTTCCTAATGGTCAGGAGTGGATGGTCCCCACTCATTGCGGAGGAAAAAACCCCAAGAGGTGAATTTAGCCCCAAACCAATTTATCATACCAAACTCCTCTCTATATATGAGAATTCTAATAGGCAGAAATACATTTATTCCTTTATCTTGGAACAGATTAAAAATAACTTCACCTGCAGACAATTTTATAACTAGAATTCAAGCTTAATCTGATTTTTTTTTAATATTGAATCGAGTAAGACCATTATTTCTGCCTTGCTCTAGCAGGATGTAGTCTCCCAGCTAAAGGGAAGGTGCATCTGTGTGTCATTAAGGGCTAACCTGAAATTCAGATCTTAATCCTCAGTACAGACCTTTGAGAGAGAAAGGGAGCTTTTGTTAATGCATTAATTTAAACTTGCTCACAGCAGCACCAGTAGCTGATAGCTTGAAAGTAAATTCAGTTAGTATTTTTGGATAGTCCAGAGCTAAAGGAAGCTCTTCATGAATGGAAAATATCTCATCTAAGCCTCTCAAGGAGCTCAAAAGGGATATTTATGCAAACATCTATCTGAGCAGGAGGTGTTCTTGCTCTTCATGTAAAAAGACACAATTGTCAGGCTTGTTAGGAAAATGTGTCACATCACCCAAAATGCCAGATTTCCTGGTGTTGAATGATGTTACCTTCATTGCAGGCTAATATTGGCAGGTCCTGTTAAATACAACTGGGTTTGCTCATAGCAGACTTCAGGGAAATGATTGGTAACTCTGGGTTTGTGTTAGGGGAGAAGCTGGCCATTCGAAAGAATGGGATTTTTCCAAATCACTGTGCTCATGTTTCTGAGCAGGAAATCCTCTGAAATGAAAACTCATATTGCTCACCCAGGAATGAGTTACACCAGCTCCAGTTTCAATTAGGTGAGAGAACCTTTATTGTTGTAGCTGAATGCTCAGCTAATGTATTTCCCAGCCCTGTGTCCGAGGAAGAACGTGCAAAGCCCAGCACAGGCTGGGATGACAGAGCAGGACAATACAACAGCTTAAATAGGAATACAGCACATGTCGAAATGGCCAACAATAAGTCCATGTAATAGCATTTGAACGGAGTTCCATCCAAATGATGGCTTTGCTTGATGAAATGGCTCAATTTATGCCACTTCTTGTTCAGAGATCTCTGAGTTTGCAGACATTGTTCCGTTTCTCACACAGAGAGAAGCAGCTCTTTATTTCTACCGATGGCAGAAATGGAGGCAGATAAAATTCCTCTTTTTCTCAGTTTTCAAAGTGTTTGAGAACCTTTCCCTACAGTTTATTTGTTGCAAAGGCTCATTGCCTGGGATACGACCTTCATCTCCATGAGGAAGCTGAGGAAAAGGGTTGAATCATCCTGGCGGAATGACACAGGTAATTAGGAATTTGGAGCTGACAATTCCTTTATTGCTATTGCAGACAGCAGCAAAAAGGAGTGAATTTATTATCTATTATCCATATATTAGAGATCCAAATGATCTGTGCCTCATGCCCTGGCTGTGCTAGGGGCTGGAAGCAGGCAGCGCTCTGTGCAGGCACTCGTGGGCTCAGGATCAGACCCTCAGGTGTAAAGCTTACTGAAAAGCAAGATAAATATTCATGAAAGGTCTGATTTTATGTGACCCGCTTTCCACCTGAGCCGTGATCCAGGCTGCTGATCCGAAGAATAGATTCTGATTTCCATCTGATAAGGCTTACCTTTTCTGGCAAAGGGAGGCTCAAAAATAATCCTTCTCTGAGCAGATAAATCATCTAAAGCGCTCAAACACGCAGGCCAAGGTAGGGGAAATCTGCTGGCTGAGCTCCTGCGGTTGCTGACTTGCAGGAGGAAAGTTCTGGGGCAGAGGCTGGGCAGGGAGCCTGGCAGGGATGGCACAGCTGCCCGGGCACTCAGCCCTGCCCGGTGCCGGCTCTGCGCAGCATCCAGAGCTCCTGCAGCGTGTTTGAGAGGAAGATCCTCCGGGCCCGGCCAGTCAAGGGGCTGCTAATGCACACCGAGTCAACAGGCACTAAGTGCTTCGCTGGGCTGCAGCCAGGGGCTGGCTCTCAGGGATCCCAGCCCCGTTAAAATGTGCATTTTAGACCCGGCTGGTAATGAAAGCCATCACGCGGCGCTCGGACCCGCTGCTGCTGCTGCTCTGGGGTTTTGTGCCAGGGGCTCCTCGGGCAGCCGGGTGGAATCAGCTGCAGCCCTGCCTTGGCATGGCCACCCCACCGAGGGGAAGAGAGGGGTCCTGATTATTTGCTAATTAATCCAGTGCGTGCAGACCCAGGACAAATGTTCATTTCAAATGGCAAGGGAGGCCAGAGCCTTGCACGCCCTCAAGACTTTCCCTTGGTTCCTCCTGAGGGACCCTGCAGGGGAACAGCTCTGAAAAACAAATTGTGCTGGCAGGGAAAACAAACATCTGCAATTCCAAACAACAAAATGAAACCAGGCAATAAGCAGGACTTCAGGTTCTAATTAGTGCTGGAATGCTGTCTAAAGCAGTGTATGTATCACTTTCTGAGCCCCTGGCTGCTCGAGGCAC
>QUSF01000065.1:399328-415777 GCA_003676055.1 Chloebia gouldiae | reverse complement strand
GCTCTTGGGGCACAGAGCAGATTTTGGGGCACAGAGCAGCTCATGGGCACAGAGCAGCTCTTGGGGCACAGAGCATCCCCCAGGGCACAGAGCAGCTCTTGGGGCACAGAGAAGCTCTTGGGGCACAGAGCAGCTCCTGGGCACAGAGCAGCTCTTGGGGCACAGAGCAGCTCCTGGGCACAGAGCAGCTTTTGGGGCACAGAGCAGCTCCCAGCCCCGGGGCTGGCGCTGGGAGCAATCCCATCACTTGAGCAAATACGTGTTCTCTGGGCATTTACGGCTCTCTTGGCACCGCCAGGACTGAGTCCATCTTCCTTTTATGTCTCCATATTGTTCTTTAAGCACGGATTCTCTCCTGGAGGGGGCATCCCTGTGTTCATGGCCCCTCTCACACACCTGCACGGACTCATTCCCATCTAAAGCAGCAGCAGGCCGGTCCTGTCGGGATTTCCTGCGGTTCCCTCCCAGGGTCCCGAGGGTCCCGGGGCGCTCGGGGCCGGGCTGGGCTCCAGGAGCCGGGGCAGGGAGGAAAAGCCCCGAGGAGCCGCTGCCCGCCCATCCCGCTGCCTTTGGGGCTTTCTGGCTCCGCTCCCGGCTCCTGCCCCGCTCCTCCTGCAGCTCAAAACCTTCCCTTCATCGCAGCTTTTTAAGGCAAAGCTAAAAATAGCGGCTTCGGATCCTCAATCATACACAATTAGCCGTGCGTTTATTTTTCAGCAGCTGTTCTCTCTCTGATTGGGACGGGAGGGGCGGATGGTGCCCGTGTCTCCGGGCACCGGGGATGCTCCGGGAATCGCGGCAGTGCCGCCCCACAGCCCCCCTGCCCTCCGCAGACCCTCTCCCTCCCTCGGAGCAGGGCTCAGCTCCCCCGAGAGCCTCACTCGAGGCTTTAGAGGCATCGCGGCTCAGTCTGAGGAAATCCATTTCTCCTGCCTGGAGGCACTAAGGGAATTAAGACTGCCACAAGATGATGGATCAGCAAAATTTTCCCTAGGAGATCAGATTAATAGGAATTATAGAAAAGTTGCAGTATATTTATCAAAAGAAAGAAAGAATTAAATTCCTCCTCCCACCATCAGAACTGATTGTAAATTAGGTAAATCTATTTTTCTTTAAAAGAATAATAACCATAGATCAGACACTCTGAATCTATATCCCCGAGGGCTCTGCAAATGTATTGAATTAATCTTGGCCTAGAGGAGCAGCCCAGATCTTCTGTGTTAATTATTGTGCATCTTATTTGCCTGTTACATCTGGTCTGATAAGGCACAGCAGCGAGGTGGAGCAGGGACTTTGGGTGATTCAGCTCTGATCCTCTGGAGTGAAGAACCTGGAGCACAGGCGGGAGCTGGGGGAGTGTCAAGAAGGGCTTAGGGAGCCCTGAAACCCCTGTGCACTGAAAGCCAGTGCTTGCTGCTGCCTGGCAGGGAGGGAAGTGGAGCTGCACAAAGCTGGTGTCATTTCCTCCTCTTCACTGCTGCTGTGGATTTTCCTGAATGAATTAGAGGCTGCCAGCAGACACTGTCACAGCAGAATGGCAGAACAAAAACACTTCTGAACCTGGACTTGTAATTTGCCTGCAAAAACAAAAATGCTGTTAAAAGAGAGTTGTGACATTTCCTTCGCTTTCAAAAAGACTGCCAAGATTTCCAGGCTTTTGTTTAATCTTTTCCTTTCCTGGTGTTAAATTATTCCTAGTTTTCATACTGTAAATTCACATTAAGGTGGCAAATGAAAGGAGTTAAAATATCTGAGCTTAAAAACCTGTGGAGGCCTGGCAGCAGCAGTGGCTGAGGAAGGGGAGCTGGAGCCTGGGCATCCTCTCCTCCTGCCCGTGGGGCTGCTGCTCCCCAGCTCTCTTCCCTTTAGCTGCCCGTGCTTGCCCATCCCTCTCCACAGAGAGCTGGAGCTGTGCTGCCTCCATCCCGGCATCCAGCAGGCCACAGCTGATCTGCTTTCCCAGGCTGCTGTTAAAATCAGCCTCTCCTCGAAAAACCTGCAGGTTCCTCCTAATTCCACTGCAATTATCCTGAAGGGTGGGGTGTTCAATCCATTTTATCTTTCCTGTGCAGCTCTTTTATAATGAAGAGTTGGATTTCCCTAAAAGCAGAGGCATTTTACACAGAAGCTCTGCCCACCAAGGCCTGAGATGTTTAAATCTGATTGCTCAGTGATGGTTCCAGCAAAAACGACAGAGGGCTGAATGTACAAAACACCAACGTAAGCCTCACTTGATTCTGCTGCCCATGAATGTTTTAACCTCATTTATCCTCTCAGTACTTACAGAACCATTTCACATTCATGCACTTAAAAGATTAAATAAAATAAATGGAGATGATTGTGACTGCCCTGCAAAGCTAATGTGCAAAGGCACGGTGTTTCCCTGCTGCTGGAATTGTATTTGTGCTCTTTCTGTACTCTGCAGGCTTTGCAGCCAGGGATGATGAATCATGCAATCTCTGCACTGCTGAGGAGAAGGCTCCCAGCCCTGAGCTCTCCGTGGTCCCTCTCCCGTGCTGAGCCCTGCTGCCTCCCTCCATGGCACAGGGAGGTGGCACATGGCAGCCCTGCTGCACAGCTCGGCTGGCTCCAGGGCTCCTTGGATCCTTGGGGTGATGTGCAGGAGGCTCCAGGGCTCCTTGGATCCTTGGGGTGACGTGCAGGAGGCTCCAGGGCTCCTTGGGGTGATGTGCAGGAGGCTCCAGGGCTCCTCAGACCCTCGGGGTGATGTGCAGGAGGCTCCAGGGCTCCTTGGATCCTCGGGGTGACGTGCAGGAGGCTCCAGGGCTCCTTGGGGTGACATGCAGGAGGCTCCAGGGCTCCTTGGATCCTCGGGGTGATGTGCAGGAGGCTCCAGGGCTCCTTGGATCCTTGGGGTGACATGCAGGAGGCTCCAGGGCTCCTCTGATCCTTGGGGTGACGTGCAGGAGGCTCCAGGGCTCCTCGGGGTGACGTGCAGGAGCCTGGCTGTTACCCCATGCCTCGCTTCAGCTCTGGGAGGGAATCACAAAAGGTTCAACTTGTGGAACTCGTTAGGATCCTGGGGGAAGGAGGCCTCTGCTCCTGTGCCTCTGTGATTCAGAGCTTTTTCTGCTCGCCCAAGCCCCCCCAGACTGCTCATCCATCTGCTGGGGATGCTGGAGTGTGCACAGCCCAGCCTGGGGGGCACTAATGCAGCTCCATGCCCTGCTGCACGGGGGGTGTCCTCCTCCTCCAGCTGCACTCGGGGCTTCTGCTGGGGCGGAAAATTTAATTCTGATTTCTTTTAGGCTGGCAATTCCAGCGCTCAGCTCTCAGCCCGAGCTGCTGCATGTCTGTTTTCGAAGTCTGCTTTGCAGCCTCAGGGGAGGGGAAGATTTTTCCAAAGGCAGGGAATTAACATCACCCCCTGCCAACACTTCTGGGCCCCCTTCCCTGCAAAAAGCCTTTTCTGGGAGCCCCAAAGGGCTGGGACTTCTCAGGGCTTCTCTGCAAGTTTGTCACTCCTCATCAAGCACCCATCACTTCAACAACTAATGTCAGATCAAGATCAAGCAACACCCTACTCTCAACTTTCTGCCTTTCCCTGTAATAATTACTGCTCAACTCAGTGCTTTAGAAAGGCCTTTGACTTTAGTTGAAACAGGCATTGCTGCCTGGTGTCAAAGGCACTGACTGAAATGAAAAATCTTTGATCTAACTCAACATCACAACTGCTTTTTTGTGTATTAACATAATCTCTGTACTGAAATTAATCTGTGGTGTGGCTGCAGTCAGTTGAAGATTATATGTATTAGCATTCAAGATGATGACTTTTTTTAAGCAGTAGCAGTTCTTGCTTTTCAAGCAGTTCCTACTTTAGGAGTGTATCTATTTCACTCTACAAAACATCCTCGGGACAAGTTTAGGAGATACTGGCAGAGAAAATGGGTTTACTTCTTTGGATAAAACCAGCTGTAGGTGTGACTGTGCAGCTGCTGGGCAGGGACAGGGATGGGGACAGGACAGGGACAGGGACAGGGCAGGACAGGGACGGGGACAGGGACAGGGACAGGGACAGGGACAGGGACAGGGAACAGGGACAGGATAGGGATGGGGACAGGGACAGGGACAGGATAGGGATGGGGACAGGGATGGGGACAGGGACAGAGCAGGACAGGGACAGGGACAAAGACAGGGACAGGATAGGGATGGGGACAGGGACAGGACAGGGACAGGGACAAAGACAGGGACAAAGACAGGGACAGGATAGGGATGAGGACAGGAACAGGGACAGGACAGGGCAGGGCAGCTGCTGGTGTCACCACGGGCTGACCCCACCTCGTCCTGCCTGAGCAGGGTCTGCTCCCAGCCCGGTGCTGCTGCAGGGCCCAGCCCCAGGTGGGCAGGCAGAGCTGGCAGCTCAGGTGTTTCCTCCCAAGGGAGTTTCAGCTGGAAAAGCATCCCTGATTTACCCTGTGAAGATCAAACCTCTCATGGGGCTCCCTTCCTGCACTGTTCTGCTTTTCCTTCGTGATGTCACTCCAGTCAGAAGCACTCAGCTGCTTGCAGAGGCCTGGAGATCTTCTTTTGCAGTGAGAAATTGAATTATTAGGAGGAAAAATACCAGCTATACATAAAACATAGGAACACATTTAATTTTGGGCCTTTTGTTGCCTCTTTAGCTAACAAAGCATGCAAAATCTGTATTCAAAAGGACAGGAGTTTCCAATAGATTCATTAAAAGAGATTGTAACTGACAACTGATGCCATTAGCAGAAAAATATATCTCTTATTTAACGTATTTCCATCCTGAAAGTAAAATCTCCGTTCTATAAGTCAATTACTATACAGTTCATTAAACTAGAAACAACTATATAATTAGGAAACAACAACAATTCATTAGCCTTAATGGGATTTAATAAAATTCCTAAGCAAGGATTCTTCTGAGAATTAATTGCAATATATTAATCAGGGAAAAGTCCTGTTCCTCACTCATATATCTGTATTGTTTATGTGTGTATCACTTGGAGATTGGGAATGTGAATCCCATGGCCGTGGCTGTGCCTTTGCCACCATCCTCATGAAGCTCCAGGTCTCAATCCAGCAAAAGTGAAAATGAGACCCTCTGGGTTTCAAGATCCATTTTTCATCAGGGATTTTCATCCAGACCCATGGTTTCTTCCCTCATCGGCCATTTTCTTATTAATTAAACAGCTGCTTTTGGCTGGCACCAATTGAATTTTCAAGCAATACCTGCCACAATACAGGGAATAAAAGGAGAAAGATGTGTTATTTTTAATGCAAATGGTTTCAATTCAGACATATTTGATCAAATTGAACTGACAATTAAATTATAAATGAATCAAGTGAAAGGGTCAGTGATATGACAAATGGCACTGTCATTGTCACTGTCAGGTGTAAGTGAACCAGTTTTTAAAAATGAAATGAGAATTTCAAGCATTAACTGGTGCTGGCTATCAAAAATCAGAGGCATGGATTTTTAGGAGATAGGAATTATTCTGGCTGTATTTTCCCACACTGCATCTGCCAAAAGAGCAAAAAGGAGCAAAATTGTCAGTGTTGTGGCAGGTATTGCTTGAAAACCACCCTGAGGGCAGACAGAACGCCGTGGCCAGCTGCTGGACAGAGCTCAGCAGGGCAGAGAAGGAATGTTCTGATAAGGGGAAATCAACACCCTCGAGAGCTGATCCTGCACATTCAGACTCCTCCTTTGGCTGCAGGGCTGGGAAATGAGGATTTGCACTCTGGGGTTCCCCGGCACAGCAGACCCCGAGAACAGCTCCTCGCCCTGCTCACGGCGGCCGTGCCACCCCAGAGGGGCTCCACGGCCCCCGGTGCCCCCAGGGATGGTGAGGGTGGCTCAGCTGCCTGGGGCACAAGCTGCCCCTTCCCCAGCCCAGGGAAATCCCTGCTCTGCTCTCTGCTCCTGCAGAGCTCGGTCCTGGCGGAGGATTTGGGTGGGACAGATGTGCAGCAGCAGCTCTCTCTGCCTGGGGCTGGAGGAGGGATTTGCTCTCCCCCTCTCCCGTGGGCTCATGATTTAGTGACTGACCCTTAACACGGCTGGGACACAGACACGGGCTGAGCTGGGCTGCAATTCCTGCTGGAGAGCCGGGATAAAGGAAGGATGCTCAGGGCAAGGGCTAAAGCCAGGCTGTGCTGTCCACCCAGTGCTGGACACCACAGACCTATTTGTGAGTGGCGATGGGCAATTTTTGCAACAGCCGACCTACAGTGGCAGGCTTGGCGAAGCATTTATCAGCTGGAGCCAGAGCAGGAGGTTGCCATGGAGATGGGAAGTCGCTGGGTGATGTTTTTCAGTTCTGCAAATATATTGTTTCAAAACACAAATGGGGAAGGAAAAGGAGCCACATTGTCTTTGAAGAAGTACAACATTTGGGTTTGGGTTGTCACACAGAGGGAAAAATTGTTCCCTTGGACTGCGGGGGCTCGGAGGAATCCCATGAAATGTGAACCTCAAGCTGGGCTCTGCAGAGCAGGGTGGAATCCTGGAAGGGGACTTGGGATCCTGCAATTCCCAGTGAACTTACTGAGTCAGAAATAAAAGCTGTGCATTTCCCATCACTGAAGGCCTACGTAAATCCAAGGTCACCAGAACCACTTCTGTGGCTGCTTCTTATCATTTCAGGGAGATAAAAAAGAGCAATTAAGTTTAGGCTGGCAATTTGGCACATTAGCATTAATCTTCAATGAAATCAGAAGGTGTTTGTTTTTGTGTAAGCTCAGCTAACGTTTCACTTTGTTAGCAACAAGCAGAAGCCATAATTACTCTCCTATGTGACAGAATTTGAAGATGATTTTATTGACAGCTCCCATGTTATTTATGCACACAAGTCATTCATTTAAGTGAAACTTTAAGATCAAGTATTTATTCAACTTCCCTAATTCCCATCCCTTCCTACCCAACAAATGGCTTTGGGTGATCTCCATTAAGAGTTTCAATATTAATCCAAAAATTGTATAACCTACTTAGAACATCTGGGATCTTGTGTGAGAAATAATTAATTCAAATAAATATATAAAAAAATAATTAATTCAAATATTTTCACCCCGGCATGGACGGGACCCCCTCCTGCAGCAGGGGCTGCTGCATCACTGCACACATGGCAGCAGACCACACCCCGGGTTCCCCCCACAAATGCCAACACTTTGGCACTGCAGCTTCTCAGGAAGACTTCAGGACTTAATGTTCTAAGAAAAAAATCCATTTTTGGCTTGTTATTTAAATGTAATGGATGTAGCTACAAAATACTGCCATTTTCAAATATTAATTTTGTTAACAACTTTATGAACTTTGAAAGGATTTGAAAAGATTTCTGGGAAATAAAGCCAGAATACCTCATTTTCTGAAATGCATTGGGATGAGCTGGAAAGTGTTTTCTGAGCCTGGGGAAGGAGAGACTGGACGTGTTTTACTGGGCTGGTTTGGTCCCTGCCCTTGTCTGGGAGCCTGCAGGGTTCAGCTGCCAGGGGAGGAGCAGGGAGGAGCAGCAGCAGCCAGGCGGGTCCAGAATCCCTCCCTGGAAAAGCAGCTGAGAGCTCCCAGAGGGGAGAAGGGAGCAGAAGCTGCTGGGAGGGCAGGGCTGTGCTCTCACCCCAGAGGGATGGCTTGGCTTGGATCTTCCCATACTGACAGCTTCAGTCCAGATGTTTGGCCACATGTGTTGGGTTTGGTGCTCCTGAGTGGGGACTCCACCACCTCCAGCAGCCCAAAATGGCAAATCTGGGGAAACAGTGGTTTTCCTGGATGGAATAACAACAATACAGCAACAGCAATGACAACAGCATTTACAGGAGCAAGCACGGGCCTGGCCCCGGCCTGGGTTTATCACTCAGTTCACTGAAGTATGGATTTGTGCTAAAGGGACTGCACTTGCTGTTTATTCAGCAACACAAAGAGCATTTCATGGTTTATCATATTTGAAATCCATGAGGGGGGGCCCAGACTTAGGGCTGGGATAAAGGGATGGGTTGCACAGATTGCATTTGGCATTCAGGGCTACTCCCAGCACTTAATGGCTTAGCTTTAATGCTTCTGATTTCTTTTTATTAGAAAGTATCCCACAAGACCATGGCATTTATTACAGGGCTGTGCTGGGGGCACACAAGGCATCTCTAAACTCACGGCAACACTCTATGTTAAATATTCATAACTGCAGCTACCATTTGCTGTTGATAAGGACATTGATTTTCTTTGGAAGCACCGGGATTATTTGTGGCCCTTCGTGTCTGCTGTGATGGTTATGCATAAAGTCTGGGAAAATACTAAACATCGTGCCTGCTTTTGGGTTTCCATCCTTCTGCAGGGGGGACAAGAAAGGCCCAAAGACAGTGAGCTGCAGTTTCTCAGGCTGGGGTGGTGCAGCAGGGGCAGGCTGGGGCAGCAGGCAGAGCAGCAGAGGCGTCCCCAATGAGGTTTGGGGCTCTGTAGGAGCCCCAGCTGTGCTGAGCAGCCAGGACCCACAGAGTCCTCCCCACACCACCCCGGTCCTGGGCTCCTGCTGCTCTCTTGTCACAGGTCTGCACTGGAATTTCAACTGAATGCAACGAGACTTAAAATTTGGGGTGAAATAAAGAGAATTATTGAGCTTGGAACAGATCAGTGGCTTGAAATAGCGCCTGATCCACGGCCTCCAGAATGCCCCTGCCCCGTGCCCTGCAGGGCACCACGCTGGATTCCTGACTCTCCTGTGGCTGCTGGAGCTCTTCTGCAGCAGGAAAGAGCAGCTTCCCTTCTCCCAAAGAGGGAAAAGAGCAGGAAAGAGCACACAAGAGGCATCCCTTCAAATCCATCTGCTCCCTTTATTTATGGGATCTGGAGCATCTTCTCCCACATGAGGAGCACTTTGAGACAGGAGCACTGGCCACAGAGCCGTGTCCTTTGAGGACACCCAGGATGGGAGCTCACATCTCCCTTTGGAGAATCAGGGGTCTGGTGGGTTTTGAGGGTTTGTGGGATTTTTTCCCCCCCTGCTGCAGTGGCAAATGGTGTGAGCAGATCTCTGGGTACTTGCTGTGGGTATTTCTCACTTAGGATTTAATGTATGGAAGTAGGTGCTGAGCTCTGGGTGTGTGGACAGAAATACTTCACAGTCCAGGGCAGCAATAACTCACGTCTCTTGTGCTGTTTTCCCTCCTGATGCTGCAGCTGTTCTAGATATGCACGAGCTTTTTATATCAGTTCTTTCTTCTTGGTTGTTTCAAGTTTCAGCAGAGTAAGACACTTCTCACTGTGGGAAATGTCATCTCTGCTTTTCTGCTGCTCTTCCTGTTCCGAGGCCTCTCAGCACTCTGAGTTCCTGTTCACTCTGGATTTTCCTGAATTCTTCCTCCTGGTACCATTGTCAGGAACTGTTGGGATTAACACATTGCATGGGAAAATGCACGGGAGAATTTCTGTCTTCTTGCTCAAACAAGTTGTAGGGTTCAGTTCAATTAATTTGTGGTGTTTTGTTTCTTACTTGCATTTAACATTTTGTCACAACTCAGCTCATAGAAAACATGTCATTTTCAAGGTGGTTTCTAAAGCAGGGAAGGTGTTGAATTCCTCTGTCATTTTAAAGAAAAACATATGAAACTAGAGAGACAATTGAAAAATTCACATTTGCTTTGTGCAGAATATAATTATGCAGATGCTGAAAAATTCTAGCAGCAGTTTCCTTCAAAAGTGGGAGAGTAATTTGAGTCTTTGTACCTATAGACTGCATTTCTATATTGTCAATACATCTGAGTTTGTGTTGCAACGGGCAAAACAAGCAGGGGATGTGTAACAAAATTACTGATCTTATTCCTAAAATTAACACTGTGACACTTCTCCTTCATGTATGTGTCTGAGCTATGACAGGCTGGAGATGATGTGCAGTGTTTCCTTTCCCAGAGACAGAAATCCAGTGTGTTTAAAGGAACCTGAAACAGAAACTGAAAACCAAGCAGCAGATGCTGAAAGCAGTGAAAGGAGCCCCTGGACCTCGGCAGCAGGATGAGTTCTCTCCTGGTGCACACTGAGCACTTCCCACCCTCTGGAAATGCCTGTCCATCCTCCAGGGTCGGGCTGAGCTGAGAAGAAAATGCATTAAAGGAGCAAA
Source organism: Chloebia gouldiae (assembly GCA_003676055.1). NCBI lineage: Eukaryota > Metazoa > Chordata > Aves > Passeriformes > Passeridae > Chloebia > Chloebia gouldiae. Next base: position 405,689 of record QUSF01000065.1, on the reverse strand, counting down.
CTAGAAGCAGGAAAATGTGTGTAAGCCTGACCTTCCTGAGAGGTGTGGTGTGAAGTGCTGCTTTCACTGAGTGTACAGATGTTTTGGGCATTGTGTCTACAGAGGATTGAAATTCCATTGGAAAATTATTGACTTGTTGTCGATTTTTTTTTAATAGGACTTTTGAGTAACAGCTGACCTTTGGACACATGTGGGGCCAGTACAGAGAATTTACACAAATATTCTCATACCCAAACCTGGCAATGCTTTAATGTGTGGAATCCTTGTTCTCCTGAGCACTGCAGTGGAATGTTTGTGCTCTTGCCTGTGTTATTTACAATGTTATAATCTGTCAGTTCAGACTATTTTTAATGAATTTTACTTAAATGCCAACTAATTAATAACTTCAGGTGCACCAGAGAGAAAAATTTAATGACTTTTTTCCCTGATGTTGAGCTGGTTTTCTGGAACCACAGTCTCTAATATATTTTGTAAATCTCTCATATCTAATCAGCTCGTTGGTAAATTAATACAGAATTACAACTCATTAGCAAATGATGCATTGATGTCTAGCAATTCCCTGCTTTCTTATTTGGAAGAAAGTAGGTTATGCTCTTATTGAGGTAGTGCATTAAGTTTCAATGCTTTTTTATCATAGGCATTAAGTGCTTTTTAAAATATGTGTTAATTAAGAGATTAGCCACATCAGCTGCTGTAATTGTGGCACGGATTCTGTCCCAGCCTGGCAGAGCCCCAGCTCTGGGTGCTCGGGGCACACCAGGAATGTGCAGGGGGCTGCAGAGCTGGGCTGAGGCTCCTGCTGCTCCCAGGAAGGGGATGAGGAATTTCCCTGGCTGGGAGATCTCAGCAGAGAGATGTCAGGAGGCTCTAGGGCCAGCAGGTGCAGGACACAGGGACTCTTGTCAACTGTTTCCAAAATATCAGCTACAGAGACGAGCTTGGAGGTTCCTTCCAGCCCAAAACCATTCTGGGAATAAAACTGGGGAGCTTGGTTTTGATCTACTAGAAAAGATTAAATTTTGAAACTGATCACATCAGCACATCAATATTAAATGAGCACATCAAAGAATTAGAAGTCTATTCTTAAGTGTTCCAGTTTACTTGCTTTTGTTTCTTTAAGCTGAGCAGTATTTTCTAATCTCTGCTCAGCCTGATGGATGCGGCTCAGCCAGCAGAGCGACACCCATTTTTATTTCATGCCGTATCAGTACAAAGATAAACAACAGAAAAACCTCCTGTCTGGTGCTACTTATCACCACAGGTTCAAAGCAGGCTCCATTCGTGCAGGATCAACTTATCCCATCAGGCAATTTATCTTTGACAGGAGAGTGGCTGATTGTAAGAGGTAGAAATGCCCTTGAGGCAAGTAAATTTAATGAAGTTTGTAACAGACTGCAGGAATAGCAACCAAATTATTAAGAATATGACACAAGAAACAGTTAATTAAGACTGTCCATCCATCTTCCTCCCGCTCAGATGATCTCTGCTCTGTGGAGTTCACCCGGGACCGTGGGAGGTGTCCCTGCCACGGGACTGGAGGTGCCCCTACAGGGCCTGGAGGGGCTCTGGGGTCCCTCCCAAACCATTCTGGGATGTTTGTGGCTGCACTTTGCACTGGTGGGGGAAGCCTGGCTGCTGCGCTGGCTGGAGGAAAGGCCAGCTACCTCTGTGCCCTGAGCTACAAAGCATCAAAACATGTGTTCCTTTTAATTATCCCCACAGCCTCACATAATCACTTCCCTGGTCAATTAATTTAATTACTTTTTGGATAATTATTTTCCTCAATGGTGCACTGCCCCAGACTGTGATAGTTGTTGTGCTGCAGAACTGTGAGATGGGAGAGCCTTGGCTTTGAAAGGCACACAGAACATATCAGCAAAACACACGTTTGTAACACAGACGCCTGAATTAATGACATCCCTTTGGAGCTGAGACGGAACAATTCCTCCTCTGCGTGGCAGAAGAAAAAAGCACTTTGTGGCAATAGTAAAATTGGTCAAAACATGTCAAAAATATTCTTTTTTTCATCTGTGTAGCCTGCTTTGAGTCACAAAGCTCACAACCCCCCAAAGCTGAGTCTTGTTCTGCAGCAGAAAGCATCATGGATTTTTTAAAATGCCTTTTTACTAATCTTTGTTACTTAGAGGGCTCAGGTTTTTTGATTTTCATGGCATGGAGCTGTGTTATGCAGATGCACAACTTCCAGCCAGAGACAGCTGAGAACTGAGGAAAATGAGTCTGTCCTCAAACCATCTCTGCTGTCTCTCTTCCCTCCCATAAATAGCTTTACTGCACTTTACAGAAATGTTTTGAGGCTACTAATGGGAAAGGTTATGAACTGTGAATAAATAAATGTATATATATATACATATTTGGGCACATTGGAGACCACACTGCTCTCTACAAGTCCCTGAAAGGAGCTGTGCAGAGGCGGAGGCTGATCTTTTCTCCCAGGGAACAAGACTTAGATTGGATATCAGGGAAAATTTCTCCACCAAAAGTTGTCCAGCCTCGGCAGAGCAGCCCAGGGCAGTGGTGGAGTCACTGCAGGGGTTTAAAAGGTGTGTGGAGACGCTCAGGCTGTTCTGATGCTCAGTTCAGTATTTGTCCTCCTCGTTTGTAGCTGATAATTCATTACTCCCAGTGAGGAGAGAACACTGGCGGTAGTTTCTGGAGCTGCTGCGAGCGTTCCAGGTGGAGGTGGAGGTCGGGCTCCTCCCCAGCACACCTCCACCAGCTCCCACCTGCAGGCACACCCAAATTATTTCATGTTCTCGGGGCTGGAGGCTCGGAGATGAGCACAAAGCAAACGCCAAGGAGCAGCAAGCATGGTCTAATTGAAATTTCCCCTTGGATTTGAATGACTGCTCAGAGACACTTCTCTCTAATGGTCTAATTTTAACTATTTTTTGTTTTGCTGGCTGGAAGCTGTTGAGGTGTAGCAGGCAAACCCCTGACCTTCAAAAGAGCCGAGAATGGAGAAATTAAACAGATTAATGTGCTTGCTATTTAAGCCTTTGTGGTGGGTGGGATTTTTGGCTGCCAAAGCCCTTTTCTGCGAATATGAGACATCAAGGCCATGGATATTTCAACACACATTTGATCAGCAGTGCAAACAGAGACTTAACACGAGGCGTTTTGCATAAAGAGCTGAATGCATTCACTTTGGCAGGTTATTTTTAGCTCCCAAGTGCAGTCATGTGGCCGCTGATCCGCTCGTGTTGCCCCAGTAGATTGCAGACATATGTTGGAGTAAATGTGGCAGGGAAAGCATGACTGAGACCGGCAGAAATCCTTTTAAGATCCATTCTTGACGTGCTCCTGACAAAACCCGCTCCCGGAGCTCACGGGACAGGGAAGGAGGAAGGGTAGAGAGGTTGTTTGGGCTTGTAGGATGGGGTCAGCATTCCCACAGCTCAATGAAATGGGAAGAAAAACAAAGAAAAGCAAAAAAAAAAAGAAAAAAGCCTGACATAGCAAAGCCAAGGAGAGGAAGACACAAATCCTCTCAAATCCACAGCAACAAACTCATTCAAAGTGCTTGTGCTGAGCACCAATGAAGAAATGATCTAGATTAGGCTGCTGTTGTAATGATCATAAAACAGGGGGGATGAGGTCAGCTTTCATTTTAATGTAAATTGGTTTAAACTCTGCCATAAATCTGATCTTCAAAACCAGTCGTAAATTTATACACTCGTACAGTACCTTTGGCAATATAAAACAAATAACTGTAATCTCTCTGTGTGTTTGAAAGCAGATCAGCTGGGAGAGAAAAATCCTTGCACTGAAGGAAACACTTTGTTCCAACTAACATTTCCTTTTCTAATTCTCTGGCTAGATAAGAAATTACTTAAAAACGCTTTTGTATCAACTTGACCATGTTAAAAATGGTTTGGAGGTGTGAGAAAACCAAAAATCCTTATAAATGGTTTTTCTCTCACGAGCAGTTCTGGTTTTTTATCCTTGGTAAAACAGGGAAAGTTGGTACATGAAGGGTCCTGCTCTCCTGAGCAAGGACCAGCATTTCACAGGGACAGGTCTAATAAGTTTTAATTATCCAGTTTCCCATTCGTTCTTTGATGAACTCCATTTATTGAAAACCTGTTTGTTGAACTCCATTTATTGATACCAGAGCTCTAGGCTGGGATCTGCCTCTTCAAAGAGGAGCCAGGATCTGCTCATCAGCTGAGCAAGAGCATCCAGACAAGAGCAAATCAAAGGCTCCTGGAGCAAAGCAGATTCCAGGCTGGCTGCCTGTTCTAGGATGGCATAAGCAGCCCAGAGGGAATCCAGAGAAAAAAAAAGAGAGTTGGGTTCAAGAAGAAAGTTCAAATAGAAAAGAAGTTCATCTATAATTCTGTTATAATGTAGGAAAAATGTTTCGTTTCTTGGACTCTCTCTGTCTCACAGGAATCTCTGTGTGCACTGCAATCACTGTATAACTCTTCAGATTCTCTTAAAAAAAAAAAAAAAAAGGCCAAAAACCCAAACAAAACCCCCCAGGCACAGAGAGAGCCTGGCAGAGAGGCAGAGTCAGGCTGCAGCGAGCCCCAGCTCAGCCCTGTGCTCCCTCTCACCGGGGGACAGGGCAGGGGTCCCTGGGACAGCCCCCGGAATATTTCACCCTGGGAGGAAAAGGAAAAGCCCCTGCCTGTGCCCCTGCCTCACCTGGGCTGGCCTGCCCCTGCATCCTGCAGACGCTGCTCCGGCTCGGTGCCCAGAGCAGCCAGCACAGCTCAGGGCAGGAAATGGGGAAGGTTCTGTGCCCTCACCCAGCACCCACACCTGGCACCCACACCGAGCCACCGAGCCTCCCTGGGACACTCCACCCTTCCATGGCTTGACTGCCGAGCAGGAGGGGATGGATTCTGCTCCGTGCTCTCAGGAAGGAGTATTGGTTTGGCCCAAGGGACATCAATCGATCCAAGTAACCAAATAAAGATGCTGAAGCCAGTCTTAAAAAAAAAAAAAAAAAAAAAAAAAATTAACAGTGCAGCTGATAAGGGAAATGAGCCATTTATTATTCTGAAAGCCATTGGTTTCACCATTTGAATTCTTTTCTGAGTGTTGACTTTTCCAATTGACTTCCCTACAGTTTTCTTTTCCTCTCTCCCTGTGAAATAAAACAGACAAGGGAAGGAAGGGTAAAAGCTGTCTTTGTAATTTCCCTGTGTTTCTGGAAACTTCTCAATGAGTTTCTTAATCTGTAGGTATTTGGGTTCAGAAATGCCAATGGTGTGTTCTGGAAAATGCATGATTTCTTTGAAACAGAAAGAACGTTTTCCTTTTCATACAATTGTACTTCTGGTTTTCATCAAAGTTTTATTCTTTGAAGCTTTCTGTTCATCTCCACAGCTTGCAGACACTCTGGCAACTGCAGCTCTGCTCTGCTCCTCACTTCTCAGCCTCGTACGAAACAAGTGTGTAGGAAGAAGTTATGAAAACGCCAGTGTAAGTTTGCACTGTTGTGCACCTGAGTTTTGGGAATAAGAGCCCATTAACAGCGCCTTGCATCCCCTCATGCTTGTTCACCCAGCCCACGCCACTCTCTGCCAGTTTGTGTGGCTGGGCCGTAGACCAGGCACGTGAAATCCAGCTCCAAAGAAAGCAATCATTATTCAGGATAATCTGCTGTAATCTGTTAAAGGCAGCAGCTTTGGGCCAATTCTCCTCTGCAGCCACACTCTGATGTCTCCTCATTCCCCGGGCTCGGACCATTAAATCCATTTCCCCGGATTCCTGCCACGCTCCGGGCAGCGCTTCCTGCGCTGCCACCTCCGCTCCGAGCGAGAGCATCTGCACTTCACCAGGCAGCAAGGAAAGGAGGGGGATAAAGCAGGGATAACACCTGGAAAATGAGCTGAGGAGTGCAGGACCCCCCAGCTTTCCCCGTGTCCCCCAGGGCCAGGATCGGGCTGGGCAATGATCTCCTGGCACAGCAATGATCTTCTGGCTGGGCAGTGCCCTCCTGGCTCAGCAATGATCTCCTGGGCTGGGCAGTGCTCTCATGGTTCAGCAATGATCTCCTGGCTCAGCAATGCTCTCCTGGTTCAACAATGATCTCCTGGTTCAGCAATGATCTGGTTCAGCAATGATCTCCTGGCTCAGCAATGCTCTCCTGGTTCAGCTATGATCTCCTGGTTCAGCAATGATCTCCTGGTTCAGCAATGATCTTCTGGCTGGGCAGTGCCCTCCTGGCTCATCAATGATCTCCTGGCTCAGCAATGCTCTCCAGGCTGGGCAACGCTCTCCTGGTTCAGCAATGATCTCCTGGGCTGGGCAATGATCTTCTGGTTCAGCAATGATCTCCTGGTTCAGCAATGATCTCCTGGCTCAGCAATGATCTCCTGGCTCAGCAATG
>QUSF01000065.1:372775-399109 GCA_003676055.1 Chloebia gouldiae | reverse complement strand
TTCAGCAATGATCTCCTGGTTCAGCAATGCTCTCCAGACTGGGCAATACTCTCCTGGCTCAGCAATGCTCTCCTGGTTCAGCAATGATCTCCTGGCTCAGCAATGATCTCCTGGCTCAGCAATGCTCTCCTGGGCTGGGCAATGGGAGCCCTTTTAATTTTTTTTTCCACCATCTGCGGGCAAATCAACAAGTGCACAGGACTGGTGAGCACTGGTGGAAGTAAAAAGTGTTGCTCTATTTCAAGCAGGGTATAATCAGGGAGGAAGAGTATAAATAAAACATCTTGCATAAAATCTGGCAGGATGAGGCTTTCCATCTGCATCTGCCTGGGCTGGCAGAGGACAGGGTGCTTCAGGCAGGGGGGCTGTGCTGGCTGAGAGGAGAGGACACAGATCCCAGCCCCACTCCTGGAGCTGCGAGCCAGCACAAGCCAAGGATGCCACGGTTTGGTGCTTCAGCACCCGGCCAGGGAAGGAGAGTGATTCCCTCCCAGCCCAGGCCCTTCCTGGGTGATTCCCACCCTGGGCTCAGCCTGCCTTGGCTCCCTGGGCAGCTGCACTGGGGGAGCCTTGGCAACCCCCTCAAGGAGATCCTGGCTGGAGGCAAATTGGGATGTAAAAATTAATTTTATGCCATTTCATCTTTAAGGAGCTGTAGTGGCCTTTTCCTCCGGGTAGTGGCTGTCCCCCAGGCCATGCTGGCTGCTGGCCCTGGTGGCACCGTGCCAGGCTCTCGTGGCAGGACCAGGAAGGGGTTGGTAAAATCTCTGCTCACTCTGTGGGTGGAATTTTTCCATCCCTTCTCCAGTGCTACCAAAGACTTTTGAAATCCAAACATCTTCATTAATGCCTGCTCTACCCCTTTATAAACATACTAAATATAAAGGGGGGAAACAAAAGGAATATAGGCTGGGGAAAAAAAGCTGTAATTAAGCAATGTCAGATGCCTGCAGTGTAAGTGGGAAATCTGAATAAAGACAATGGCATGTGTGAGTTAAGGGTGTGAGTCAGCCTGGAGTCAGCAAGGATTGTACGAGCTGCTCTGGATTGTCTCCAGGACATAAAGCTGAATAAAAATAGGCTTCTATTGGTGTTACAGTAATGAGGGACGTCCTACACAGGCAATTTGGCCTCAGAGAGAGTTATACACTCCTTGACTTTGAGGATGAGAGATGTTTCTCTGTCCTTGTAATATACATGAACTTTGATGTTGTGAAAGGACTGGTGTCACTCCAATCTTCCTCTTGGGCAGTGCCGGGTACAGGAGGGAGAAACCTCAGGGAGCCACAGGTGGCTCAGGTGCTCCCTGCTAACAGCTGGTTGAACCTTTCTTTGCTCAGGTGGCCAAAGAAGGTGATTAAGAAGCCATAAAGCCCAAACGTCCTCCTCCAGTGTCTGCTAGGGCAGAAAGAGCTGAGCTTGCTGCTCTGAGGAGAGCACCCAAATGAAGCCCCTTCTCTCAGCCTCACAGGGACCTCTCTGATCTCAAAGCAAATCCCAGAAGAAGAGGTTTGCAAATAAACCAGCAGGCAAAATCCCCATAAATCCCAGCCTGTCACGGCACAGAGCTGAGGAGGGAACTGCAAACAGAGCCTGACTGGAGAGAGCAGCAACAGGCAGAGACAATGGGCGAGCGTTTGCAGCAGACAGTGAATTATCTTTGCCATCTGCTTTTCGCTAACACCCATTTATAGAAGAAACTAACATTTGGAAACACTGAGCGCTGATTGTTGTGCCTGTGGAATAATTTTCCACTGGATACAATTAATCATTAAGCCAGCAGAAGACTTGTCCCAGCCTTGCTCCAGCTGCAGCCAGAACAGCAGAACACCTGCTGAAAGGTCCAAGTTCAGCAAGCAGAACTTTCCTTTAAGGACTCCTCCAAGAAGCAGAGAGAAGCTGGGATGAGGATGTGAGCTCTGCACGGAGTGGAGGACAAGGGGGAGATTTCAGAGTTTTAGGACAATGTGGAGTTTTTGGGGTTTTAGGACAACGTGGAGTTTTTAGGAGAAGTGCCTGCACTTCTGCTGATGTGTTTGGCTGATGTCCCGAAGTTCAGGCTCGGCCGGGGCTGCAGGAGTCTCCACAAACACGGAGCAAGGCACGTGGGATAAGGCTGGAGAGCAGCTAGAGGCAACCACAATCAACTACAGTTGATTAAAAGCCTCGAGAAGCCAATATATTGCAAAGAAAAACAAATAGCAACTCTGCAAAAAAAAAGTTAATCAATAACTAGCCAAGCAGCAAACAATTAAAAGGGGGAAAAAAATATCCTTATTCTCCCTGAAGTGTGTAATATTCCTTCTTCAGCCTCTGGGAATGTGCTGTTCCCAGGGCAAAGGCTGCAGTGGGTGGACAAGAGGAGGAGGAGGAGGAGGAAGGCTCCATCCCCGGGGCGTCCTGCCCACCCCGGGCTGCAGGACACGAGCAGCTCCTGGGGCTTTGCAGTTCCTTTTCTTTCCCCAAGCAATTAGAGCACTGAAAACGCTCTCTGCCAAAGCAGTGCCAGTGTCCTGAGTGAAATGTCTGATTTTGGGGTTTTTTGTCCTAAACCAGGCTGTTGTTCCTGCAGCTGGGGATTGCCATGGGTCGCTCTGCCCAGCCTGGGGGAAGGGATGCTGCGTTTTGAGGTTGCACAAAACACCCACAGAGTTTCTACCCAAAATCCTGGCCTGCCTTGCTGAATTAGTGTGATAGAAGAGTTTTCTCTCTGGCATGAAGTGACAAAGAGAATTTTCTATGAAGAAAACTGAAAGTGAACAAGACGTTATACAAACCATTAAAAATTTGCCTTTTTTTTTTTTTTTCTGTTAGCAACAGCTTTTGGCAAGATGAAGAATTTGGAAGTGAAAGTCATATTTTGAGACAGATCAGGAGCCCTTGATCTGAAACTAATTTGTTGTCAAAAAGAGTTAAGGGATTTTAAGCTGGGCTTTATCTCAAGCAGAATAAGGCAATGTAAATCCAAAGACCCACTCAGCTCCTCCCCTGCCACAAGAACTTTATGCTGCTTTAAGTCCCCTTCAGAATGGTGTGAAGCAATGAGGCAGGTCCTGATTCCTCTTCAGCTGTGGTGAACATTCCCAGGTGACTGGAGGCAGCTTTGGAGCAGTGGGGCAGGCAGTGAGGACGGGCAGATCCTGCAGGGATGGAGCAGAGGGCAGGAGCACCAAACCCTGCCCCTCAGCGAGTGCCTTTTGGGGTGTTTTGGATTTAACCCTCCCAAACAGCCCCTGGGCCCTGCCCGGGGTGCCCAGCAGTGCTCTGTTCCCTGCTTCCTGTGCTGGGGGGGCACTGACCACTTGGACAATGCTCTCAGGCACAGGGGGGGGATTTTGGGGTGTCCTGTGGGTCCCTTCCAGCTCAGGATATTCTGTGATTCTGTGAAATGAGCAAAGGAGTTCATAGTGATTGGTCAATTTATTTATTTGCCAATAATTTACACAAATAACTTAGATATTTTTGGTCAGTGCATTATTTGTGGTTGTTTTTCTGTCATTAATTCTTCAGCCACTGAGGCACTGGTATAATGCTCAATTAGGGATTAATTCACTGATTGCCACCTTTGACCCTCGTGGGACGCAAGAGACTGCAGCCCTTGTTCCCTTCTGGGAGGAATATTGATGGCCCAGTGCATCAGCCACATCTTTGTTCAAAGCTCCTTTTTGGCTGTGAGTGACAGGAGGAAAAACTGTTTGCAGAGAAGGGGCTGGGAGAGCAGCTGAAATGTGTCCTCCCCGTGCACGGGGTGCAGCCACAGCCCTGAGCCAGCTCCCTCCTAGGATGCTGCAGAGGCAGGGCGCAGGGAATGGCTCCCAGTGCCAGAGGGCAGGGCTGGATGGGATGTTGGGCAGGAATTGTTCCCTGGCAGGGTGGGCAGGCCTGGCACAGAGCAGCTGTGGTGCCCCTGGAGCCCTGGCAGTGCCCAGGCCAGGCTGGACAGGGCTGGGAGCTCCTGGGACAGGGGGAGGGGTCCCTGCCATGGCAGGGGGCACTGGGGGGGCTCTGAGGTCCCTTCCCACCCGAACCTCTCTGGAATTCTGTGATCAAAGCAGGCCAAGCCTTTTGGCAGGCGAGGGGTGCCCTCCCCACCCTCGGGCAGGTGTCAGTGACAGACCAGAGCTGGTTCTTCCTCTGGAGCCAAGGGATTCCATCCCCTGGAAGCCAGCAGAGGAGAGGGCTGGCGTGGGCAGTGCTGCTCCAGACACAGCTCCGGGGCTGTTCCCCACCAGGGTTATTCTGCGTGTCCTGATGCTCCTCCTGGCCCTGAGAGGGATCTCTGGTGCTGCCAGGGGAGCTCAGCCATCCTCTGGAAGCTGCTCTGTGACACAAATCATTTCTGGCCTGACAGCCACGGGGCTGCTGTCAAACCCCAGTGTGTGCTGAGTAAACAGGACCACGTAATAAAGACTTAATTATAAAGCTAATGGTGTAAAACTATTATGATTTGTGGAAAATTGGTCATTAACTGCAGGCGTATGAAAACCAAACATTTTTTGCCTGACACTTCCCTTCAGCCACATTGAGCAAACACATGGCTGGAAATTTAAAAACATCACACGTTGCTCGAAGTGGTTCAACACGGTGGATTGCATTTCCCTGGGCTGGTTTCTGGTTGCTGAATGGAGTTTGGCTGCCCCATTTGCAGGGTTACACCACAGTTACAACCACTCTTCCACAGGACAAGGCAGGGAGCTGCCAGAGCTGGTGGGCAGGGATGGACAGCTGAAAAATGACTTAATGAGGAGCCAGAGCCTCACCTTTCAGATCCAAAACACCCCCCACTGCCAGGAGAGTGGGACAAGAGCCCCCTTTTCCCTGAGACAAAGCAGAAACCTTCCCAGCTGCCAGGTGACATGTGCGGATGTCCCAATTAGCCTCCCAGATTCCAGTTTGTATCCAATCAAAAAGATTATTAATGAGAATTAGGTCACTTTTAATTAGCTGCTGTTAACATAGTAGCTTTCCCTCTCCCAAAGACACCACTTTGCTGATATTCACCATCAAGTAGTCTTTCTCAGAGCAATTATCCCATCCAAACTGGTTGCTCTCACGGTTAACAATTTTCATACTAATGCATTAATTGCCCCTGGCTTACCCACTGTCTAATCAGCAAGGTGGGTATTGGTTTCTGGAAGTGATTGATTTCAAGGGACTTTGTGCTTAATTACATTTTAGCAAACTCTGTTTTGAATCCTTAGAGAAGAGAGGCATTTTCTGTTTGCCTTTGAACTTGGTGTGATGGAGGGATCCAAGTATCTAAATTATTCCATTCATTCTTAAGCATGCTCGTCATGAGATGGTGGAGTTTTGTCACTTCTGATTCATCTTTGCCCAGAAGAGCTCACCCCAATTGTAGGGTTTGCATTAATAAGTAAGTTTGCTTTAAAAAATAATGATTACATTATATATATCTGCATGTCAGGCAAGGAGAGAGTAGAGTGATCTCTCAAAATGTAATTTGTATATCAATCACTTAACTCAATGGTTTGGGATGAAATGTGCTATATAAATGCAAGGCCATAATTTATCTTCTTTCTTCTTGTGTCTCAACTTAATTGCACCTTTATTGCCCACTCTCAGCCCCAGAACCTCGAGCTGAAGGGCTGGGGCAGAGCAAGGGCCCAGCTCAGGCAGTGCTGGGGGCTGAGAGCTGCCTGGACTCAGGGGATGTTGTGGAAACCCCCTGAGCCTGGTCTAGAATCATTGTCTGCCAGGTGTTTTCATGCAATCACAGAATTCCAGGATGGTTGGGTGGGAAGGGACCTCAGAGCCCCTCCAGTGCCACCCCTGCCATGTCAGGGATCCCTCCCCCTGTCCCAGGAGCTCCCAGCCCTGTCCAGCCTGGCTTGGGCACTGCCAGGGATCCAGGGGCACCACAGCTGCTCTGTGCCAGGCCTGCCCACCCTGCCAGGGAAGGATTTATTCCCAATATCCCATCCAGCCCTGCAGTCCCCAGCCCTGGGCTCCATCCCACAGACACCTGCTGTTGATTTTCCAGAGGCAGAAGATGCTCCCAGTGATCTGCAGAGCTGATCTCTGACTCCCCTTCACTTCTAAAGTTCACATTTGTTATGAGGAGGGAGACATTGGTGTTCTCTGCCTGCAGCCCCAAAGCAAGGGATCTCCAGTTAATGCACTGATTTCTAATGGCAGTGGCTTGGGAGGAGGCAAAGGAGATGGGAGGAAGAAAACCATTTTGTTTACAACCTTTAGGAACTTCTTTACAGTCGAGGTCTTTTATGAGGGGGAGGTACAGACAGATCTCACTGTTCCTGTCATATTCTTGCCACAGGCTCATTATTTCTGCTCAGAAATGATCTCATTAATCAACTGTTCTGGGAACGCGTGTGATCAGTGGTATCAAAATCGCTAATCATCATAAAGAAGCAGTGAAAATTCATTTTTGCCAGCAGTTTGCTGGGCCTTACAGCAGAAAACACTTTCCCACCTTCTCCCCAGCTCTGAGCCAAAGGCTGGCAGGAGCAGCAGGCAGCTGCAGGCTCCAGCAGAGGGTTGCCAGTTCCAAGAGGAAGACCAGGAACAGCAGGTCGTGGGCTCCATCTCAAGACACCAGAAAAGATGGAAATAGCTGCAAGGCTCAGTGTGGAGGGATAAATGTCTGGGAATAGCTCTTGTACCCCAACTCAGCGTGGATGAACAAAGCCACAGCTCCAGGCGTCCGTGTCCATCGAGGCGAGCACTCCCACTTGAATTCCCCAGGGCTAAACTGCTCTAACCAGCTTGAAATTACTTGGCTCAAGCAGCTAACAAATGCACAAGTGGAGGAGGAAGAGAACACAAGGACTTCAGCAACTTTCAGCATCCTCCCCATTCCCCCAAGACGTCCAGCACAGCCTGGTCCCGAGGGGGCTGGGAGGAGAGGAGCCCTGAGGATGGGGCTGTGTCAGGAGCTCAGAGCATCTCACTGCACCCCTCCCTCAGCTGGGCACTGCCACAGCTGCTCTCCCCCCTGCCCTGCCCAGCTGGGAGAGGCAGGAGCTGAGCCCGAGGAAACAACGCCCAGCGCGGGCAGGAGCCGGGGATGGGAGAGAAATGCTGGAACTGGGGGGAGAGGGGGGCTGGAGAAAGTGTTTTTCTACTTGAAAAATGATAAAATTTTGATAACTTCAAGCCAGCTCAACCGGCAGACAGGCAGCTCAGACAAATGTATAAAACATCAAAAGGCACAGGATGGAGAGCGGTGCCGGAGAGCTCCAAATATAGATCCCTGCAATGTAATTCATTCCTGAAGCAGAAAGGGGAAACTCTGCCATAACATGTTGTGTTGCAGCCCCACTTCCATGTGTGCAGTGAGCCAAGATGAAAAGGATTGCAGAGACCTGTGCATCAGTCCCAGAGATTGAATGAGAAACCCCACAGAAATTAAATGTGTGCTTAAGAAGTTAACTGGAGGATATGCTCAAAGTGTGCTGAAACATTTTGCAGCTTGCTAAAGAGAGAAAAATTCCCCACCCAAAATCCATCATGTGAAGTCTCTGAAGTCGTGAGAGAGAGAGAAAGGACAGAATTGGAACTGGGGTGTTGCAGCTCTCGGTAGAAGGTGTTTAACCGTTTCGGTGGCTGCAGTTCAGCTGCAAGGGGGATTATGCACTGCTGCTGGCAGGAGCTGGCAGGCTGTGAGCAGGGCAGCGTGCTGCAGAGAGCCTTCCAGGGCACGGAGCGCTGCTCCTGGAAAAGCAGGAGCCCTCCCGAGCCTGATTCCTGCCTGCACTGAGCACAGGCTCAGGGGCCTTTTGCATCAGTTACTTAAAGGGGAAAACAAATCATTGAAGATGCTCCCCCAGCTCTTGGCCCTTAAAGATGCTTGAGTGGCTTTTTCTAAGCTCATCCTGCAGCTGAAGAGGAGACCCAGTGCTGCTGACGTCCCTCTGGCATGGGCTGCCCAGGGCAGCAGGAGCCCGACGCAGCACAAGGCACCTCTGGCAGCACAAGTACACCCTGGACTTCTCTGGAATTAACAGCTAATTTACTCCTTCCCATTCGGCAGTCCTTCTCCGTAAGCTCTAAATATTACTGATTCATCTGGCTCGCATTTCTGTATCAATCAACAGCAGGAGTTCTCTGGATAAGCAAGTGGGTGTAGAGAGAATCTCATCATTAGTCAGTGCTAATTAATGTCCACTTAGAGTAATTATTAGCAGGGTTTAATAATTTGTAAATCTGATCTCACTAAAGAACCAGAAATTATTACAAGGAATGCTCAGCTGAGAACTTCATTAACCATTGGTGGCACAGATCTTGTTTGGTAACCTGTGGCAGCTGCCAGGATGCTGGATGCTGTCAGCAAACAGCACTCCTTTGCTCATTCCACCTAGCTAAGGTAGAAATGTTACTAATATGTTATTAATTGTAAAGTAAAGGTTTCACTAGGCAGTTTAAAACAGTGCTGTGTGCTTCATAGGATCACAGGCTGGGAAGGGACCTCAAAGCTCATTGTGTCAAGCACATTTCTTTCTCTCAGGATTTTTTCATAGAGGAGCACAGAGGGAAGAAAGAGAAAACAATTTTTATTTCTGCTCCTTGTTTTCCCATGTGGAATGTGTTTGGAGAATTGTTTCCCTGGGGTGATGGCTGGGTTGGATTCTGGTGAGGATTGTTTGAGCCTGGTGGCCAATCCAACCCACCTGGGGCTGGGCTCTCGGAGAGGGTCATGAGTTGGGAGGAGTTAGATATGGTAGTTAGAAGAAGTAGCTTTGTAGTTTTAGTGTCTCCTTTAAACAGTGTATTAATGTATTATAGCATAGTTATAATAAATAAATCATTCAGCCTTCTGGACTGGAGTCAGACATTTCTGCCCACGGGGCTCACCTGCATTCACAACAGCTCCTTCCAGCCCCTGCCATGGGCACCTTGCCCTGTCCCAGGCTGCTCCAAGCCCCAGTGTCCAGCACTTCCAGGGGTGGGGAGCTCTCCCACAGCCCATGAGGCAAGTGGAGCAGGGCAGTGTCCCAGAGCTGTGCCTGGAGGGGCTCCAGCCTGTCCATGCAGACAGCAAAGCTTCAGCGCCGTTCCTGCCCGTGGGGCGCTCCCACCACCCCCCAAAAACCCCTCCAGAGGCAGCGTGAGCTGCAAGGGGACCATCCAAAGCGGCTTTGGGTCTCTGTGTGCTCTCTGAAAAGGTCAGGATGTAATTCTTTCTTCCTCCACATAGACCTGTGTCCAGGCATGTGTGCTCCTTGTGCCCCAGCAGAACCCTCAGCGTGGGGCTGGAGGGAAGAGAAACCTGCCCTGATGGGGCTGGGGCTGCATTTCCAGAGCAGCCTGAGCCTCTCAGGGCCTGGGCACCGGGCAGCTGGGTCAGTTCCACAGGAGCCAGCAGCAGCAAGGAGCAGGAATTAGGGAGCTTTGGTCGGCAGTGTGGGGCTGGGGAGCCAATGTGCACCTAATCTCTAAGCAGAAAGCTTCCACAGTGAGCATTCCTCTTTCTGTTGGGGTGATCGTTAAGTATACAAATTAGGCAAAGATAAAAAAAATCATTAAAATGCAATCATAGCAGTGATATTCGTTTATGGCTATATAAGTACATTAAAAGACCAACTTTGTAGGTCTTTATGTGCTTAATAAAGCTGAATAATTTACTGGAAAAAGATCTGTGGTGGCAGCAGCAAAGCAAGTTTTTTTCTCTCCATTTGACTTCAGGCATACTCCAGGTACAGAAAGAAAAACCATTACTGTATTTCAGATCACATGTTTCCATACTGGCATGAAGAACAACAGTTCTAGAGCAGAAAAAAAAGTAGCCTGGCCTGTCCTGCCCCATCCTGTCCTGCCCTGTCCCCAGGGGTGCCCAGCTCCTCTCCCCTGTCCCCATCCCCTGAGGGGCACTCCAGGACACTCCAGAGGGCATTTCCCACCCAGCCCTCCTTTGATTTGGTGCTGTTTATTCAGTAATGAGGCCAAGCAGCCCCTGAGATGATTGATGGCTCTGTAATCCTCAGGGATGAGAGGACTTTATGTTAAAAGTGATGATTAGTTAAACAGTGCCGTGTTTGTGGCTGAATAATTGCCATACCCCAAATCCTCCTCCACCGGCATCCTGTGCTGGAAATGCCATGCATCATAAAGAAGGGGTTTAGTCTGGCTCTTTTGCAGCAATCCCTGGAGACAGGAGAGCAATCGATAATAAATTTAAAAAGCAGCAGGTTTCAGGCTGCTTGAGCTGCTGAAGTCAGAGCCCCCCCTCAGCCGAGACGCCGGGCTCTGAGGACAAGCAGAGCTATGAAAATGTTGTTTCCACCTTCACTTCACCTGATGAAAGGTGCAGAAGGCTGAGATTAATGTCCCGCTGCTCCCACCCACCCTTCCAGGCACACGGGAGGTGCAGACTCCAAAAATTCTTTGCAAATTGGGATTATTTTGGGATCCCAGGGGCTGGGGAATATTTACAGGACATTATACAGCTGGTTGCAAGTTTGCTGCTGCTTCCCCCCCCGCCAGAAATTCCTGTCCTTTCAAAACCCAAAGCAAAACAGTTTAAATAGATCAAGACTTGCTTCCAGCGCAGCTTGCGGTGTGACTTTCCCCAAAGCAGAGGACATTCCTTCAGAATGCATTTCCCAGTGTCATTTGTTCCCTTTCCTCCCACTGACAGGCGTGAGTTGAGCCGGATCAGCCTCCTGCTCCCTCCCACACCCGTGATGCACACCAGGGCCTCGACCTTCACCTGCCACAGTCCCTGGGCACCGTGAGGAAGGCAAATGCCAGCTCTGGGTGAAGCAGGGAGCTCAGGGAAACATCTGGATGAAGTAGGGAGCTCAGGGAATCATCTGGGTGAAGCAGGGAGCTCAGGGAAACATCTGGGTGAAGCAGGGAGCTCAGGGAATCCCTGGGTGAAGCAGGGAGCTCAGGGAATCCCTGGGTGAAGCAGGGAGCTCAGAGAATCCCTGGGTGAAGCAGGGAGCTCAGGAAATCCCTGGGTGAAGCAGGGAGCTCAGGGAAACATCTGGGTGAAGCAGGGAGCTCAGGAAATCCCTGGGTGAAGCAGGGAGCTCAGGGAAACATCTGGGTGAAGCAGGGAGCTCAGGGAATCATCTGGATGAAGTAGGGAGCTCAGGAAATCCCTGGGTGAATCACGGAGCTCAAGGAAGCTGTGGCTAGAAGTGCCCAAGGCCAGGCTGGAGCAGCCTGGCATGGTGGAACGTGTCCCTGCCCACAGGGAGAAGAGCTTTGAGGTGTCTCCCAGCGCAAACCAGTCTGGGATTCTGTGATCTGCCCTTCAGAGAGAGGAAAGGAAGAGCAGCAGGGTTAGCTTGTGGCTGAACAGCACAAGTGCTGCCGACGGGCACCCCAGGCAGGGATTGTTCAGACCCACACCTCCCAAATCCCCACCTCAGCCCCGGGGCTGCCCCACTGCCAGGGCTGCAGCCTCGGGGTGGTAAAGGCATTTTGAGGCCAGTCCTTGACACCCAGAGCTGGCTTTACCAGTTTTTTGCACGTTTTCCTCAAATTGTAAAACTTAGCTGCAGTCAAACTCGACTCTGGGGCCAGTGGGGGTGAGAGTTTGAGACAGAGCACGCCTCGAGGCAGAGCAGCCTGATCTCACCCTTCCCATGGCACCAGCTCCTGGGGATGTGCCACGGCTCACTGGGACAGGCACACGCCTCAGAAGGCTCAACGAGTCCTGGAAAGGCAAAGACAAAGCTCTGTCTTTCATCCAGCAAGGTGCTGCTGCTATTTAGGGTCTATTATCCTCCCTCTGCTCACACATTGCCACCATCAGTGTTATAAATGGGCTGGGTGTGCAGAGAAGGGAAGAAAGAGACCCCCAGGGTAGCAATTACTAGAACTGAATTGTCTGATGCAAAAGGCAGCCTTACCCTGGTGTAATTTGATCATAAAATAAATTGCTTTGCCCATAAACTTGCTGAACGCCGGAGTTTCCCCCGAGTTGCTCCCGTGCCTTTGGAGCCCAGCAGGGCTGCAGGGAAATACCCCAGCTCCGGCCACACTGCAAGCCATGGAACAGGAGGGTCAAAAGCTTGCCAGGAAAAGGCATCATCATGCATAAGTAAATAACCCTGAGTGGAGAGGGGAGATCTACAGCACCTGAAGTTTCAGCAGCACTGATCACAGGACTGCGCTGTGTGTTTGATCTGCCAGTGCAGTCCTGAAATGGGAACAGCCAGCAAACATAAGAATATGGATTTGCCTAAAAAACTAACTCCTGCATTTGGGAAGATCCCCCATTTCAATTACAGACGACTGTGGTACCTAGAGCTGCCTTTTACAGAGCAGGTAAAGCTGCTGCCTGGGCTTTGATGGGGCAGTATCCACGTTTCACCCCCCAAAATGCCACTGTGGCAGTGTGCTGGAACCACAGAATCGTTTAGGGCGGAGAAGACTTCCAAGAACATCCAGCCCAACATTTTTAGCTGAGAGCTGACTTCAGGAACCTGCAAGGATGAGACCTGCAAGGATGATCTGGGGGAAAGATCCATCATTTATTTGCCCAGCACTCCCTTCAGTGGGGGCAGTAGTTATTGTGCCTCTGTTCCCTTTGGTGTTTATTAATCACTAATTTAATGACTCAATAATGAATTCAGTTGGAGGTTACTTCCAGGTTAGCCACATGATGAAATAAATGGCATTGGAAAGCAAATTAGACACAGCCATACAATAATTATATAAGAACATAATCCCCTCTCTGGAAAAGCAGGGCAGGTGCAGCATTTCAAACCTTTTTCTGTGGAAAACCACTAGATTACATGCAGTCAAATGGGATTTGCAGCTGTAAATTCATGCATTCGTGCTTATCTTAAGGTGGAATAGCGATTGCTGAAGACAAGCCCAAAGATAAACACACTTTCAGGGTCACAGGCAGGAGACCTGAGTTTATTAAAGTATGTTCTAATACTTTTCAAGTTATATTCCCTTCCCTGGTGTACTGTGTAGGCCATGAACACAGAGGCTCAGAAATTCCCTGTTATTTTTATAGAGATACTGCTATATCTGTTGACCCTGAACAGGTCTTGCAAACACAGGGATTATTATAAAAGGCAAGGGGGGAAAAAAAAAAAAAGAAAAAAAGAAGAGGTTTCAAATCTTTGAAAACAGATATGGACAAGCTGCTAAGGGCTGAGCATCTTCCCTGTTAATAAACCCCAGTGGTGCAGGCGTGGAACTTGCTTGTGAGACACTGCTGCACTTCAGGGAGCTGAGATGGAGTGCCAAGGAGGTGGTGGGCAGGGTCCTTTGAATGCTCTCAATATGAGGAACTCATTTCCCTGCACTGCCAGGGTGTCCCGTATTTTTTTTATGTCTTTTGACCCAAAAGATTTGTGCGTTTCCCCCAGCTTCGCCACCCTTCCCCCTGGGCTGGAGGGAAGGTGGTGGAAGGTTTTGCTGTGGGTTACAGCAGCAGTGACAGGAGAAGAGGCTGAGCTCTGCAGAGTGCCTTGCCTGGGAAGCAGGTCCCAAGCAGAATTCAGCCCTACCTGGAGTCGTGAACAGCCACTCCACAAGAAAGGAGTGGGCGCGCTGTGGTGTTATTGCCTCCTGCTGCTTCGTGCCAATTTTCTGATTAATAACATCCCAAGCCACTTGACGCACTATTGATTCTAAATTCAATAAGAAGAACTGGCAGCTTCTGGCAAGATCACATCATTTTTCCTCAAAAAAAGTTCTCTGCTATTCAACCTGAGCCTGCCCTGGCCCAGCCTGGGGCCGTTCCCTCTCCTCCTGTCCCTGTTCCCTGGAGCAGAGCCCGACCCCCCGGCTGTCCCCTCCCTTCAGGAGCTGTGCAGAGCCACAAGGTCCCCCCTGGGCTCCTTTTCTCCAGGCTGAGCCCCTCCCCAGCTCCCTCAGCTCCAGCCCCTTCCCAGCTCTGCTGCCCTTCTCTGGGAAGAGAAGCCCAACCAATAAACAAAAGCTGTTCAGATCCATTAACAACCTAGGAGAGAAAGGCAAATATATAACAGTGAGCAGAAGGCAGCTCAGAAAGTGTAGAGAAGCCAAGAAATATTGAGCTTTGATCCAGGGAGAGTATTTCAACAAATGCTGAATGCTTTGCAAATATTCCGTGCTTGCAGGAGCCAAAACACATGGCAAGGGAGGAGTAATGATGCCCCAGGCTCCTGGGTGGGCAGCAGGAAAGGGTTCCAGCACACATCTGCTGCCTCTTTGGCACTGGGAAAAGCATCTTTACCTAAACGTGGCTTTCCACAGCAGCTGCCACCACTGACACCTCTGACCTGGGAACCAGGCAGCTCCTGCTCAAAGCTGCAGCTGCGCAGTGTATTTGTGAGCAGGGGGGATAGTAGGGATTTTCTTTCTTAAAATTATGTAGGAACCAGAAAAGTGAGTTTTTCTAGCTTTTTGACAGGGAGTTGCATTCAGTCAGGGCTGGATTTTCAGGGATTGCAGCTGGGAGGGAGAGAGAGGAGATGGCAAGCTCTGGGTGTGAGGGCTCAGCTCCTGCAGACCCTGGGCAGGAGGTGACAGAACCCAGGCACTCCCATTTGCTCCTTTCACATTGTTCCAAGGCACAGACCCACCAGGGCTTGCCTGTTCCGCTGGGGCAGCACTGCCCAGGGCCCCCCAAACTGTGCCAGGGGAGGTGAGGCTTCACCCAGCACATCCTGCCCCAGGCCCAAGGGCTCCTGTCCCCGCTGAGCCCAGGGTGGGACGGGAGGGTTCATGGCTTAGGAGCTGGAAACTGGCTGGGGAAACGAGTGGAAAGCTCTGGGGAGTGTGCAGCAGGGAAGCACCGAGGCCGAAGGTCAGGCTGCAGGGAAGCTCCCTGGCAATTCTGCAGGCACAGGTGGGGCTCAGAGCAGGCAAAATGCCCCACAGGTCTCTGATTCTTTTCATTCCTTCTCCCTGCTAGTCCCAGGCTTCTGAGCACTAAAATCACATGGATTCTTCCCATTTGAAAGGGAAAAGGCAGTTGTCTCCTACCGAGCTGCCCATGGTTAGGTTTTGGCCAAATTCAGCAGAGGGATACTGTGGGTTTTTTTTTTTTTTTTTGTAGTTGTGATTTGCTGTGCGAAAGCTAGCCCAAAAATACTAATTTTGCTCCTTTATTTATTTATTGTTCCTGGTTTCAGCAGTCTGTGGGCTATGAATTATGCAGAAGATGCATAGCAAATGAACTGAAGCTCTGGCAGGTTTAGCACCGCTCCCCGAGCCGGGCGTCCAGCTCCACCTGTCTGCAGCGGCTCCTGCAGCGCCTCCTGCAGCAATTCCTGCACAACTCCTGCACAGCTATTGCAGCGGCTCCTGCACAGCTATTGCAGCGGCTCCTGCACAGCTCCTGCACAGCTCCTGCAGCAGTTCCTGCACAGCTCCTGCAGCAGATCCTGCACAGCTCCTGCAGCAGATCCTGCACAGATCCTGCACAGCTCCTGCAGCAGATCCTGCAGCAGTTCCTGCACAGCTCCTGCACAGCTCCTGCACAGCTCCTGCAGCAGTTCCTGCACAGATCCTGCACAGCTCCTGCACAGATCCTGCACTGCTCCTGCAGCAGTTCCTGCACAGCTCCTGCAGCAGATCCTGCACTGCTCCTGCACAGCTCCTGCACAGATCCTGCACAGCTCCTGCGCAGATCCTGCAGCAGATCCTGCAGCAGTTCCTGCAGCAGATCCTGCAGCAGATCCTGCACAGCTCCTGCAGCAGATCCTGCAGCAGTTCCTGCACAGATCCTGCAGCAGATCCTGCACAGCTCCTGCACAGCTCCTGCAGCAGATCCTGCAGCAGGTCCTGCACTGCTCCTGTGCAGCTCCTGCAGCAGATCCTGCACAGCTCCTGCGCAGCTCCCCTCACCCACACAGGGGAAGGTGGGCTCTCTCTGGCAGCCCTGGGCAGGGGGCTGACAGCCCCTGCAAGCCCCCAGCCCCAGGAGCTCTCCAGGTGAGGGGTCCCATTGGTGTCTGCGCTGCCTTGGCCACTTGGATCTCACATCCACGGCCCCTGCCCACACCAACCAAATATATCCACCCAGTCATATGAATCTGACACGAAATCAAGTCCGCAAATTCTCTCCTTAAAAATCAATTCTCATTTGTGCCTTGGAGCCTGGAAGCTGCCCTGACTTCCTCCTCTCCGAGTAGCTGGCACTTAGCACTTGCTTTTTGTTTTTTAAACCTAAGGTTCTACCTCTTTTTTTCTTTTGTTAAATCCACATTTAATCTTGCATTTGTGTGCACCAGGGAATAAGAGAAAGGTTTTATTACTTGCATTATTTATGAATGGTATAATTTCAGGGCATCTGTACTAAACTAAAGTTCTGAGTGGAAAATAATATTAAACAAGACAAGTGTGTATATTTGTTTCATAAATCCATAAAACCTGATTAACACTGATGCTCCTAATGCTGGGTTGATCATTAGAAGACTTCCTGTATCTGGACCAGGGTGCTGCACTGGAGGCTTTGATGTATTAGGACAGAGCCCTGCAAAGCTCTGTAAACTGAAATTTGTGGTGCAGCAGGGTATGATTTAACCAAGGCTTTGCTTTTGGGTTTTTAATTATTTTTATTACTTTTTCTTTCTCTGTGAATCTCAGAGCTCATTAACAATACAGGAGATGGAAACCTTGCTGTGTTCTGCCAAAGCAGTTGCTGGCTCCCAAGGCAAGGCTGATGCTTTGTGTTTCCCCTTCAGGTTTTCTTACTGGAATTGTGGCTGTTCCATCCCGCTGCTCCCTGGGAATGGTTTCCAGCAGACATCCCCCCTTCCCCTGCCGTGCTCTGGATGCATTTCTCTGAGTGCCAGAGCTGACAACCCACTGGGCAGGGGGACAGCCAGAAAATAGAGTTTCCCGTATTATTTGATGACAGAGTTCCAAAGTAAAGCCTGAAGAGTAAAGGGCAGATTAGGACATTTTCCTGGGTACGGTTAATGAACCGTCGGCCCCCTTTGGGTCTCCTCTCAGTGCTCAGTGCTGGTAATTTCTGTCCTTGAGAACAGGATTTGTCAGTCTGGAGGGGACCCACTGTGAGCTCTGGAGGGTTCCCAGAGCCTGTGTGACAGAAGGTGGTGATGGTGAAGTTCTGCCTGTTACCAAAGCTCACCTCCAGAGCCCCACAGCTGAGCCAGAGCTCTCGCTGTGCTGCTCCGTGGAGTCACTGAAGCCTGAGCGCTGCTGGGCAAGAGCCAGAGGGGGAAGAACACTCCCAGGGGGCTGCAAGCAGTGGCTGCTCAGAGAAAGAAGAAATATTTTTGCTAAGAAAAATAAGAGGATCTCAGGAAATTCATATGCAGCCCGGTGACAGCAACTCCCTTGCAGTGAGACGCTCCATATGACTCCTCCACAAGTGGTGATAGAGAAAATTTTCTGCTGAAAAAAAATTAGCCCGAAGGTGAAAACTTCAAAGGGGCTGAACTCTGAATCCAGCAAGAGCCTTATGCACGTCGTGGAGCTGACAGGAGCAAGTGTTGATAAAGCACTTCAAAAGCCTGCCAAGCCTGTGCTCAGCTCCTCCCGAGCTCTGGCCAGCCCCGAGCTCCAGCGGGGATGAAACGCTGCTGAAAAGCTCTGAGATGCCCCAGGCAAGGCGTGTGGAAGGGGAGGAGGGCAGGAGAGCAGAGTGCCCGGGCAGGGGGTGCCGGGCAGGCGAAGGCAGCACCTGGGGAGCAGCCTGGGCCAACCAGCCCTGGCACCCCAGCCGGGAGGGCTGGGGCACACCCAGACCCATTTCACCCTTTCCACCCCATTTCACCCGTCCTGGAGGGAAAGGTCACCCTGCTGGGCTGAGAAATCCCAGTGAGCTGAGCAACAGCTGGGCCAGCCCTGCTGGGAGGGTTCCTGCAGCCCCTGGGGACCCTCCTGCTCCTGGCCTCTGTGCCCTGCTCAGCCCCTGCCCTCCCACCAGCTGGGCTCTGACCTTTAAGTAATTTCTACTCTTAAATGTCTACACTCCTGTGACACGCCACAGCCTGTGGATCGCCGCTGCTTCCCCGTCCTCTCTCCCTCGGAAAAATGGAATTTCTGTTTTGCTGGCACATGAAAGAAATAGGAGTTTTCTTGCTGCAAGCCATAGAAGCAGGCTTCATTCAGTTCCTGAATAATTTAGAATACAAGCCTTTGATTAATTTCATGAGAAAAAGGAAACAAAGTTAGCTATAACTATAGGCCATTCAAAGTATGGATTGCCAGAAAAATGTGCAAAGCGCTGTCATGAGAGGATTAATTACACAGATTAAATATTTTATAAGTTAAATAATGTGTATTTTTTGGAGACAAAATGGAATGTCATTTTTTCCCCCAAGACAGGGAAAGTAACTGTATTCACTTCCATTTAGCCCACAGAGCAACACAGACTCCAGTGACAGAGGAGGATGGATCAGGGCTGTAATTCCCAGCTGGCACCAAAATCTATATTCTGAGCAGCATTTTATCTTCTCCCTGAGAGCCAGCTCTGAGCTTTCAAGTCTCTGTCACTTGTGAGGTTCTTCTGGGGGGAGAAGAAAAGGGTCCTGACAATTGTTATTCTCACTATTATAGTCTCCCACATCTGGAAGGAAAATGGACTGTGTAGAGTGATTTTAATTATTGTGTTATTGTCCTGGAGGATAATGGCAGAGCCTTTCAAACTGTCTTCCTTTTTCCTTCACAGAAAAGAGGCCCTGAAGGCAATTTCTGCCTCTGAACTGTCCAGAAGGCCGAATCCCTCTGCAGAGGAGTTTGCTCCATGGCACGCAGGGCACGTCCAGCTGCTCTCCCAGGGGAGTCACTGCCAGAGAAATGGATGCAGGCCAGGTTGTGCAGCCATCACACAGGTTTGGCCTGTGATTCCATGATTCCATCCCAACAGGAGCATCAATCTTTGTGCTGGTTTTTATTGCTTGACTCAAGTCCAGAACATCTGACAGCTATTACATTTTCTTCCTATTGAAATTGTTTTATTTCCTAAAAGTTAAAGATGAACAGACCCCCCCTTGAATGTATAATCTTCTCTGCTGGGAGCTGATGTGCCTCTTAATAAAGGCATGGAGGAAATCACCCTTGTGAGGCAAAAGAGGGACGGAGCCCAGTAATGAGCCTGAGCCAACGCTGTGCTCACTGCTGACAGTCTTTGCTGTAATCTGTAGCAATTAAATTGTCTGCTCTGCACTGAGCAGCAGAGCTGCTGAGGAATGGCGATGCAGTCAGAGATACTCCTGTGAGCTTTCATCTTTCAGTGCTGCTTCTGAATTTTGAAAAATAAATTACGCTGATGCTGCCTGAGTATTGAAACAGAAGGTGGGTCTTAGCTTCATGCCAGGGAGTAGTGGAATGATTAATTTGTTTTCAATGTGTTTCAGATTTGTTTCAATGCCCTGGAACTTCTGGTGATGCTACTCACAATGTAACTCGGTCTTCCATAAGGTTTACATTGGATATTAAGGAAAAATTCTTCCCTGAAAGGATGGTCAGCATTGGAACAGGCTGCCCAGGGAAGAGATGGAGTCGCCGTCCCTGGAAGTGCTCAAAAGGAGTGTGGATGTGGCTGCTGGGGACGTGGGTTATGGGGAATGCAGCACCGCTGGTGTAAAGGCTGGACTCAGTCCCAGAGATCCTCTCCAGCCTTGATCATTCCACGATTTTGTTACTGGGCAGATTCAGGAAGCACAATTAGTGGGAAGTCTTCTCAGATGGAAATAACTCCCTGCTCTTATCTGCATTTGGAATCAGTGATTTTCCTGTCCTGCCACTGCCTGCTCTGTCCCTGGGGGAGGTTCTGGCACCTTGTGCCGCCTCCTCCTCGGTCCCTGCAGCCTCCTCCACCTCCTTGCTGCATCCCAAATCCCACCGCAGTCCTGCAAAGCCTTTCCCTGGCGAGCCCTCGGAGCACTGGGGCTGCTCCAGAGCATCCTTTGGCAAAGGCACTGCAGCGGTGCGTGGGCAGATGGAGCAGAGACGGAGCAGAAAATCCTCCAGCCCTCCTCTGGCCGGGGGCTGTTCATCCCTGGCGGGAGCCGAGCCTGCTCTGCCCCATCCTGCCGGGCCCAGGTGCTGCTGCTGGGAGCAGCCCCCAGCCTGGGAGGTGGGGAAGGGTCACCCCACACGAGAGCACGGCTCCTTCTGCAGCCACTTGTCATCCTTGTCCCATTTGTGCCACTCTTTCCTTGAGAAAAGGGAGTTTAGAGGCAATTTGCCTTGGAAAATTACTATTACGTTATTGATTGTGTAAAAAGGAACTGTTTTATTAAAGCTTAGATTTCTGCGTGGTTTTTTTTTTCTTACAAATATCCTATTACATGCTCAGAGACCACCCACACGCTTTAGTGCTTTTACATTTGCCCAGCAATCTTTCATGCCAGTTGACTTTTCATTTTCAAATCCCTTTCTGCATTAAACACAGACCCACACACTCCGACCCATTTTGCTTTGAAATAAATCATAAGTCTGTGCCAGAAATGACTCGGGGTGTTTTTTGGAATTTGTAAACAGCACTAAAGTCTTGTGGGAAATGTCACAAAGTGTTGCTCTGAATTTATTAAGTAGTTTCTAATCTTAAATGTCTATATTCCTGTACACAGCCTAACAATGTTTCTACCTGTAATGGCATTTGATGGGTGAGTGGATTTTGGGGCTCCTGGAAAATCCCACAGACCCAGAAAAGAGAAGGAGCTTTGAGGCTGTGCAGGCTGATTTGATAAAAGGACAAAGAATCCGTTTTGCAGCTTACTATTAACATTTCACTTGATAAAAGAGAGGAAAAAATGCAATTTCTTTGGCAGTGGTCAGGATTTGCTGGGTCTTGCCTACTCAGAGGATAACCCTGGCTCAGAAGCAGCCACAAGCAAATCCCAAAGGAACCCCCAGACCCACCTGGCTCTCCATAAAGGCGGGGGGGACAGAGCCTGAGTTTAGCAGGTGGAAAAGCTGCCCCAGAGGTGCTTCTGCAGCCCAGAAGCTCCAGCAGCCGCTTTTGCCTCTTATTTGCCCTTCTCTCTGATTCCCCAGCACTTCCCCTTCTGCCAAAGCAGTCCGGGCTGTCCCCCTGAAGCAGGCAGCCCCACAAGCAGCATCAGCCCCCGGTGACGAGGCTTTTCCAGCCCAAGGGCTCAGGGAGATCAGCTGAGATCAGCTCGGGGGCTCACGCCGTGCTGACCCACAGCTGACACCTTCGTACACCTCCAGGCTGAGGCCAGAGGGGTGTGAATGTGGGAGGAGATCCCCTCCTGATCCATGAGACCTCTCCTCTGGCTCTGCAGGGGAACCGTCCTTGATTTGAGACATTTCCCAGTGTCGTGGAACAGCGAGCTGCCCGTGAGGAGGTGGCTGGGGAGGTTTTAGCTCTTTTCCCCTAATCTCTAGGCCAACAATCTTGTTTTCCCAGGACATCAGCTGGAATCCAGCCACTGCTACAATTAGCAGCATAACCAGAGATGCAGAGGATTTTGTGGCCACACCAGGAGGTTTCCATCCAGCTCCCTACTCTAATTCGAGTGCTGCCTTGCACCAGCTGCTTGGAGGGTGTAAGAAATACCAAGCAGGCAATTCCAGCATCAAAAAGATGTATTGCCAGTTGAAGCATGTTGGACATAAAAGCAGAACAGGTTTTAATTAAATTTTTTCCACGAGCCAGAGAGGGCCTAAACAAGGAACAGGAGTGTTTTACAGGAGTAAAAACTCTCAGTACTTCACTGTAGCAAGAGAAAAGCAGCTTTGAAATCAAGAGGAGAAAATGCTGGTGGAGAGCAGGCTGTGCCTGAGGAGTAGTGTGTGGGATGGCACGTGTTCCATGTGGCTTTTTGTCAGGATTTTCCTGAAACATCTGCAGAAACCTCTCCCTGAGCTGATTTGTGGCCATCAGCTACCAATTTTCTTCCCCACAGTATCACGGAGGGATGCAGAAGGAGCTGGCAGACCTGCCCCACTCCCACTTCATTTTAATTTGCCCTACATTTGTGCAAATACCGACAGAGACGGCTCAGGCCACGAGAGATCTTTGAACAGTTTTGTGCCGTGGCAGCTGCTTGGCTGCAGCTTGGAGGGCGATGGGGCTGGCAGGAATATCCCCCGACCTGGTGGGCCCCACAGAGCCCCCAGGTACCCTGAAATTGCTGTGGTGGGGCCCTGCAGGGCTGCCACATGGACAGAGTGCTGGGACAGCTCTCAGGGCTGAGTGCTGGGCAGTTCTGCTCTGCTCCTGCCTTTGCCGTGGGGCTGCTTCCAAATATCCTCCAAAAGTGTGAAAAGGTCCACATTCCTCAGGTGTCCTCCTGACTGCTGCCTGTTATTGCAAAGAGGTTTAATTGGAAAACTCCTCTTGCTCCCTCCTGCACCCAGGGCCAGTGGTGATGTCTGGGGTCAAAGGCTGAATGCAGAAAGCAAAAGAGGATAAGCACAGCTGCCTCCCAACAGCTGCTGTGGCACTATGGGATGCTGATATTAAACTCGTATTAAATTCAAACCAGCTCAGCAGTGTGCAGAGTGCTTGCTGCAGCCATAACTCCTGATATTTATGTTGTGGCAGTAAAGCAGAGGACACAGTCAGGAGCTCCAGGGCCTCAAGAAGTGGATCTGTAAGGAAAGTGCTCTGCCTCGTTATAAATCAGTGGATGTTGAGTCCAAAATTCCATTTCACGTGTCCAGTGTTGTTGCTGAATAATTTTAACCTTGGAAAATTAGTTTTTCTTTTCCACCTCACATTGCCTCTCAGTAGCATCATTTTAATGATAATTTATGTGTTGTTCTAACAATGGAACAGTAACTGGAAAAAACCACCAACCTGAGGATCTGTGTTAGGGGTGACAGGGTTTGACAAAGTCCATTTTGGCCTCTGCCATTAACGCTGGGGTTTGTGCCCTGCTGGCAGCCGTGTGTTCCTGGTTTAGCAGCCCTTTGCCCCGGGGCAGATGTTGGTAAGAACATTTTCTTGGAAAAGCCAGGCCCTGAGCTGAGCTCCTGGGATCTCTGATCCCAAGACAAGCCCGGGAGCACAGAGCTTGTGCCTGGCGTGCTGCAGTGCCACATCCAGCTCCAACAACAGAGTGAGTTAGAGGAGAGCCCTGCTCGAGTGTCTCTGGGAAGCTCTGGGATATGTATTTTAAGAAAATCAATTGCAAGGACAAGAGAGAATGGCTGGTGGCTGCTCCATCCCTCTCAGCTCCTAATGGCACCTCGGCGGAGCGGCGCTGCCAGCGTGATGGAAGGGGAGGCAGATTCTGCATCCTGAGCACCACCTCTGGAGCTCCCAGGCAGGAGATTTCTCATTCCCTAAGAAAGCCAGCTTGTATTTTGGGCACTGGCAAAGAATTACAGAGAGCAAGGAGGAAAGAGGGCCCACGGCTGCCATGGCAGAGACTGTTTGAACAAGCTCCTTGTGACAGGGATGATCAATCCCAGTTTTTAACTTCTCAGTTTCTAAAGGAAGTGTTACAAAGATTTTTATTGCAATTGCAAGTTATTACTATACATTATTTTAAAAAGGGGAAGCTGAGGCACGTGAGTGGGCGTGACCCTGAAGTGATTTCAGCTGCAAAGTCCACCTGGGGACGTGGCTTAAAGGTGGACTGGGAGGTGTGGGGTTAATGGTTGGACTCAGTGATCCTTAAGGTCTTTTCCAATTTAACACATTCTGTAATCTGTTGATCTATAATCTATATGATCTATTTGATCATTATGATGGGACAAATATTGGCTTTAAACTGAAAGAAAATATTAACAGCTTTTTCTTATTTCTGAACTTGTTACATTTTTATAGTTTATAGTTCTATTTATATTTTTCTCAATCAGATCTCACTTTATCTCAGCATCTTCTACCCAAAGCCAAAACGAGTGTGTTCTAGCTGGTGTTGTCCCAGGCAGTTTGGCTGCAGCAGAGAGACACCAGCAGGATAAAAGGGGCTGCTCACAACAAAATCCATTGCATGGAAAAGGAAGGAAAAATTTAAAAGCACCAAACCCCCTGCACTGATGAAACTTGTTTTTCTATTTGCTTCTCTTTTGTTTTACCAAGGGAAATTTATGAGATGTCAGAGCTTGTTAATGTTGTTGATGCTGGAGAAGCAACAAGCACCTTGGGCTGAAAGGCTCCAAAAAAATAAAAATAACTGAGCGAAGGAGGTGTTTGCCCAAGGCCAAAGTCATTAGCTGCAATCACTCCTCTGCTGGGGCTGGGGATGTGTGGAGGGGATAGGAGAGGATGGGAGCAGCCAGGGCTGTCCTGCACGGGGAAATGGCCCAGCAGAGTCCTGTGGGAAGGTGCCCCTGATTTCAGAGTGGAGATGGAAAGGAGAACAAGAGGGAGAAAAACCACAAGCTAGGCTGAGGGCCTTGATGGGAGTTTTGTAAGTAATTGGAGTTGCTCTCAGCATGAAAAATAAGGCTGTTAATTCTCCTTGTGTTTCAGCAGGACAGCAGCAGGAGCTGCCCTTTGTGGCTGATTCTTTCCCATCTGAGCCGGCTGGAGGACGCAGCCACCTCCTGCAGACCTGTGCTGGGGGGCAGTGAGGTGCTGGGGCTCTGTGGCACCCCCAGGCTGGCCAGTGGCTCTCCCAAACCGCGGGACGGTGACACCCCTGCGCTCCAAACAGGGGATGTGACTCCCCCTGCTCACAGGGCAGGACGGTGGCACCCGGGTACCCCAGAGGTCAGGCAGCCACTGTCCCTTTCCTCCAGGGCAGGGGGATGCTGGACAGAGTGTGCTCCTGTAACTCCCCAGCTCACACCACGAGGGGAAGGTTTTCCTCAGAGCTGATGAGACGTATTGATCTAAGGATAATTAAAAGCCTCACATTAAAGGAGTCCAGCCTGCATAATTAAAAGCCTTGCACTAAGAAAGTCCAGCCTGCAGCCATGAGAATAAGCCAGGCTGCTTGGAGGAAAGCTGTGGAAGCAGCACCCATGAGACACAAGGTGTCAAATTAGTCCTTGCCATTAAATTACCTGATTAATTTAGCCACTGTTTTGTGTGTGGTTGAGCCCCATTTCTGTGGATGCATTCATTATTCATCAAGGCTGACCTGAATATTTTAAGCAAACAGTTTTTGTCCTGCGTGTTTTGGGCTGTTGGCTTCTCCAAGCAACCCAGGGCCCTGCAGAAACCCAGAGCACAGTGCACAGGAGAAATGTTACCTGCAGGCTGGAAATGTCTGCAGGACTTGATCAGCTCTCTTCTGCAGGAGTACAAGGACTGTGCCTGAATTGTGTGTAATTAATTGCACAGTGGGCTATTAATAGGCAAATGAAGAAACCAGACAAAGAGGGGCTTGCAGGAGAATCAACTTTCTTCTCAGGGCCTTTCAGTGCTTCTCTTGGTGTGTTATGACAGATTGTATTAGACACAGCAACTACAGGGTGATGGTCTGCAGAAGACAGATATTTTCATATATTCATTGTAACATTATGGCCGCAGCCCTTGAAAATGCAAAGTTATGGGTTTGGGGTATAGGCTTCATTCCAGTCTCTTATTTTTAAATGAAACCTGAAATACTGCATTCAGCAAAGTCTTTTGCATAAAGTATACAAAGTTTCTGTTATTTTTATTTATCTGTGATTACTCAAAACATCATCATTCTTTAAGTGCATATATTTATCTGTATGTGTTTTGAGGGGGAAATGTGAATAAAGCTAATTGTTGTTGTGCTTCATTAAAGCATATTTCCAGCTCTGGTTATTTATCAACAAAGCTTCCCTGAGTGTAAATTACTGCATCTCCATGCTGCAGGTTCCTGGTGAGCTGTGAGAGCTGAATCAGTGCTGCCCTGGATGTGGCACCACCGGCAGGTCCCCAGCCCTGGGAAGGATCCGGGGAGAGCTGCTCTACCTGGAGCAGGGAACAGGAGCCTCCCGCAGCCTTTGGGGGCAGGTAAGTGGATTTGTTCACTGATGGCTACAGGAAACCCATGGAAAAGGTGCTGGGGTGGGGTTTTCATACATCCTGAAAGCTTTTCTCACAGTGGTACCATCACCCTGCTGTGGAGACAGGCACACCTCACCAAGACAAGGATTTGCTACCCCCCAGCTTCTGCTGTGCAGGGATCCAGCACTGATTCATATTGGAAATAGTCCCCCAAACTCGTCCTCTCCTTCCAGGGAGAGTGTTGACATTTAAATTCTTTGCACCTCTGTCTTTGAACAAAAATATTTTGTACATTTCTCTGGATAGAAGAGGCTCACAAGGTTATTTTGGGAACAGTTTTGCAAGCTGGTTTCAAATTCAGCAGTGCACTAAAGGGCTGCGAGCCATGACTTTGCCTCAAGCCTGAATTAAATACATTTCTAGTTCACAAATACAAGACAAGTGCATGTCCTGGTGTCACTCAGGGGTGACAGTAAACACTTCCACGGCCCCTCCAGGGTGTCGAGTTTTCCCAAAAATCTGTCTCGTGCACTGTCATTGAAGGGATTTTTGCCAGAAATGGGAAGCCACGGTCAGTT